>OZ010666.1:37771022-38136022 GCA_963932185.1 Troglohyphantes excavatus
AACTATAAAACTTTTTATTTACATTGATGTTAAAGAAAATATTTAATTAGATATAAATTTTATATTATAATCAATATTTTGTAGTACACTAAACTTTTATTTGTTTATTAAAATGCGGCATCAAGAAGTGCTTACTTAACAAAGTAGGATTTTTTATATTGCTCATCTTGAAATACATTGTAATAAAATGTGTGTAAATATTATACTGGTTAATAATAAATGATTGGACTATATATTTCATGTAACATGCACATTTAGTGTCAACCTGTTGTGTCAACTTTAAATAAATAAAAATAAATAAACGTCATTTTATTTCTAGGTCATCTCACAAACAAAATTACTGTTAAAAATGATCTATTTTGTTTGCGCACACTTTCGTCTGTTTACTAAATATTAGAAGATTTACGAAAATCGCAAAAAAAATTATTGTTTAAAAAAGTTATTTATTGTTATATTATCATAATTTATTTTCCCGATATTTAAAATATTAAATCTACTGATTTAATTATTAATTAATTTTAATAGAATACAAGGTTAAGATTTCTTTTAAAAAATTGAAAACTGGGTGTTAAATGTCAAAAAATTATTTTGTATATTTATATATTAAAAATAGCTACTTAAACTTATATACATATGTTTATAAACATTTACGTTATTTTCGGTTCCTTAAAGAGAAAACTGAAATAAAGAATAAATACTAATATATTACGAAAATATGTCCTTACGACACTGTGTTCATTGTTACTTTAACACAAAAGGTCTTATCAAAGTTTTATATCTGTAAGTTTATATGTACATAAAGTATTTAAAAAAAATAATATGTCAGTTAGTAAACATTATAAAATATAGTGTTGAGATCTTTGTAAAGTGTATTAAAAACAAAAAATATCGCAAATTTAACCTTCAAATCGAAAACCTTGACATTAGCGTTCTATACCTCTGGGGTACAGATATAAGTTTTTCGAGTGCGGAACAATAATATATAAATGATAATTAATTATTAATTTATAACAGGAATAACATTGTCTGCTATAATTGCATTGCAATTTGATGTTACATTTAAAGAGAGTACTATACATTTACGTAAATTCAGCTGACTTTCAATTATCAATTAACGCGTTTCCATGGCTGTTTCTTTCTTTCGTATTACAACGGAAAGCAAAGCTGTCCTTTCTTTTAAACTTTAGTTGAAACTAGAATAGAGTAAACACATTTGCATTAAGGAATAAATAACTAAAATCCAATTATCTACTCTACAGAAGTTAACTTATTTTTGCGAAAACCGTCGAGATTTCCTACGCCCTTTTAATTATGTTTGAAAGAAATTTCTTCGGAGAAACGTTGAAAAAAAATTTGCTGACGGTTAGTAAAATGAATTTTTGATTGCACGTTATGCTATTTCAACATTTCATATGTGTCTTCATATAATATACTTAAAAGGATAAAAGTTAGCTTTACTCTGGTTTTCTGCTTTAAAATACAGGCAGTTATTTTTAACGGGCGCAATCAAAAACGTTTCCGAACTTTCAGCAGGTAAGACGATATGTAAGCTTTTTCTATAATATGAAAGATTAATTTATTTTTTAATATTTTTTTACTTTTTTAATTATCTTATTGTATTTCTTTTCTTCAAATAGAAACGTAAATGCAAATCCAATCACTAGTGCATCAAATTAAACAGTTAAAACAGCAAAAATAAATACTTTCAGAAAATAAAATATATGCAATTTTGACTGGCAAATGCGAAAGAATATATAAGCTCATATTTATAAATTTAAATATTTTATTTCTCAATATTGAAAAGTAATTAACGTATTTCGTACTTCAAACCGAATATTTTATTTTGTTTAAAGTATGAAATTTAATACAAATGGAATATTTATAAGGTTAATAATTTATTTTAAATATGTTGCTACACTTAGTACTTATATTTTTACAAAGATATGAACTCGTTATGTTATTTCTTGAAACTAAATATTAAATTATTTTTAAAAAAACTGCAAAATAGTACTTTAAATTTATATTTACTTCATTTAAAATATCAATTAGAAAAATACTTTTTGAAAGTTTTTTATTTATTTAATATATTTCTCAAATCATAAGATATTTCCTAATTAATAAAAAAAATAAAAGTATACGATTAAATATATTTTTTATAAATGACTTTTAACAATACCCCTGTTTTAAAAGTTACATATTTTATTTCAATTAGTTAAAAAATGACAGTTTAAAGAAAATGTTTAATGATCCTAATTTAATTAATTATCTCAAAATATTATCGTTTATAGAAAATAGGGTAAAGTGAGCGAATTTTTATAGAAAAACTCGATATTTTTTCTCGGAAGACGGACATAAAGACACCGGTTGTCATAAGGCATCGTAAAATGTTCACCAAATGCGTTAACTTTTGTTTCTTTCTTTTCACGGGTGAAAATAGAGCTCTTGATATAAAATCTATTTGCATTTGTTTTATGCGCACCATGCTTTGTGAGAAATGATTTTTGCAAAACATAACAAATATTATTTTTTAAATAACTTTTGGGAACATTGACGACAGAAAAATAATTTACATTTTATATTATTTAATAAAAAAAATGAGCAACAATACCCAATAAAAATAGACAACAATACCCATGCAACCTTTAAACAAGTTCAAGAACATTAAATCATAAACAAAAGTACTCTGTAAACGAATTAAACTAACTATAAATTTCGCAATGATTACATAAAATGTCGTCTAGAAAATAGACAAATTGGTTTATTTTTCTTTAATAATTGCCATGTTTAAGCACAGCACTGAATTTAGAAATTTATACAGCTTTATTTAAATGAATAAATTATACAGACGCATTGTTTTTGATTTATTTCCAGTAATTATATTACATAAGCAAAGTGTTATTTCATAAAATGAAACAATTTTAATATTATGCATTGCATTACAACATGACAAATTATTTAAAAGCAAATGTAATGGAAACAAAACACTGCACAAATCAAATCAATTTGGAATAAATTGTTGAATACCCATTGAAAATTGTTAATTATCAAAAACTATTTTTAGTCCTTAAATAAGATTAGTAAAAAAAATATCCTTATTTTTTTTATAATTTGAATTTTTGCTCAAAATAACGATTTACAAATTAGCAGGCTTGTTTGGTTATTGTGGTACATTTAACTTTTTTCAGACATTTTATGATACTAAAATTCTTTACATTTTCAAAACATGTATGATAAAGATGCTCTACAAGGAAAACATTTAAACATTTGCTCTATCAGGTTAATTAATTTTTCATAATAACCTGTAAATATCGATTTTACTGAGCTATGTATTTTACTGTCCCCGTATTAAAACTCTGTTTTATTTTATAAAATAAACACTAAAAGTAATATATATTGCATGAATGAACTAATATAAATATATTGACAGTAGTTCGCAAAAATATAACATATCACAAATTTATTTAAAAATTATATTAAATATACAAATATGTATTTAAAAAATAAATCAAATATTTACTCATAATATTAAGAACACTCTTTTCTTTTACGGGAACATGCTTTCAAAAATGTCATTAGAGTTTTAGTTTGCTATATTATTGATTCACGAAAAACTATTTTGGGAATTATATTTGCTAGAAACGAAATTTAAAATGTACAAGGTTGCAAAAAAAGTCATTAAAAGAATAAAATGAAGATTAAAAAAATTAACAATAAAAGTTACAATAAACCGTCTAAACATAATACATAACTCTAAATGTTTACTTAATTATTACAATATTTTTTGTTACATGCTTCATATCTGAACAAATGTTTTATAAACATGTTTTATATGAGAATTCAGAAGATGGAATGTTTAAAAATAAAAGCACGGTTGTGAGAATAGTGTCATTCTTTTCAAAATTGGATTCATTTAGGTTTTCTTAAGAAAATATATTTCGCGATGTTTTGTTTTTTGCAAAAGCTTTTATAAAGTTCAATATTTAAGAAACATTTTCTTTTAAATTTTAACTGAATTATTTTTTTCTTGGTTTTTTTCAATAACTTTAAGAAAAAGTATACATAATTATTCATAAGTAAACATTAATAAACATATGTTGTGGGAAGTTTAATATTGCATTTTCTTCAATTAAACTTTACTATTCAATAACAAAAATTATATCATCCCACATGTTTATAAAAAAATTAATTTTAATCAACAATAAATAATTTTAAATTTTTTTTAATTTTATTCCAAAATTAAGTTTGACGAATAACCCACATAGGATTAATTTTACAAAAATCCTTTTTTTTCTATATAAAAACTTTTACATTAATAAATAAAGTAAATTTAATTACAATATATATCTAAGAGATAAAGATATATTTCTGTCTTTTATAATTATTTAAATCAATCTTTCATTTATAAAAGATTAAAAAATTTAATTTCGAATTAAATTAACTTGCAGTATAGCTTAAATTAACTAAATATTGAAATAAAATATTAATTCCAGTATGTATAATAACTTTTTTTTTAAATAATTATAAGTGTTATTTATATATATATATTTAAATTAAAGCAATAATTTTAAATAAATCCTTTTGTAAAAGCTTATTATTTAATATAGTAAAAATATTTAATTTTAATTTTTTAATATCATTATTTTAGTAAAATATGACAATACCCAGTCATTGAACACCTCAAGTCTAATTTAACAGTACTTATACTGTTCAGGTCGCATAAAACAAAGAACATACTCCAAATCTAAAATAAAATAGTGGATGAACATATTTCATAGATTATATTACATTCTTAAAATTAAAATATCAGTGATGTTTACATGTTTACCTGGAAACTGATGAGTGACATTAGTTGTATTTAACCATGTATACTTACTATTAATTTCGCTGAAATTCAGACATAGCTTGCCATAAAAAAATCAACAGTTGGCGTAAAAAAAATATTTTTATATAATTTGTATCTAAATAAAAAATATTAATTATTTTTTAACTAGTCGATTAATTTATTGAATTAAAATTAAAATATGTAAATAAGAGTATGATGTACAGCGACCATATGGTCACACTGGACTATTTGTCGTAAAGTTGGGTTAGTACATTTTGATTTTGCGTTGTGTTATTTTTTTGTTTAGTTGCATTATGAATAATGTTGGTGTGGAAGAAATACATATCAATACACATAACTTTCAAGCGGTGCTTTATTAACAAATTAAGTTCATTATGGCAGTAGAAACTAAGGGTTGGGGGTTACGTGTAATATTAGGCTAAACTGACTCTTACGTGAACAGGTGAGGAGAGCTACCGTCTGCGGTGATTCATTGGTCTCCAGTGGCTCGAAGAGGTCCGGCTTTCAGGGGCGTTTTCATGAAGTGGGGACTCTGCCGTCTTGGGTCATGGCATCGGGACTTTTCCTTCTTAGCATGACATCGGGAGTCGATGCAGTAAAATTCACTCGTCTTTCATGGTCAAAGGCAAAGTCGTAAGTGGGGTGGAAAATCTTGAATTTCCCACGGTGGTCTCTTGGGATGGGGGCTGAAATTCTGCATGAATTACCATACCCACCAATTGAGATTAGCTCCGCCCTTCTGGATAACCCCTCCTAACCAATCCTGGTGTGGTCATAAAATAGCTTAGTGACGTAACTCTCCCCACATTGTAACACAGTAATAAAACCGGCGACAGTCAGTCTAGCCGACTGACCAAATTGCACAAAGTACCGTATAGGTCAGATCCCTATATAAAAATTGCAACGTGTGACAGCAGACTGTCACACTATTCCCTTTAAATCTTTTAATATTAAAATTTGATTTGAAAGTCAAAGCGTACATTAGAAAAGTTGTTATTTGAATCTAAAAACTCACAGGGTATTAAAAAAACAAAGTAATTGAATAAAGAGTTGATTAATAGGAATTTATAATTTATTTAATAAATAATAAATACTAATAGTTTACTATACTTATTTTTTTATGTTTGATGCAAATAATATAACTTTATCGAAACATTTCTTGAAAATATTTTTATAAACTACATCTCGGTAATTCCCTTCTTCGATATCAGGTACGTTTCCAAAAAATACTAAGTAACTTTCTATTTAAATTGAGGATAGTATCGCATTTGTTTTATCCATGATATAAATTCAATACATAAATAAGAGACTTTATAGTCTTTATTAAATGAATAGAAGACAGAAATAAAGATTTTTTGCCCTCCACATAAGTGTATGGTGTTCAAATTCCTACTTAATAAGTCCCTGCTTCAAGAAAAGAATAGCATGAATAAAACGAATGAATAAAACCTGCATAAAGACAAAACAGTCTATGCATAACTCTTAAGCATTATTAGGATAGTAAAATTGCAAGAAGCATAAGATTTGTTCTTCTAGCGTAAAACGTTTGTAAAGAATTTTATAAAAGCACTTTATGTAGACTAAGGATTAATTTTGTTTTTGTTATCTAAAGATAAACTGATACCTATGTTATTTATGTTATCTAGAGAACGTTTTTCAAAAGTTAAATTGGAATGAAAGAAAGAAAATAAAAGAGTATACATTACGACCATGTTGTTATAAACAAATTTATAAATTGTATAATAAATTTTTAATTAATAATAATTTTTTATAAATTAGTAATAAACTTTAAAAAAATTAATAATAAATTCTAATAAATTAATAATAAACTTTTAAAAAATTTATAATAAATTTTAAAAATTCTTAATAAATGAAAAAAATATAATTATAAATTTAAAAAAACTAATAATAAACATTTAAAATTTAATGATACACTTTAAAAAAATTAATAATAAACTTTAAAAAAAATAATAATTTTTAAAAATTAATAATAAATAAAAAAAACTAATTATAAATTTAAAGAAATTAATAATACACTTTAATAAATTAATAATAAATAAAAAAAATAATTATAAATTTAAAAAAATAATAATTATAACTTTTAATAATAACATTACATTTAATTGAATGTACATCAAAAAGATACAGCTAACCCTTAAAAGCACTATTTTTGTTTTTTAATTTCAATAATGTAAGAAATAATAGAATTATATAAATATATTTTAATTTTTAACATTTAAAAGTAACATTTAAAGATTTTTTTTTCATTTAGCTAAAAGTAACATATCTAATATATAAAGCTGAAATCTCCAAAATCTGTCCGGATGTTGGTTTGTTGGTTTGTTTGTTTGTTTGTTTGTCAGTACATTATAGGCTCCGTAACTACACAACGCAGAGCTTTGAAATTCACAGAATAGTTAGTTAAAAAAATAAGAATTTTAACGCGACTATTTTCGAGTTTCTACGATGTTCCATTCGAAAGTTATGACAATTTTTAGCGTGCGTCAGCAAAGTTTCACGAAGTGGCAACAGTAAAATCAGTTAAAATCAACGGAGAAAAGCGAAAATATAATATCAAAAAATTATAAACCAATTAGAATGCCGATCTTTACACGGAATACTCCGTAACTACAAAACGTAACTTTATAAAATTTACAGAATACTTTACTTAAAAAATTAGACATTTTTTGTAATAATTTTTAAGTTTGTACGATGTTTCAATCGTATGTTATAACTATTTTAATGGATTCCATTGACTTAACATGGATGAAAATATCGTTTGCAATTTAAAATAAAATTATTCGTTATTGGCAATATAAAAACGACGTCATAGGTTTTGTTTGATTTAATAATTATTGAAAAATGTATATACATTGGGCTTTTTGCTACAATACGGAACCATTCAAAAATTAAAACAACCAGAATTTTATCTTAAAGAAATGGTTTAGAATTGTATTAAAATGTTATAATTGTTTTATCTCTTTTGTTTTATACAGGTTTATTGTAAGTATATTTAATTATCTTAGATCGAATTTTAGAACAATTCATCCAAAATGCGAGTAATTTGTGTATGAACGTCCATTTTATTTATTTGAAAAATATTTTATGCAAGTATTTTTTTTTTAATGTACGAAGCTTGGTTTCATTGTGAATTTTCAACTCTATTAGACTTTTTAATGTTATTAAAGAATAAAATTTCACAGATACCAACTGATAATTTAGAAAATATTTTATTTAATGTGCCAATGAATATTTCCTTTTAAAACATTGAATGGCGATCATTAAATATTAAATGTAAAATTATTGAAAGTACATGGTGAGATTATAATATGCTGCACCGTTTGCTAAACTATCGCCAAGTTATAACAGTGTATTCTTTGGATGAAGTGCGCCTTGGCTGTAATTTGCTGTGGAAACTTACTAAATATTTGTATGACAGGTATTTTTCGATGCGAATTCTATAATAACAGTATCACAAAATCAAAATTTTAAGAAAATTTTTTTAACAAAATGAGTAAATACCGAATTTTTAATAAATTGATCCGTAAATAAAAAAAATGAACTTAAAAGTAAAATAGGTGGTTATTCTTCTGTAATAATATTATTCAAGGGAATTCTTTAAAACATGGGCAGGGCGTTGTAAAAGAAAGTTGTGTAGTATTTCAAAACATACTATTTTTGGTTGAGTATTTATGCTGGGCTTTTAATTTTATTCTTATTTTGATAAAGAATTTGAGGCAGTTTATTTGCAAAAAACGTTAAGGTTTATTCTGGCTGCAATTTACATTCTTATGTTCTGCATTATTGAGGACAAAAATGCAAACTATTAATTAGATACACAAGTTGTTGGTCGAAGATATTGCAAAGATGTAGCCTAAACGATACATTGGAACGGGCATTTGGAAATAATCAAATCAAAATTGCAATACTGGGAACAGGGAAATTCGGAATGTTTGAAAGTTAAATCATTTAAGTTCTTTATCAAATTTATTAATTTCGTCAGCTTTAAAAAATTATGTTATCTGTTTCCGCTGCTTTTTTCACTTCCATGCAGCTTCAGAACATTTCAATATCGAAATTGATTCAGAAGTTTAATTAAAATTCACGCTTGAAGTTATTCCTTTAAAACTGCAATTTAATGAAACCCTCCTTGATGAAATTATTTTTAAAAATAATATAAAAATGAAGATCATAGCGCTTAGTATATTATTTAATTTAATATTTTTTTCTTTAGATAAAAAAAATCATAGCTTTATGTAAATA
Source organism: Troglohyphantes excavatus (assembly GCA_963932185.1). NCBI lineage: Eukaryota > Metazoa > Arthropoda > Arachnida > Araneae > Linyphiidae > Troglohyphantes > Troglohyphantes excavatus. The sequence continues at coordinate 37,780,129 of OZ010666.1, forward strand.
ATTATTCATATAAAATACCTGTTATAATGCACATTATCTTTCAATAATGATGACAACAGTAATTAAAATGTCATCGATTAAAGTAAGCACTGTAAACTAAAATATAATTATAGTCATTTCACAAATAAATTGCGGCATCCGTGTTAAAAAAATCGGTTATGTACAGACCGCGCTGTATTGGGCCCCTACTCGGTACAAGGTTGAGAGGGGGAGAGAATAAATGGCCTACAATGATTGAAACGGCCTTCCTTCCTTTACACGATGGTATGTCATTTATTCATATAGGCTAATTCCACGTTGAATTAATGATAGCGGTACACTTATTTTCACCTGGTACAAACGCAAAAAGGGGAATAGCTTAAAAATCGGCATCTACGAAACGTCTGACTTTCGTGTACACAATAGTATATTATTTATACCCATCAACTTATTCCACTTGGAGTTAAGGATTTTAAAAACGTCGTTTTTCATTATGGTATTTAATGTAACTATGTATACCCATACCGAAAAGAAATTCATATTAATTTCTAAAAATATTTTTGTGCAGGAATGTTTAATTTTTAAAATTCTATACCTTACGAGAGATAAACTAGAAATTATTCGATTTTTATCGGTGTTTTAGCAACCAAGTAGTATACAGATATTTTTACTTTTTTTTAACTTCTAATTTATTAAACATAAAAATATTTTAAATTATAAAAAAAAGCTTTATCACTTTTTAAAGAGGAATTCTAAAATGGTATATGCGATTATCCCAGGCAGGAGAGGAAATGTATATATTTTCAGTTATTTGTCGTTATTTTATTTATTTCCGTGCGAAGAACGGGTACTTTTGCTAGTCTTATATATAAAGCTGAAATTTTCAAAATCTGTCCGGATGTTGGTTTGTTTGCTTGTTTGTTTGTTTGTCAGTACAAAATAAGCTCCGTAATTACACAACGCAGATCTTTGGAATTCACAGAATAGTTAGTTCAAAAAATAAGAATTTTAACGTGACTATTTTCAAGTCTCTACGATGTTCCATTCGAATGTTATGACATTTTTTAGCGTACGCCAGCAAAGTTTCGCGAAGTGGCAACAGTACATTCAACGAAAAAAAGCGAAAATATAATATTAAAAAAATTATGAATCAATTAGAATGCCAATATTTACATGGAATACTACAAAACGTAGCTTTATGAAATTTATAGAGTATTTTACTTGAAAAATAAGACATTCTTTGTGATAATTTTTAAGTTTGTACGATGTTCCATTCGTATGTTATAACTATTTTAATGTATTCGACTGACTTAACATGGCTGAACATATCGTATGCAATTTAAAATAAAAAAATTTCGTTATTGACACTACAATATTGACGTCATAATTATTGAAAAACATCTGCACATTGGGCTTTTTGTAACAATAAGGATTCATTCAAAAGTTAAAATTACTAGAATTTTATATTAGGGAAATGGTTTAGAATTGTTTTAAAATGTTATAATTGTATTATCTCCTTTGATTTGTTTGTATACAGGTTAATTGTAACTATATTTAAATATCTTAAATCGAACTTTTAGAACAATTCTTCCAAAATGACCCAATTTGTGTATGAACGTCCCTTTTATTTATTTGAAAAATATTTTATGCAAGTATTTTTTTTAATTGTACGAAGCTTAGCTTGATGGTGAATTTTCAACTCTATATGACTTGTTAATGTTATTAAAGAATAAAATTTCACAGATACCAAATGATAATTAAGAAAATAAATATTTTATTTAATGTGCCGATGAATATTTCCTTTTAAAACATTAAATGGCAATCATTAAGAATTAAAGTTCTGAATTATTCTGAATTATTGTTCTGAATGAATGTTCTGAATAATTGAAAGTACATGGTGAGATTATAATATGCTGCACTGTTTGTTAAACTATCGCCAAGTTATAACAGTTTATTCGTTAGATAAAGTGCGTCTTGGCTTTAATTTGCAGTGGAAACTTTCAAAATATTTATATGACGAGTATTTTTTTATGCGAATGCACTAACAATAGTATCACGAAATAAAAAATTTAGGAAAAATTGTTTAACAAAGGAGTAAATACCGAATTTTTAATGCATTGATACGGAAATATTTTTTTTCCTTAAAATTAAAATAGGTGGTAATAGCATTCATGGAAATTCTTTAAAACATGAGCATTTGGACATAGTAAAAGAAAGTTGTGTAGTATTTTTAAACATACTATTTTTGGTTGAGTATTTATGCCAACAGGCTGTTAATTTTATTCTCACTTTTATTAAGAATTCGAGGCAGTTTTTTTCGCAAAAAATGTTTAGGTTTATTCTAGCTGTAATTTACATTTTTATGTTCTGTATTACTGAGGTTAAAAATGCTAACTACTAATTAGATACACAAATTGTTGGTCGAAGTGATTGCAAAGATGTAGTCTAAATGATACATTGGAACCGGCATTTGGAAATAGTCAAATCAAAATTACAATACTGGAAAAAGGGAAATTCGGAATGTTTTAAAAATTAAATCATGAGTATTTATGATCAAATTTCTTAATTTGGTCATCTTTAAAAAATTCTGTTATCTGTTTTTGCTACCTTTTTCACTTCCATACGGCTTCAGAATATTTCAATTTCGAGATTGATTCAGAAGTTTCATTAAAAATCTCGCTTGAAGTTATTTCTTTAAAACTCCAATTTAATGAAACTCTGTTTGATGAAATTTAAAAAAATAAATATTACAAACATGAAGATAATAGCGTTTTTGTTTATTATTTAATTAATTTTTTTTTCCTTAGATAAAAAAAATCAGTTTTATGTAAATACTTATTCCTATAAAATACCTGTTATGATGCACATTATCTTTCAATAAAAATTTCATAGATTAAGTGAAGCACTGAAAACTAAAATATAATTAGTCATTTCCCGAATAAATTGCGGCATCCATGTTAAAAAAAAATCGTGTATGTACAGACCCGCGCTGCATTGGGCTTTACTCGATACGAGGGGGAGAGGATAAATGGCCTACATGGTTGAAACGGCCTACCTTCCTTTACACGATGGTATGTCATTTATACATATAGACTGATCCACGTTGATTTAATGATAGCGGGTATACTCCTTTTCACCTGGTACAAGCCCAAAAAAAAGTGGGGGGGGTAAAAATCGGCACGTAAAAAACGCCTGACTTTCATCTACATGATAGTATATTATTTATACCCATCAGTTGATTCTACTTGGAGTTAAGGATTTTACAAATGTCGTTTTTCATTATGGGATTTCATGCAACTATGCACCGAAACTACCCCTACCGAAAGGAAATTTCTATTAATTTATAAAAGTACTTTTGTGCAGGAATGTTTAATTTTTAAAACTCCATACCTTATGAGAGATAAACTAGAAATTATAGGATTTTTATCGGTGTATTAGCTACCAAGTAGTATAGATATATTTTTACTTTTTTAACTTTTAATTTATTTAAAATAAAAGAATTTTAAATAAAAAAAAACAGCTTTATTACTTTTTTTAGGAGGAATTCTAAATTGGTATATGCGATTTTCCCTGGGAGGTGAGGGAATTATATAGTTTCTGTCATTTGTCGTTATTTTATTTATCCCCGTGCGAAGAACGGGTACTTTTGCTAGTATATCATAAAATTTAAGACGTAAGGTTTGAGTTGTATAGTAGATGTAGTAGATATCAATATAGTCGATGTGAAAACTATTGTAAAATAAGGTTTTTTATTGAACTAATTTAAAAGCTGATTATACTGCTAGGAAATCTGGAGATTTTAGTATTATGATCAAGATCGTAAGTTAGTTAACACAATATCCCATTCAAAAATAACGATTTTTTCAACAAAAAACGAGAATTATTAATATAAGGTTAAGTTACCTTTGCATTCATACCAACACAATATTCCTGTTTAAATATTCATGCTTCAATTGCCTATTTCTTGGTATACACTTATTCGCATCAGATACTTTATCGTATAAAACATACGACCCTTGAATAAACGCAAGAAGCAAACACAGTAAATGGAAAATTCTTTGTGACATGTCCAAAATCAGGATAAGTGGTTACTTCCAGAGAATGCGTTCCTTCATACGGAAAACTCAATGTTTTATTATCGTTAACATCGTTTCTCGTATCGTACATATCGTTGTAATGTATTTTTCTCAGAGGTAACACGTTATCTGACTTAAAAGCTTGTTCAAGATAAATTGAAACATTATTCTACCGGAAATATAACTCTTAGGTATTTATAGCTCGGAGGCACGTATTTCGTATCGAAGTTTCTTGTGAGATATAAACATTTGTTATTATGCTGGGATGACTCGGGAAGATATATGCTTGTTTAACTTTCAAGAATGGAATATCTCTTTTAGTTTTATTGTATGGATGTTTTTATTTTTAACTTAATGTTATCTTATTAATGTTACCCTGTTCATTTCAACCAAACTTATAATTGCATATTTGATTATTGATCTTATACAAATCATTCGATATCTTTTACGAATCTTATACAAATCACTAAATAAAACCTATAAAAGAATTTTAATGAGCAATATAACACACATTCATTATTATTCATTATTACATTCATTATTACATTCATTATTATTCATTATTACATTCATTATTACATTCATTATTACATTCGTTATTATTCATTATTACATTCATTAATACATTCATTATTATTCATTATTACATTCATTATTACATTCATTATTATTCATTATTACATTCATTATTACATTCATTATTATTCATTATTACATTCCTTATTATTCCTTATTACATTCATTATTATTCCTTACTACATTCATTATTATTAATTATTACATTCATTATTATTAATTATTACATTCATTATTATTAATTATTACATTCATTATTACATTCATTCTTACATTCTTTATTATTAATTATTACATTCATTATTATTAATTATTACATTCATTATTACATTCATTATTATATTAATTAATATTCATTATTACATTCATTATTATATTAATTAATATTCATTATTACATTCATTATTATTGATTTTTACATTCATTATTATTCATTATTACATTCATTTTTATATTCAATGTTATTCATTATTACATTCCTTATTACATTCATTGTTATTATAACTTTATATTCCAACCAGCCTTTTCCGGCATACGACAATATAAATATACAAATAGCATAAATACAATAAAAGACAATGAAATACCATAAAATGGAAGGAAATACTATAAAATACAATAAACACTATATATTTACAAAATATACAAAATGTAGATATATTATTAATTGATCTTTAAACATTAAAAACATTTTTTATTATTTTTATTAAATTTAATAAAACAAAAACTGTAAGACCATTGTTAAATTAAACATACATTTATTTTATGCGTTAACCTATGTTCATTGAAATATTTCATTAAAACCAAAAGTACATTTATAGTGTAAGAGTAATTACTACTTTAACGCCTAACCGATCACACAACGGTTTTTTTAAGGATTTTAAACCTACTTTTTACGTCATTTAATAAACATTTTAAGTTTACACGCGAATGCGTAATAGTGGATTCAACTCTACTACAGCATGTGCAGTGAACAATGTAAAAAATTAATGCATCCAAAGTAAATAATACTTTGATAAAGGCAAGGCTAAATAAGACATCAATATGTATCACACGCAACATTGCTTTGAGCAGACATAAGGCTCCAACTAGATCACGCGTCTGCGAACAATTGATGCATGTAATCATTGCAGCCCATTCCATTAACCAGGACTTTAGTGTCAAAATGAAGTATGAACTAGGATTCTCTATTGTCTGAACTATAAATGGAGTTTGTGTCTGAACACAGTGTTTATTTCAATAATACTGCAGAAAACTAAGTTTCAATATAGTATATTTGTAATTTACAAAATATAAATGCTTTTAACAAAGTTGAACTTGATGGAAAAAAAATTGTTTTTGTAACATCTCCTCAAGCGATAACAGTTTTCTTTAAAAAAAAACTCAGTAAATATTATTGTAAGTAAATAACAACCTTGTATGTCGTAGAGAAGTAACATTTGCTTACAGAAATATATTCTGTAAGTTCATATGGCATTTGTATCAGTTTTGAAAATCATTTCTTTAATAATATTTCCAAAAATTATTTTTTATTTACTGTATAAAAACACAGCATGCTATTAGTTATTTTCTATGTGAAGTAAAATATTACAAAACAATTGTATTACGTTAATCAATTTTTATCAATTGTATTATGTTTCTACAATTGTGTTATTATGTTTATTATGTTATTTCACAATTGTATAAAATATATATATTCATTTTTTTATTTGTTCCTTATTTTATATGCATTGATAGCTTATTCAAAACTAACTACATATTTAAACTGCTGATAATTGTAAAAAAATATTTTTAATATATTAACTTATACAATAATATATATTTGATCTAAAATATACACATTTTACATATTTAATACTACATTTTACATATTTAATACTACATTTTACATATTTAATACTACATTTTACATATTCAATACTACATTTTACATATTTAATACTACATTTTACATATTTAATACTACATTTTACATATTTAATACTACATTTTACATATTTAATACTACATTTTACATATTTAATACTACATTTTACATATTTAATACTACATTTTACATATTTAAAACTACATTTTACTATTTTATTTAATTTAATAATATTTTTACCCATTATTTGTAAAACGAAATCACACGTTATATTACTATCACAAAAATATTTTATTTTTGTTCCTTGAATCAATAAAATTAATTTTATCTGTTAGAATAAAATCTCTTGTCATTAATCAATAGCTATTCGTCCCATTGAAAGCTAAAAACGGGTAATCTTTCGTGCATACGTTTAATCACTAGTTATGGTATCAATTAAAAAAATAATAAATCAAATTAACATCAAAATATGTGTTTGTGTAAATTATATCAATATATATATATAATTCATATTCTCTTAAAATATCCGTTCATTTGACCTCAATCATTCTATATTATTTTGGAAATACTTTTTAATATCACATGAAACTAAAATGTGCTTAGTATCCTACCATTTGTGTTATATGCTACAAATATCCACGCAATACACAAAAAACTAAGATAAACAAGCAGTTTTTACAGATATCTGAGGGTAAAAACACACACTTGAGTCAATAAGTGGAAAACAAACATATACCCGTTTCTGATTAAGTAAGATCAAATATATTATCAAACTTATTTAATACTTATGTTTGGTCTGATAAGTTCAATTAAATAAATATGTTTGTTTCCTATCGCGTTAATTAAAAAAATAATTTTCTGTAACCACACAATTAAAAAAAATTCTTAAAAATGAGTATGAACCTATTCGTTTTTCTTTGAAAACAATTGCATCGTAAATGAGCGACGACGTACTAAAATTTAAGTAACAGAACTTTCTCAAATATAAACAGTGTTGTTCAATATTGCTAATATGAGCTTCTCTTCAAACCATCTTAACAAAGTGACCTGACAAACTATAAATAGTTGTACAGAAGATGGTTTTCCACATTATTTTATGTCGATTGCCTAAATGGAAACTGAGTTGTTATAACTCAATTATATTACTTCGCATTCTTTTACCATACATTTTTAACATTTCTTCTGTTTATAACTTCTTGAAGTCGCCTTGGTAGTTTAACGTATGAGGCACTGATCTACGATGCCCGAGGATCTGGGTTCGGTTCCCGATAAGTCTTGGTTGTAATTGTTGATACTTATTGAGAGTCATTTGTAGATGCAGGCAATCATCTACAGGCAATCATCTATGTAGGCAATCATCTACTATTTTTATTAATTTTTAATTTGCAGTATTCATTTTGAGCACACGTCTCTTTCAAAATTGAAACTTATGTATGTATTTGGAGACATAATGAGCATCGAATAAACTCGAAAATGAGCATATTATATTAAGTTTTGAATATCTATTTGTAACAGTTCACCCAGTGAAAAAAAGTTTATTTACAAGTTTTTGTGGATACAATATCTCGATTAGAAAACACTTAGAAAAAACCTTCATGTTTTGCTCTCATTAAATGTGCAATTTCATGTCAAAAAATATTTATTTATTAAAAATAACTAAAAAAAATAAGAATTATAAAGAACTTTATATATATTTTTTTTTTGTATTATTTTTAATAATACCATAATCAAATGTCAATTTATTTTAAATATAATAATCTTCACAGCGATATTTTTGTTATATTTATCACTGTAATTTTATTCCAGCCATTCCATCTTGTCATACGAAACTCAACCCATTAATCTGAATCCCCATCTCCAGTTCCAAAGACTAAAATCCTTCGTTTTCTAAATCAGATTCTCTTAATGGCTAAACTAAGATTAAAGTCCCTGATAGAGCGCATAATTTTCAACTTAAAATGTATTGCTCGGAGTATTTTTCCCTATAAATTGCGCGCCTAATCGAACGGGACTCAAAGCGAAATGGACGTTTTATGTTATGACCTTACTTGACTGGCAACTAAACTGGAGATCTACGGTATTTGTGATCATCTTTTATTCAGGAAGGGAAGGAGAAATAAATATGGCTGGAAACTCCGAGGTGAATCTAAAATCCGGTTTGACCTTATGTATTCTAAAAGTAAACTGAGGGCTAAATATATACATGTCGTCGTGTTTGCTGTGACTTCTCAATAAAACGATTTGGAAATATATTTTTTTTCTTGAACCAATTTTATGGGTTATTTTATCTTTTTAAAAATTCATATATTCCCTTTTTAAATCGAAAAGAAAATAAACATTGAATGAAAATTAAATTGAACATTTAAAGGATTTATTAAAAAAGACAGCGCAGTATAATCATATTGCAATGGATAAATGTATGTACACTGTAAAAAAGGTACTTAAAAATGAGTACTTGAACCTACTCGTTTTTCTTTGAGTATAGTTGCATCGTAAATGAGCAATGAAGTACGCAACTTTAAGTAGTCGTACTTTCTCAAAAATAAGAAGTGTGATTCAATATTGTTAATCTCAGCCTCTGTCCAAGCCATCTTAACAAAGCGACCTGCCAAACTTAAAATAGTTGTTTAGCTGATAATTTTCTACAATATTTGATGTCCATTGCTTATATGGAAACTGAGTTATTACAACTCAATTATCTTACTTCCCATTCTTTTTAACATTTCTTCGGTTTATAACTTCTTCACGTCGCCCGGAAACGGATCGGGCATTGGGCTGCGGTGCCTTAGGATGCAATCAAGGTGAGAATGAATAAACATGAGTTGATTATAAATTGAAATCCATTGAGGAATGTTAGTTTACAAATGAGGTTTACTAATGCTCATAAGAATAGCTGCTAACTGCTATTACAAAAATGCCTGCTACTCGTTGATCAAACAGACGATGGTAACAATTGGTTATATATATATATATATATATATATATATATATATATATTATTAATATAATACTTCCGATATTATTAATATAATTTGCACACATAAATAAAAAAATATAATGCTATCTAAAATAATTAAAATATTTAATGTATCCTATACCCTCTAATCTACGTTAAAGTATTTGGCAACTTAAAATATTTTTAGTTTAATTTTTCTGTCCAAGTTCTTCAAACAATTAACAAAAGACACCATTTGATTGATGCTCTTTAAAAATGAGCTATTGAAGTCAATAAAAAGTATGCTACCTGCAACAAAATACTTAATGTCACATTTATGAACGTTCCTATCACAACTTATTGAACATCCGTTTTGAAATGCTTTCCATAAAAGTTCTTCTTTACCAAAAGTTTATACATAAAGATAAGCTAGTAGCGAATTCGAACTTCCGAAGAATGAACTTCCGGTTTTCAAGTTGAAAGCCATACTTTAAGAAAGCTTCCTTTCTGGCAGTGAAGATGTCAAGGAAACAAAAATGGCTCAAGTACTTCGTTTTGCTGGAAATATAGTATTTTAGGGATGGCAAGAGATTTTTCGTATGATTTATATATCGCCCTTTATTGAAAAACAAGAAACATGTATGGGAAGGGTGTATTCATAGAATGATGGAGGTGAACAGTATAAAATATATAAATGTAGAGGATAAGAGGGCAAATGTAAACGATTTTTATTATTCACTGTTTCTTTATTTTGTCATAACAAAGTAAAAAAATTACTTTAAAATAAGTACCTGAACATACTCTTTTTTTCTTTGAGTACAATTGCATTGTAAATGAACGATAAGATACTCAAATTTAAGTAATCGTACTTTCTCAAAAGGAGCAGTGTGATTTAATATTGCTAATTTCATCTTCGGTTCAAACCATCTTAACAAAGCGATCTAACGAATTCAAAATATTTGTTCAGAAGATGGTTTTCCACATTGTTTGATGTCAATTGCTTAAATGAAAACTGAGTTATTACAACTCAATTGTATCACTCTCCATTCTTTTGGCACCCCTATTTAGCATTTATTCTGTTTATAACTTCTTCACGTCACCCTGGTAGTACATCGGATAAGTCACTGGACTACGGTGTCAGCGGATATGGGTTGGATTCCCTTTATACCTTAGTAGATATCATTGACGCTTTTTGGGCCGGTTTGGACACTATATTGAAGCTTTTGGGGCCACTATATAAAGGGGTGTATGTGTGAGAAGGACAAAAAAGATGAAACTCCAAAACCCCTCTGCGACGCTGGTCGTGGGCTCAACGCGCGCTGGCAAAACCAGCCTGGTACGCAAAATGATAACGTCGGAGATATACGACCCCCCTATAAAAAGGGTGATGTGGTGTTACAAAGTATTTCAACCATGGTTTGCAGAGGAGAAGAATATTTCATTTATTCAAGGTCTGCCCGAAACAACGCAGGAGGGTGACTTATATGTGTTAGACGATCAAATGTTCGACCTGAGTCAAAATATAGCCGAATTTTTTACGATTCACTCGCATCATAAGAAAGTGAATATTATTTTGATACTACAGAATTTATTCCCCCGCTCAAAGTTCGCGAGAGATATCAGCTTAAATTCCCAGTACATCATACTCTTTAAAAACCCTCGCGATGCGTCGCAAATTCAAACTTTTTCGCGCCAGCTATATCCAGGACGCGGAAAATTTCTCGTGGATGCGTATATAAAATCCACTGCGAAACCGTTTGGATACTTATTAGTAGACTTGTGCCCGAACACTCCAGATCAGTATCGTGTGCGCGAGAATCTTTTCCCTGACATGAATGGGTGCATATATGTCTACTTACCCGAAAAATGAAATTGGTAAAAAAAAATCGACATTTATTACGTGTACTCTCAACTGCTTCGCCAGGTCAAAGACGAGCGATTTTAAAAACAGCGAGTAAAACCCAGATCAACTGTCTATGTGAACTGTGCATGAACGCAGTGTGTGGAAATTTAAAAGTGAACAGGCGAAGGTTGTCGAAATACAAAACAATTTTGAGAGAAATTTCAAAGAAGCCGAAATCCGTAGAGAGACGTCGAAAGCTGTTGATGAGTCAAACAGGCGGTTTTCTACCGATGATTATCCCAGCGGCCCTATCGCTATTAGGGAGTATTTTTAACAAATCAGACTAGCAATGTCTCGCAGGTTGGCCTTGATACCCGAAGAGTTGGTACCCTTGCAGCACCAGCTACAACAACCCGAAGTACGTTTGGAGAGAGAGATTTCGGAGTTAATGGATCGAGAGCAAGTGTCGGATTCAACAAAGGCGAAGCTCTTAGGTCAGTTGATTACGCGATACCATCACACAGTGCACGCTCCCAAACAACCTGTCACGGTGAAAATTCAGAAAGAGGAGATGCAATCTCCGAAAGAGGAGAGGGATGATGTGATAACAGATATCGCCACTACGGTCCCTCACCATGCTAGAAAATTTGTGATCCCAATCATAGAAAAACTGAAAACAAGAGAATACGCTTGGAACGAATTAGGAGAATTTACACAGGGAGGAGAGAGTGTAAAAGGCTCGAATATCGTGGATATGTTTTCATACTTACTGCGAAAATCGAAGAATGTGAAAGAACCCCCAGGATTTAGCGAATTTTGGGAGGGTATAAAAGATGTCAACATCCCGAAGCAGTGGATTATGAATACCAATCTATTACAAAGCGCACCGTCGAGTGTGTCTTCAGACGAGCTACCACGGCCGAAAAACACCACCCCAGTGAGCAAAAGAACGCGTAGCCAAATACCATGGAAAAACATTTAAAAAAAATATATTACGATGTAAAGAACCCAGCATCGTTCGGGGGTGTAAAGAAATTAGCTAAAGCAGCTGGCGTGTCTTATAAAAAAGCGCAGAATTTTTTAATGTCCCAAGACACCTATACACTACATAAACAACTCAAGCGCAAATTTAGGAGAAGGAAAACGATTGCATATTTTATAAATGACTTGTGGCAGGCGGATTTGCTGGATGTTCAGTCGCTATCAAAGTATAACGGGGGAATGAAATATTTACTCGTAATTATCGATGTATTTTCGAGATTTGTATATGTTGAACCACTAAAAAACAAGTCTGGCAAATCAGTGTCGGAAGCGTTTAAAAAAATTTTACACGCCTCTGCCCCAGTGCACATACAGACTGACCGAGGGACCGAATTTTATAACACTTCTGTCAAAGCTGTTTTTAAGAAGTATGGTGTACATCATTATTCAACGTTCAGCGAGCATAAGGCCAGTTTAGTAGAAAGAATGAATCGTACTCTTCAGAATCGATTGTATAGAGTGTTTACACATCGCAACAGCTATAAATATACAGATATTCTACAATCGCTAGTCAGAAGCTATAACAACAGCGTACACCGCAGTATTGGAATTGCCCCGTCCAAGGTAACGAAACGCTTAGAGAAAAAACTGTTTGCAACGCAATACGGGTACATCCCCACATCAAAATTTGCGTTTACCCTAGACGACCGCGTGAGAATATCGAAGTACAAGAAAACCTTTCAGCGAGGCTATCTACCATCGTGGTCAGAGGAAATTTTCACGATAGCTGAGAGATATCCCACACTCCCTGCTACATATATATTAAGAGATTTGAAAGGGGAAATTGTACGAGGTAGGTTCTACACGGAGGAACTACAGAAAGTGATAAAGAACGAGGGAGATTATTGGAGAGTAGAGAAGGTGTTGAAGAAGCGAGGCACTGGGAAAAATATTGAATATTTCGTAAAGTGGAAAGGATTCAGCAACGAGTTTAATTCTTGGGTGAAGCAATCATGGATCAAGTGAACGAGTTTTTAATTTCTCTACCGTCAAATTCTAGCATGTCCTATTTTCCTAAAAATACCCAAGCCTCGTATAAGACAAAGCTAGCAAGACCGTTACATTTAGAAGGTGAATGGACAGTAGGACTCGTCGAAGTGTGCATACCCAAAAACTGGTTTACAGTGGGCGAGCACAACAATAGTTATTCCGTAAGTAAGGAAGAGCACACAGTAATCGGTCCTAACATGAGCGTAGAGTATGAAATACCTATGAGCAACATAAGTAGAAATGAGTTTTGGAAGACTGTCAACAAACGGGTCGCAGAACAAACAGGTGAGAAAGAGGCTGTACAATTTCTACAGGTAGGGAGAGAGGTGAATATATTAGTAAAGGAGGGGTTTGAAGTAGTGATGACAGCGAAGGGGTCAGAGAAAATACTATCCATGCTCTATCTACCCCAGAAAGATATAACGCTCAGCAAGTCCACTCAATTTAAGCAACATCGCTTCACCAGTGGCAGCATGAAAGATCAAACAATTACAATACGCGATACCATGCCGTTGCGAAGGCGGGATTACACCATCGAAGGTCGAGGTCTTGGAGCGCGCACCCTCATGGAGAGTTTGAACGAATCTCTCCGAGATCAAGATCTAGCAACATTTCTAGAATTTAGAGTTCAGGCAGGAGGGATGGTGCTCTTTCAAATAACAGGCGATGTTGAGGTGCGCTTCTCTAGGAGAACTGCTCCGAATTTAATGAGAAATTTCGGTTTAATCGGAGACGAAATGACGATACCGCAAACCATGGATCTAAGATATAGTGAAATAATTCCCGTGAGCGCAAAGGAATCCATCCAACTCGGGATTAAGCATTATCCTCGAGTGACTGCGAACGTGTGGAAGACACAAGATTTGAACCTAGATGTTGGCATGTATCAAACCGCTAGCGAGTTATTAAACAGCTTTAAACACGTTTCACTCCGAAAATTACCTAACTCGAAAATAGTATTAGAAGTCCCTGATAAAACAAAGCTAGTGCTCTCTCAGGGGTTGGGAGCCATGTTAGGCTTCGTCGAAACAACGTTTGAAAGTGGAAGACACGAGGGAAAATACGCTCTAGAACTCGATGGAGGAGTGAGCGAAATCTATGTCTATTCAGATGTGTGCACGGGACATTTGGTAGGAGATTCCTATGTGAAAGTTCTGAGAATTATTCCTACACTCGATGAATCCAAGGAACAGATTGTAAAGACGTACACGAACCCGCTATATTTTCCGGTTCACTCCAATTTCATCGAGACGGTTGAAATTCAATTGAGGACCAGCTTTGGTCAACCGATTGTGTTTAGCAGCGGTAAAACGCTCGTGGTGCTATCTTTCAAAAAAAAGAATATTTAAAAGCAGGTAGCCGAGGGTAGTTTAGTCATTCAACATGATGCGCTTAAGCCCTGACGACTGTCTCCGTTATTATACACTTCAGAGCGGAGGGGGTGACTATTTCCAAGGCATACAACACCAGAGGGGATACGGTTTTTTCCCTGACCTGTTTCGACAAATCAAACCTCTGGCAATGCAAGCGGGGAAATACTTGGGGCGTCAACTATTAAGCACTGGTTCTAAAGTCGTGAGCGATATCGCGCATGGGAGCTCGTTTAAAGATTCTGCCAGATCGCGTCTTCGCGAAACATCGCACAAAATTAAAGACGATGTGATACGCAAATTGCAAGGCGGTTCGGGTATAAAAAGGAAGCGAAGCAAGCGAAGAAAACAGACGCGGTCCAAGAAAAGACAGAAAAAGACTCAGGATATTTTCTCGTGATGGCGTGCATGTGTTTGAAGTCAGAAGCTGATTTATTTACAACGGTACCGGTACAGCTCGCCGTAGAGGATTCGTCATTTCTCGAGATACATCCTATCGCATCTTTGAACGTTGGCTCTCCCCTCGAGTTTTTTCTCAACAGCAGTGGCGACTATTACTTGGATTTGTCCTACACGCTGTTACGCCTACAGCTGAAGATCGTGAAGACGAATAACGGAGCTACAACGGCTACCGATAAAGTATCTCCCGTGAATTACTTACTGAACACGCTTTTTTCCGACTGTTCAGTGTTTTTGAACGATAGACAGATCGCCTCTCAGACGAATTACAGCTATAGAGCTTACTTGGAAGCACTACTATACGCTTCTAAAGCAGCTCAAAATTCGTTGTTGACAAGCTCGCTATTTTATAAGGATACAGCCGATAAACACGATGATGTGGATGTTGACACGAGTGTGAACGAAGGGTTAAAAACCCGAAATGCACGCACCAAGCTCAGCAAAGTGATAGATTTAATGGGGGGATTACATCTGGACATTTCGACCCAGCAGAAACTAGTCCCGTCTGGAGTCGATCTCAGGATTCGCTTACAACGTGCGAAAGACTCGTTCGTGCTCATGAGCAGTGCGAATGGTTTTAAAGTCAACATTTTGAACGCTACGCTATTCGTACGCAAGGTGAACATCAATCCGACCGTGTGGCTGAGTCATCAAAAAGTGTTGGAGACTACTGTAGCAAAGATACCCATTCGGAGAGTAGAGTGTAAAGCGTTCTCCATTTCTGCAGGAATTTCGAGCCATTGCATCTCCAATGCATTTTTAGGGTCTACCCCCACTAGGCTGATACTAGGATTTGTATCGAATGCTGCTTATAATGGTGACGTGGGCAAAAACCCCTTCAAGTTTCACCATTATAATCTGTCCTACCTCACAATTTCGAATGGAAACCGAAATTACCCTGCACAGGCTCTGAAACCGGATTACGATTTAGACCAATATAGCCGGAGTTATTGCTCGCTCTTCACCGATTTGAACAGGTACCATTTCGATACTAACGTTAATGTTAGCTACGATGAATATAAGGGAGGTTACACCCTGTACGCGCATGATTTAACGCCAGATATGAGCGCGGGAGATGCGCACATCTCACCTACCCAAACGGCTAACATCACTCTGGATATGAAATTCGCGAGTCCTCTACCTGAAACAGTCACTCTGATCGCCTATGCTCTGTATCGCAACGTGATCGAAATCGACAAGTCGAGAGGGGTCTACACCGATTACTAACATGGATAGCGTTACTCTATGTCGACTTGCCTGCAGTGACGTGCTCATACGAGCAAAGTTTGGTGGTGTCTACGCAGCAGATGAATTACCCCACGTCCGCGACAACCATTCTTATTATGTTGTGAATACGGACCCTCGCCACTTACCTGGAAGCCATTGGATTGCCCTCGCCTTCCGCGGAGAACAGTGTGATTTTTTCTGCAGTTATGGGTCGGAACCGAAAGGTCCAATTCTAGCTTTTATGGAAAGAAATAGCACAGTGACCAGAACGAATACACATACCTTTCAAGCTGCAGATACGGCTACCTGTGGACTTTTTTCTTTGTATTTTTTGTGGTGTGCCGCTCGCAGAATACCGATGAAACTATCACCTTTGGATTTGAGAACTAACGAAAAACATGTAAAAACATTTGCGACAACGCAATTAAAATTGCGAAATTGTTGTCACGTACACGAATGTATGCAAAGTTGTAACAATAAAAAAAGTTAAGCCTATGTGTATATTTTTTTTTTTCAACATTACTAACTTTGAATATAGTCCCCCCGAACTAAGATGACCAAGGTGTCCAGGGTGTATTCTCCTTCGCAAATGTTGCGCAGCGATTGTAACATACCGTAATAGCGAGCATGAAGAAAACCTCTAGTGCCGACTGTCGTCACCCCCTGCCAAATCTGTTCAAATATAAAGATCTGGCAGGGCGTAACGACTCTCCACACGTAGAGCCAAGGTGTTCCATCGAAGAAAAACTCTAGCGCCGAGTGTCGTCACTCCCTGTCAAATCTGTTCAAATATAAAGATATGGCAGGGAGTAACCACTCTCCACACGTAAAGTTACATATGTCCCATCGAAGTAAAAACCTCCAACGCTAGGAGCCAGAGACTTCCTCAGTAAATTTTCAAATATAAAGATTTCGCGAGGGAGTCCCGACATATAGAGCTCATCCATCTCAAACTTTTGTAAAAAAAATTTGGCATCACCCATCCAGAGATTTGTGACTATAAATGAAATTTGTTACGAAGGGGTAACATACCTACCTTTCCACCATGACTATACCAGACGTTCGTTTTGGCTTTCTGTTAATCGATCGTGAGAATGAAAACCACTCGTTTGAAATACGGGGGTTATGCGAGAAACTCCATGTTTCAATGCTCGAGTGCGTCGCAGAGGCTGAACGCTGCCATCATGCCGCCGTTTCACCGGGGGACAGAGCACCCAGAGTGGCCTATTTCTGTCTGATGACCAACTCACAGATTGTGAAAAGTCTACATGCGAACACTCCATGTCGCCCTATTGCCTAATGTACTGAGCTATGTAAAAACAAGCGAAAAATAAAAAAATTCGATTTTGAAAATGTTTTGTTTTTGTTGTCCCCAAATTCCATGAGCAGCCCAAGAGGCTTGGGGTTTTAAAAGACAAGGGAAAAAACAAAACACACTAAAATATGTTATTTCCCCTATCTTAAGCTCTCGTTTTTTTTAGACTGGTGTCACGTTCTGTTTTTTACAACGCACGTCCTAATCCAGTAAAAAAAAAATCTCCAAACTTCCATGACTGGCCCGTGAGGCGTTGGAGGCAGTCTCGTTATTTTTTTTTTTTTTCGGAAGTGGTTTCGCAAAAAAATTTTGCCCTATGTCCACTCCCCCGGTCTAAAACATATACTTTTTTTTCGTTCTTTAAAAAAAAAACATATTTTTTAAAGAGTTTTTTTTTTTTAATTTCTAAATAACAGTGGCGTGATATCAGCTCCTGTGCTAAATGTGATTCTTCTGTTTAAAAATTTCAAGGCGGTGAATGTGCATAAGAAACAAGCGTTGGGAGGTTTGCAATCCTGTTCAGTGCAATCAGGCCTATAATGCAGGTCATACCGTTCGCAACATTCGGTTTCCGTTAAAATACTGACTATAGGACGGCGCATACAATTGGCGCAAAAAAATTTTTGTTTGACTGTAGGATTTCGCTGGATGGTCTGAATAATTCTTTCTATTGATACTGCTTCGTGAAACCAATGTTTTTCTATGGGGCTTTCGTAGAATCGTTCTTTCGCGCATTCATGACAGAGATAAAATTTTTCTCTAGAGGAGGGGACAAGCCAAAAATAATAGAGTGCGTGTTTCCAATTGTGAGGTTCGGAGACGAAATGAAAACTTTCTGGATAGGTTAAGAGCATGTGATAAGTGTGTATATTAAGTGGCTCATCTGCCTCGATTTTTAAAAACTTTTCGTCGTACTCTCTATGAAATTGAAAAATCTTCTCTGAAGTTAAAGGGGGGAGCTCTTTGTGCAATTTAGAATAATTTGCTTCCAGTGACTGGACGAGCACACTTGGTAGAGGTAACTGACATAAATTTCGTTTTGGTGTGTTTGTTGCTATGAGTTTTGAAGTGATGTGAAACAGTGAAGCGGGTGTCACACTTGGAGGATCCTGGGGTGGTTCAAATCTAGCAATACAAGCAAGTACGAGTATTGCTTCGGCTTTAAGGCTATAAATTCCACAATAGGTTTAGTACACTCATGCTTAAGCACGCCCATAACCCCCTTATTACGAGTGTCAAACGCGACGTGTCCAGGATCAAAGTTACTACAATCTAAGATGTGTGAAAAGTGTCTTTTTAAATCTAGATATACATCGTCGGTGAAAATGTTTAAATAGAACGAGTCTGTGTCGGAATACATGAGTTGACATTTTTCTCGGTAAAAACGTTTAAAGTGCGAGTAATACAACTCGTACATCAAATTCTTCGAAGATTCCAGGATGACAAAGCCACTTATGATTGGCTTCCCTAGGACTATATTGGGCTGACGCATTTTAAATAACGTTAAGTTTTCGCTAATAGCTTCAAAATAATCTAATAACGGACTGGCCAGATGTTTGCGACATTGGGCAGGGGTTAAACCGGCTAAAATTCTCTGTCTATTTCTCACATCAAGACATGTCTTGCCGAAAAAACTGTTCGATAAACGTTTAAAGAATAATTTCTCACTTACAGCTTCTACTGAGTTACGTTGCAGGTTATTGAAAGCCATATACTCTTTAAGCCAAGGTCGTTGTGCAAATGCGAGGATTCTGTGAATTTTCACAAGTATCATGTTCCCCTCAGCAAGGTAATATTTTAAATTCTTATAATGGATTAAATAATTTGTTTTAGGGTA
Source organism: Troglohyphantes excavatus (assembly GCA_963932185.1). Classification (NCBI taxonomy): domain Eukaryota; kingdom Metazoa; phylum Arthropoda; class Arachnida; order Araneae; family Linyphiidae; genus Troglohyphantes; species Troglohyphantes excavatus. The sequence goes on from OZ010666.1 coordinate 37,799,644, forward strand.
AAAATTCGAAGTCAGTTTCGTGCTAGGTAGCATCCCTTTTAAATTAAATTTCTCGTACAAGTTCTGCGAGTATTCAGATAGCATATCATGGGTAATTTCTAAGTGCTCGGGGGCCATAGGGAAATCATTTTGACGGTCGTGTTCGCTAATAGGAAATTTTATGTCACACTGTATTATGTAACCGACAGGTGAACTGTCGTCAATCGCGTGCACATCGAAATTTTCCACTTCGGCTGATGTCAGCCAATAAAAATCACCGAAAGGGAGGTAAGAATCGTACATCACTTTGGCATACAACGAGCAGACATCCAAGGCTATTAAATAATTATGGGGTTTGGCATTGTCGTAGGTGGCGGAACAGTAGGGATTATTAGCAATTCCATGCCTCAGGCTAACGAAGCAATTCCCTCCTTTTAAATTTCTTTCAAATAACTCGTATAATGAAACGCAGGGCAACAGTTCAATTTCGACTTTAGAATATTTTAGTCCGGCATGAAAGCTCATGTCTGAGATAGATATGAAGTGTACAGGGTCGAGTTCGTAATATTTTAGCGCCATACGTCTAAAATTCGAGAAAATTTCTGCAAGCATGATACTGTCGACGTTTTGATAGAGTTCTAAATAATCCCCCAGTGTTTTACAGTTGAACGCTTTAAAAACTAACTGCGCATGAGCATATTCGCTGTCCGAAACATGATTTCTAGTGAGTACGTTAAAGAACGCTTCGCGAGGGGGTAATGCAACCTCTTTTAACTTGTCTACGTGATCTAAGTAGGAGTAGGGGAAAATGCCCTTACGTTTTAGGAGGTATTTGTTTTTATATTCTTTAAAGAAATCGTTAAAAATATCAAAAGAATGATTGGAAAGGATTAAGTTATTTATCAATGTATCCAGCGAGGCGTCTAGAAACTGATACGAATCTAACAATTTAAGATGGTCTAGCGTGAAACAGGTTAATCGCTCTATGTTTAGGGGAATTATCTTCATGTGACAGGCGTAGTTAGGAGGTATATTTTTTAAAATTAAGTGATTGTCGTAATTTCGCGCATTGTGAATGATTACTGGGATAAAAAACCGTTTTTGGTATTGAATATTGCACGTCTGGTGGGCCAATCCGCACACGCTCTTTTCATAATGGAGGTGGTGCCTTACTCTGAGTTCCCCTGATTGGAAAGGATTTTTACATATAATACAAAAATTCCTATCGTACGAATCATCGTCCGTTTCTATCGATGAGACACGGTGCATTTTTTTCATAAGTACGTCCGACACTTTTTTAATTTCTCTAAAAAAATCTTGCATGACATTTTCTCCGCTGTAATATCGATGTGCCACTATTTTATCATACACGTCCAAGGCGATTAACGAATACGAGATTGGTTCATGCTTTTCTATCGGTTGAGTGTATGAACAAGCGGGGTTTGGCGTAGCATGAGATATTTTACTGAGTAGACACTCAAAGTCCAAATAAATAGTGAACATGTGTTTCACCGTTTTCGAGAGGTCTTTAAATTTTAAAACGAGATCTTTCGGTACCGACACGCGCTGTGGCTTAAATGTGTCGCACAGAGTGTTGTGTGCTCGAAGGGTTTCTAACCGTTCGAATCCCACTAGACATCTCCTACAGAAATGATTTTCGCTCGGTTTGGATTTGAGAAGGCGGTTTAAATTTTTTATTAAAAAATAGTGCCCGTCAAATAAAAATAAATCTATGACAGTGCGGAATTTAGTGTCGCTAATGTATACGGGGTAAATAATATTTTCCTCGAGTGAAAACAGATTGACCGTTAAACGATTCACTTTCTCAAATGGTTTAATACTAGAAATTTTCACGGGGAACGCCAATTTTTTAAAATTTATGTATTTCAGATATTTTTTATATTTGGAAGCACGCTCGGGATGATTTTTTTGAGGGAATAATTTTGCGAGAATGCAATACAAGAAACACCGGTTGTCTGTGCAGAACATAGACACGAGTGCTTTTTTGCGAGCGATTCTAGCAGGCAATGCTACATTGGCACACCCTCCCCTGAGCTCGTGATATCGTCCCACATGTAAATCTACAAATTCAATGTTGTGCATCACCCAACCCGAGCCGTTTTTTAAAAAATTGTCGATGTCCCTGGAAATTTTATTAAAACACCTATCGATACTCTCAAAAATTTGGTTCGATGCCAATATTCTAACTGCCTGACTACAGAAATAAAAATTTTGTCTCAATGCCTCATCTTGATCGGTTTTTTTTAGGAAAACGATGTGCAGACAAATTACGATGCGAAGTCTTAAAGCATTTCCCGTATTTAAAAGTGCATGTATCGCAGTTCGCGCGTCAGCTAGTACTAGATCGACATCGCTATAATTAATCACCGCTCGAAACTTTTCCGTATAGCCCCTGAAACTAGACATTTCCCTTATAAAATTCATTGTTTTTTTTTTGTTAGCAAATTATAAACGTACTTCTCTCCCCCCCTCTCTCGTAGAAATTTACTGGGAGTTTATATACTCCTGCATTTTTTTCAACCCTTCCAGTAGCATCGGAATCTGATCGATGTTGATATTTAACCGGTTCTTCACTTCGCGCTTTTCTGACAATTTTAAAATGCTTAGATAATACACTTTTCGATACGAATGAATTTCAAGTGCCGTGTTCTTGCCCAAAAATATATTGTACGGCTGAATTTTTCTCTCAGTCTCCTCTGATTCACAGCTCAGATTGAGATCAAAGGTCTTTATTTTTTTCACCTTAACAAATTCATTCGATTCCTCATCTCCAATAGATCTATCTGAAACAGATAGTACGGTTTAGAACTATTCACCCTTCTAACTTACAGCTAAAAACTCGTAAAAAGCCCTATCCATTGAACTACCAGAATGATACATGTAAAGTTAACCCCTCCAAAATACCTTACACATATATAAAAAAAACATCAACCTGAAAACACTCGGAAAAAAGTACTCATTTTAAAAATAAAACACATATTATATAAAATGATTTATAGCAAAATGTCGAAAAAGCCCTATCCATGTATGATACACGTAAAAATATATGAAACAGTGGTTTAGAACTATTCACCCTTCTAACTTACAGCTAAAAACTCGTAAAAAGCCCTATCCATTGAACTACCAGAATGATACATGTAAAGTTAACCCCTCCAAAATACCTTGCACATATATAAAAAAAAACATCAACCTGAAAACACTCGAAAAAAAGTACTCATTTTAAAAATAAAACACATATTATATAAAATGATTTATAGCAAAATGTCGAAAAAGCCCTATCCATGTATGATACACGTAAAAATATATGAAACAGTGGTTTAGAACTATTCACCCTTCTAACTTACAGCTAAAAACTCGTAAAAAGCCCTATCCATTGAACTACCAGAATGATACATGTAAAGTTAACCCCTCCAAAATACCTTACACATATATAAAAAAAACATCAACCTGAAAACACTCGAAAAAAAGTACTCATTTTAAAAATAAAACACATATTATATAAAATGATTTATAGCAAAATGTCGAAAAAGCCCTATCCATGTATGATACACGTAAAAATATATGAAACAGTGGTTTAGAACTATTCACCCTTCTAACTTACAGCTAAAAACTCGTAAAAAGCCCTATCCATTGAACTACCAGAATGATACATGTAAAGTTAACCCCTCCAAAATACCTTGCACATATAAAAAAAACATCAACCTTATAACACTCGAAAAAAAGTACTCATTTTAAAAATAAAACACATATTATATAAAATGATTTATAGCATAATGTCAAAAAGCCCTATCCATGTATGATACACGTAAAAATATCTGAAACAGTGGTTTAGAACTATTCACCCTTCTAACTTACAGCTAAAAACTCGTAAAAAAAGCCCTATCCACTGAACTACCAGAATGATACATTTAGAGTACCCCTTCAAAATACCTTACACATATAAAAAACAACCTGAAAACACTCGCGTCCGAAAAATAAAATGGCATAACACCGAAAAAGCCTTCTCCGCTAAGCTACCGGAGTTACGTGATTTTTTCATGCATGATACACGTAAAAATATATGATCAAGCAGGGTAAGAGTAGCATAATGCCTAAAAACCCTACCCGCATAAACGGAGAACTTCTAAGAAGAACATGGTAAAAATATAGATTATTGGTTGTAGCAAAAACTTATGATTTTATGAAATATCAAAAACACTCACCCCTTTCCATAGCTGCACTTTTTAAATCCGGTAGTAGACTCCAAAATCACACACACACACACACAAATCTTGTACTGGACGATAAAATCACTAACAGACACACAAAACAAAGTCCAGCAAGTTTTTCACAACCGACTGGGTTGACTATGGTATAGTTACGATGGTTTCGACTAGAGTACTCATGTTCTTACGACCTCGACAAAGATTTTTATATCCATCTTTTTCCTGCTTTGCCGAGTCATATGATTTCCCACGCTTCTGAAAAACATCCAAAGTAAAAACCCCATCCATTAAATACGACTTTTCCCTGATCGAACATTGTTCTAAACTTATTATGCAAAATCGTTTCTCTTCTAGAAAAATTGTGATTGTTCATATAACAATCTTGTATCTCTCTCGACACTCGTTACAGGAAATTCTTTGCGACGTGTAATTCTTTCCCTCACTCACCATTGTTTTCTTTAAAGGAAATTGCGCGTGGGGTAACGTCGCAACCGATTCTTTTATAAGGACATTTCCTTATTCATTGTTCTTTTGACTGCGCACCAAAGACGAATCGCAAAGTAATACCCACATAATTTCTTCAAGGTTCATTTTTTTCCTGGTTATTGTGTATCTTTTTTATTCGCTTGGTTTTCCCTCAGGCTGTTTTTGGCAGCGAATGGTGAGATAGGAATGATGAGAAGCGAGATGGGGTTTTGGAGTTTCATCTTTTTTGTCCTTCTCACACATACACCCCTTTATATAGTGGCCCCAAAAGCTTCAATATAGTGTCCAAACCGGCCCAAAAAGCGTCAATGATATCTACTTACCTTGGTTGTAAATTTTGGTATTTATTGAAAGTGATTTATGAAGGCAACCTATGATGGCAATACACTGTTATTTTTATTCATTTTACTCATTGTACTCCTTTTTGAGTACATTTCTTATAAATTACAAAATTAAATATGTATTCTAAGCAATGGTAAATATTTAATGTAATCCGAAATTAGTACATTTTACCTATTTTTGAGTGCCTATTTTTAACAGTGAACTAATCAAGCAAAATGTAACCTTATAAACATTTATACTAAATGTCTTCCGATGTTTTTTTTTAGATTATTATTAAAAATAACTAATTGTATTGATCATTTTAAAAACAATCAATACATTTTACATATGAAACCATTGAGAGGGTAGTTGTAAAAACCATGGGATACATGTGAATAAAGTAAAAATACCGTAGTATGAAAAAAGGTTTTTTCTTTCATTTGCAGTTATTTTTAAATATACATTTATTGCTATCTAAATTATTAACAACATTTTCAGTGAACTAATAAAGCAAAATGTATCCTTATAAACATTTACACTAAATTTCTTCCGATGTTTTTTTTTAGATTTATTTTAAAATATATAATTGTATGGATCATTTTAAAAACTACAAATACACTTTACATATGAAACCATTGAGAGGGTAGTTGTAAAAATGGGATACATGGGAATAAAGTAAAAATACCGTAGTATGAAAACAGGGTTTTTCTTTTATTTGAAGTTATTTTTAAATATACATTTATTGCTATCTAAATTATTAACAATATTTTCAGTGAACTAATTAAGCAAAATGTATCCTTATAAACATTTACACTAAATTTCTTGCGATGTTTTTTTTAGATTTATTTAAAAATATATAATTGTATGGATCATTTTAAAAACTACAAATACACTTTACATATGAAACCAATGAGAGGGTAGTTGTAAAAATGGGATACATGTGAATAAAGTAAAAATACCGTAGTATGAAAAAAGGGTTTTTTCTTTCATTTGAAGTTATTTTTAAATATACATTTATTGCTATCTAAATTATTAACAACATTTTCAGTGAACTAATTAAGCAAAATGTATCCTTATAAACATTTACACTAAATTTCTTGCGATGTTTTTTTTAGATTTATTTAAAAATATATAATTGTATGGATCATTTTAAAAACTACAAATACACTTTACATATGAAACCAATGAGAGGGTAGTTGTAAAAATGGGATACATGTGAATAAAGTAAAAATACCGTAGTATGAAAAAAGGGTTTTTTCTTTCATTTGAAGTTATTTTTAAATATACATTTATTGCTATCTAAATTATTAACAACATTTTCAGTGAACTAATAAAGCAAAATGTAACCTTATAAACATTTACACTAAATGTCTTCCGATGTTTTTTTTAGATTAATATTAAAAATAACTAATTTTATTGATCATTTTAAAAACTACCAATACACTTTATATATGAAACCATTGAGAGGGTAGTTGTAAACACCATGGGATACTTATGTATAAAGTAAAAATATCGTAGTATGAAAAAAGGTTTTTTCATTCATTTGCATTTATTTTTAAATATACATTTATTGCTATCTAAATTATTAACAACATTTTCAGTGAACCAATCAAACAAAATATAACCTTATAAACATTTACACTAAATTTCTTCCGATGTTTTTTTTAGATTAATATTAAAAATAACTAATTTTATTGATCATTTTAAAAACTACCAATACACTTTATATATGAAACCATTGAGAGGGTAGTTGTAAACACCATGGGATACTTATGTATAAAGTAAAAATACCGTAGTATGAAAAAAAGTTTTTTCATTCATTTGCATTTATTTTTAAATATACATTTTTATTGCTATTTAAATCATTCAACAACATTTTTTTGTGTGTAGGTTTACATCAATTTCTTTCAATTACATTGCTTTATGCATGTGAAACTTGTTCAACTGATGTTACTGTTTAAAGATAATAGAGTTTTAACATTCAAATTACAATTAAATTCTCAAAATATTAACGCAATACTAATTTAAAAAGGAATCGGGTTACACGTTAATTATTCTCATCGGCTTTATAAACTTCCTCATAAGCAAACCTAAAATATTGTATTCAGTTAAGATAGAATGTATGTCATTATTTTACTCGTGCAAATATCCTGCCGTAAAATGTGATTAAAATTCTTAAAAGTTTACGTTAACTATCCCATCGAACCAAACTTTTCATTTCGAAATGTATGCGTGGTATTGGAATTGAGCAATTCAAAACGCTATATGTCATTAACATAGAAAATCCTTTTCAGACATCTTGAAAGATGGAGGATTAGCATGGAGTTCTAAAGCATGGAATCCGTTATTTAATGCGTCGCGGTATTTCTCCTATCTGACATGTGCGTGTGAGTAGCGATAACGAGAAATATACGTATAGAATTTGTTTGAAGTTTGACATAAGTGTATTCTTGAATTTAACCCTATGATAACCCTTTGCTAATAAATACATTAAAGATTTCGAATGTATCATTTCTAGTAATTTATAACGAATACTTATTTTATAGCTAACGAGATATCGTGAATAAATTAAATGTACCTCATATGGCAGTAGCATTTTGATTGCGGGGTCATCATTTCACATCCGCATAAAATTAAATTAAATATTTGCCTATGTTTATAAAATCAAAAACGAATGTTTATTTTTACTATATTTAATTTTATTTTGCATGTAAAGATATGCAAATTAAAAAATAAATCATCGAAAACTGAAAAATAATTTGTCATATTTTTTAATCCTGTTATATTATATATATATATATATATATATATATATATATATATATATATATATATATATATATATATATATATATATATATATATATATATATATATATATATATATATATATATATATAAATCGTTCAGCTCCATTAGATAGTTAACCTAATTTGAATTCTGCCATAGTGTTTCATTATATGTGTTTTTAGGAAATATATGAAATAAACGAATTATTTTAATTTATTATATACTTTTTATAGGTATTCTATGGAATGCATAATGCTATTTAGGCAAAGTATGAAATAAGATTTTGGAAACTCGTAACTATGATATAAAACCAATTTATACTTTTAGGGTGTTAAATTCCGACATCGTAGCTCCGTATTTTTGTTAGATATTTCATTGAAAACTAAGCATCAATGCGAACAAAATCTTAAAATTCCCACCCTCCTTCGAACAGTCGTTTGGGCTTCTAGTACTCATATATTCTGATACGTCAATTTTGGCACCGGACAATGATACATTTCTTTTAAAAACAGCTGGTACCCTACTTCGCCGCCTATTGAGTAACCCCAAACTGCTGTTTGAATGGGGATTCTTAATATTTGCACGCATCGGTACTTAATTTTGTTTCGAACTGCTATCAAAAAATTTGTCATTCGTAAAAAAGACGTCGAAACAGTTGCTTGAATTTTGCTGTTTGATACGGTGTTATATTTGTCGGAATTTAACACCGTAATAGAACAAATTGAGTTTTATATCATAATTACAAACTACAAGAATGTCATTTCATACTTAGCCTAAGTAGCATTAGGCGTTCTGTGGAATTCCTAGGCAAAGTATACAACAGATTGAAATAATTCGTTTATTTCATTTTTTGCCTGAAAAATCCAGGCAATGTTCAGAATGCATGTATGTTGCACTTTGCCGGTAACGTATATATTAAAATGTTACATGTGAAAAGTTTATTTTTATAAAAATTGAAAACAAATATTTTGCCCTTTTAAAATTCCAACTTTGAACCCCCGCTTTCCGCAATTCAATCTACCGTGCTTAAAATATTCCCTGTACGTGACAATTGACTTCTTTGAAAAGTATATTTCTTATTTTTACCATTCGTCTTCTGTTATAAGAATTTCCAATAACACTTCAAAAGCAATGTCGGCATTTTAAGATTCGTAACATAACAATAAAGAGACATGATAAAATATTCAAGGCTCGTAGAATCTACGAAATGTAACAATGTTTTTACAAGGAATGTTTAAATATTTTTTCAAACTTCATTTTATAATAAATAGAATATATTTTAAATTCAGGAAAAATTATGTATTATAATTCATGCAAATAATATATAACGCAAACTTTGTGCTAGGCAATCTCCAGGTGCTTCTGTGAAAACTTTTATATTGAAAGCAACATTTCCAATTGGAAGGTAACAGCAAAAAAAGATAATATTTTAATTTTATTTTTAAATATAATAAAATGTCAAAAGGTGTTTTTTAAAACAAAATTTCGTTGTCATTTTTTTATTATGTCTACACGCTCAGAAGAGGCCTTCGTTTTAACCAGGAACCGAAGAATTTGCATTTCTCATTTTTCTTATAATCGTTGATTTTTATGCCAATGAACATACAAATTAAGAAATTCACGTTTTCTTGCCATCTAGCATAAAAGGAAATGAATTTGTATGAGAAATTTAAATTGATTTTCATTAAAATCACCATTTATGTTTCAGTCCATTTAAAAAAATTCTTTTCAAAAATCCATTTACATAAAAATAAAACGAAATCAAATTTAAACTTTCTACAAACCAAATACAAAAAGTACATTAAATCTTTCAAATATCTGGAATTCAATTATCATTTTAAACTCTGATTTTAGCATGTTTGTGAGATGCATTCAATTATGTTTTTAATTTCCATTGGTATTGAAAGAAAGTTTCAAAGTCATTCAATTTAAATTTCTAAAATACACTAAACTTATTAAATTTGTTTTATAATTAGTTTTACATTTTTCACTTGATTTTTTTACATTTCTTTCGTTTTTTATGAACATAACTATTTGTTAACTTTTTTATTTAATTAACGAATTTTTAAATCATAAAAACAATATGAATTTTACGTTTTATCAACAATAGCTATGAGTTTTCCGAATGCATTTATTTATTTTTAAGTACTACAAAAGCAAATTCAATAAATTATAATTTTTCCAGAATATATTTTATCATATGTTTGAATATATTCATTTAAATTTTTATAGTTTTAATGGCTATAATGCCTAAACATCAATAACTGAGTTTGTCAAAAAGAATATTACAACTTCGCATAAGATTAATCAATATGCATTACTGTTCAAAAGCTGACGAAAAAGTTAAATTTTGTAAGAAATAATTGCTTTTCAAATATAAAATTATGTACTATAAAAAAAACTCGAGGCAAAATAATTTATTCCATAGTCAATTTCACTAATTGGTTTACTGAAATATTTTTTAACAACTTATTTATCGTTAATTTTTAAACACAACGAAACTTGTTGTTCTGTTTATATAAATTTCGCAAGCATTTTTTATGCTGCAATTTAAAAATACGTGGAAAATGTTGGCATACGTATTGAATTTCACAGAATATATAAAAATCCAAATACATATAAAGTCATGAATATATATATATTTTAAATCAAACAATTACTTATTTGAATATGTTATAAGAAAAGAAGGGCATTTAACCATAGGTGTTTTAAAGTTACTTTTTAAATAAAAACCCACAAAACTTAATGCATTTATAATTTAATTTTTGTTTTTAAAGGTATTTAAATTAACAATCATAGTAAGTTTTTTATATCAATTTGAACTTCAATTAAACAATAGGACAAAGCCATTCTGCTGCTTTGACTTATGTTTGTAAAGTTTCTTAAAATAAGTAAAGCTATGCATAATTCTAAAGAGATAAATACACTTGACTTATCTACTAAGTAAACTTCGTAATGTCAATACCCTCAAGTATAATTTGTTATACTATCAAATAACTTGACGCACTTCTACAAAAGAAATATGTTAAGTAAACACAGAAGTTTGTACAAGATGATAATTAAATCTCAGGAGACATTTATAAAAAAAATATTTAAGTAATAATTTAATGCCTTTGATTTTTATAGAAAGTTAGTATTTATGAAATGTATAATTATAACAAAAATTCAATAAACGATATTCTGTAATTTTATTCTATTTTTATCTATTTATTTTCCGTCAATTTTTTATTTATTATAGCCAAAATATAAATTTAATTTTATACATTAAACATCTCAATTTTAAATTATCATCATTTTTTTAAAATATATTTTATAATTTAAGTATTTATTTCATAAATTTAAGTATTTATTTCATAAATTTAAGTATTTATTTCATAAATTTAAGTATTTATTTCATAAATTTAAGTATTTATTTCATAAATTTAATATTTATTTCATAAATTTAAGTATTTATTTCATAAGTTTAAGTATTTATTTCAGTAACGAATCTTATATAATATCCCTATCAATTAATTTACACATAATCAAAGTAAATTGAATGCTACAGTTGGACGGTAATGGGGCTCAGAATTTAATTTTTGCAATCCTAAATTACCATCCTAATTAATCCTAAATTAAAATTTAAATATGTCAATATATAAAATTTCATTAACAATAATTACCCAAAATAACTATAAAAAGTTGTTTACTTTTGCAACTAATCTTCGAGTATTGTTCAAGAGAATAAGAGTCTAAAATTTAGTTACCAAATATATTTGTTTTAATATTTTATTAAAGTGATTTTATTAAATTTATAAACTAGCTATATCTGGTCTAACTTCAACTTCTACTTTAAACTTTCCTATTTTAATTGAAAAAATAGCAAACTTATCCGTAATTCTCTATTAAATAATTAAACATGTCAATATATAGATTTTCATTAACAATAATTACCCAAAGCTGTTTACTTTACCAAAAGCTGTTTACTTTGACAACTGATCTTTGAGTACTGTTCAAGAGAATGAGGGTAAGAACAATAAGTTGCCAGACATCTTGAAATCCTTGTTATGAAATCTATATTGTGGCGCCAGACAATCTCCTTGAAATCTGGTCACGTACAAATACTAAGAGACAACACATTTCGGTGAAATACAAAGAAACCTTTTTCTTTACCGTAAGCCACTTATCTTTTCTTAATGTTTCTGTTCAGATTGTAAAGGGTTTTCTGATTGCATAAGAATACAATTAAAAAGGAATTATGAGAGAATAGTAATCTATAAAGATTAAATACATAATAAAAATAAATATATGGGAATTTGACCTTTTATATTTATTGAAGTAACACTATTTGTATTCGCGGTATTATTTGGGTAACTTTTATATAATATCGAAAATAAATCTTGTTGAACTATAAACTTATACAAACGTTGCTTCACGTCTTTTAATGTATTTATTTTATTTACTCTACTGGTTTGGTTTGACAAACACTTATAAATATAATTACATTTATATAAGTTGACTCTATCCCCTCTAGTTTCAACAAGAGCCTCTAAGTTTTAATAAAAAATAAGAACTTGAAACCTCAACAAATTTTCAACTAGCTGTTTGGTTCTGTATTTCTAGGGAGCCAATTAACCTTTTGCGCGGGCTACGTTAAAGAAAAATTGTCATGCATGTGGGCTAATTCCTAAACAAGGGGCTTGCCTTACAATAAGAGGCGTGCAACTGTCTGACGGATGGGTCATTAACATTTTTTGCTCAAAGCAAGTACATTCGTAAAAAAAGGTAGGATAACTTGAGGGGTTGAAAAATTTAAATCTTTAGGAACAATTAGTCAAGCGTCGCATGTACGGAACTATGTAATTACTTGACCTGCTGCACACAGAATATAGCTGACCACATCATACGCGTTAAAAGTTCTCCCCTCCCCCCTCTTTGTTGGCCAAAATTGTCCCACTATAGCCCATCTCTAGACCTTTAAAACGCTAAGTCATATTCGTAAAATATTGAGTTGTTCTCGTCACCATTCGAACCCGTGAACTACCGTTCTGAAGTCCGGAGATCTATCAATTAAGTTATACAGACACAGTCTAGAACCACGAAAATGTTTTTTAAGATTTTTCATTATGCAACATTTCTTAAAATGTTTTTTAAGATTTTTCATTATGCTACATTTCTTAAAATGTTTTTTAAGATTTTTCATTATGCAACATTTCTTAAAATGATTTTAAAAAGTAAAAATAAATCAAATTTTACATATTCGAGCCGCAGGTAAACATTTTGAGTAAGAATAGTACTTAGATATAAATTTTCAGCCTTTTACACGCGGATCCACAGACAGACAATTTTCATTAATTACTATATATTTTTAAATGCATTGAAAATTATATCGGTTGTTAACTTCGAAAACGAATATTAAAAAAACCCCGAAATCTACTTATATATGCATAATAATTCATGACACTGAAAAAAGTTTTATTAGAAAGAAAAAAAGTTCTGACGAAGTTATCGTATAGCTTAATTTTTTTTTTTTTTTTTGCTTTGAATAGGATTTTTAAATCTGGATAAGATTTATGGAAATAGTCAAAAATATAATTTAAACACATTTAAGATAGCTTTTCTGGAAACTACAATTCTTTAGACAAAAAAAATATTATTCATGAATTTTTCAGAAATATAATTGAAAAAACTTCAGGGTTTTAGCAAATTTAAAATTATCCACAAAAATAAATATTTTCTTTAAAACACTTGAATTATCATAAATGTTGCGTCGATTTTTTGTTGATTTTAAGTATGGTAAAAATTATTAATCCATGTTAATTTAACTTGTCAAAACCTCTAAACTACAGAAAATAATAAAAATATTTTCTAAGTAATACGCAGGTGATGTAATCGCCTATAACGTAATATATATTATATTAAAAAGTATTTATGAAATTGGTATGTCAAGAGTAATTATTTGAAGGCCGTAGAAAGTATTGAGTGAGCAGACATGTTTCTATTAAATTCAAATGTGTATTTTCAACACATGGACAACTGAAAGCAACATCTTAAAGTACTACCTTCTCCATCAATGGAAATTAACGTGCGAAGAATTTAAAATATATTTTCTATATTATTCCCTCTCTCAAATCACGAAAACACGCAGAACAGAATTTCATTTTTTATAGCACAGTTAATACAAAAAAGAAACTCAATAACAAAAGAGTCAAAATTTTTATAACATTCTGCTGAAAAGATTTATTTTTACAGTTAGGAAAAGTCCCAGGGGGTTAGGAGTTCGACTCCATTTGGTGCGTGATGGGAAAACAACTATGTTTCCCAGATGTATTACTAAATTTTGGTACACTAAAAAATATGATGCTAATAAATCATGATAAGAAAGTGGCAGATTTCCTTCAGTTTTGAGTTTTCAAATGAAAAGAAAATTTATCATCTTTCAGGAAACAACGTATTTTAAACAAATACTTTAAAATTATATAAACAAATAAAAACTTTTTTAATATTACTTTCAAATTAACTCAATATAATTTAATTTTTTTGTAGATACTTAAATAATAAAAATATATTCAATTTAATTTACTGAATAAAAATGCTGTTGAATACATTAGTTTTATACATTTATTTTTTGATAATTAATGAACAATAATAAGTGAAATTATAATATACAGAACTTAATTTCATTAAACATGTCAAAACAAAATATTGTTTAATCTTTGCTGTTTTTAAAGAATATAGCTTTCAGTACGTAAAGTATTTTTTATTTTTATTAGAAATTCCAGTGTTTAAAATTAAATAAGATAAATTATCAGTAATATATGAAACTTCCAACAATAAATTGTCTAATAATAATTTAATAGTTTGTTTTAATATATTATACATGTTCACTTTTATGTTAAAGAAGGAAATTACTTTTATGTTAAAGAAGAATGTCATGTTCACTTTTATGTTAAAGAAGGAAAATTAACCTTCAATTTTTTTAAAAAATTAAAATATTGTGTGTTTTATCAATTCAAAACACAAAATACCCTTAAAACATGAACAATTTATTAAAAATGTCGTCCCTTAAAGTCAATAGCCTTAGTCATTAACGAAACTTATTTCAACATAACATTTTACATGTTAATTAGGCAAATAAATCGTGCAATTAAAGGCAATTATGTTGCTTTTTGTCAGCACATTCATTAAATGTTTTTAAAAAAAGGAGACTTTTGAAAAGTCATGAACTTGTCAATTTTTTTTCCTAAAATTATAGAAATAAATCCTTAACGTGAAATTAACTGTCGTTTTACTTTGTTCGTATGGAAGATGTGTTGTTAACTTGGATCACTGTAACTTGGATTACTTGATCTACAGATAAATTATCAGATATTTGTTATAAAATAAAAGAATTTTATATGAATACGTATGCTGCCTGTTTAGTCATTTTTTTTTATATATTTTTTTTAATTTTAATAAATTTAGAGATGAGATTCTGACAACTTTTCAAATATATAAATTAATCCAGAATAGTTTTTTATAAATGTGTATTATATTTAACGTGGTGTTTTCGTTGGAAAGAAATAATCAAAAGGAATAATTTGGCAGCTAACCTTTACTTAAAATTATATTCTGAATCTTTAAAATAAGAAATATTCATCCCTTTTCCCCACTTCACTACAGAAAAAACTGTGATAGTTAATATTCTAAAACGTTTTCTTCAATTCTAAAAATCTGAAAATTGAAATGTAATATCAGTAATACTGTATTCTCAAACTTGCAGTTAACAAAAGTAATGATTTACAATTATAAATAGATCTGTTTTTTAAATATGCGTATTTTTGTTAGTTCTACTATTAAGCGATTATTCTAATGGTTTTAACAATAATTTACATTTTGGTCGATTTATGCCTACATTATTGAAAATTAAATAATTTAATACATCATTTTTAAGGTTAAATGCAATCATGTTCAATATATAACTCATTCTTCCTATAATAATAATAAGCAAATATATTTGAGTTGAAAATTCATCGTATATTAAATATAAGTAAAAATAATATTTTCCAAGGAATAGTAAGTTTAATTAATTCTTTAGAATAATTACTTTCTCAAATGTTTACTTCACAATTTTGTTGAACTATCAATTAAATGGTTTTGTATTTCGAACTGAATTATTATATGATTTGATAAAATGAACTTTATAATATTTATTATAAACTTTTATAACATATCAAGCTGGAGGACAAAGAAGAGTGGTGCAGAATATTATTTCCTTGTCCATATGTTCCACAAAGAATATCTATATTCTAGAAAGAATAATCTCCACGTCCAAAACTAATATGAACTTAACGCAAAAAGAATCCACTAAAACGGTCGCCATCTTGAAACGGAATCGAAGAATAAAACGGCTACTATCTTGAAACGGAATAAAAAAAACATACGTATTTTTAATAACTTCAAGGAACATTAATGCCAAATTTGTAGAAAATCAGACAACGTATTTGGTCGTGACTGCGTTACAAACAAATTTACAGACGGACAAACAGACGAAATTCTAAACGGTCGAGTTAACAAAGAACCTTTCAAACGCTTGGTCAATAATTTCTCATTAAAATCATTTACTCCTGATTTAACAATATTCACTGGCAAGTTGTTCCATTTGTGAATTAGCCTATTATAAAAAAATGTATTTCATCTATCCCGATTTAAATTTTTATATGTTTTTAAAACCATGGCGTTCTTATTATATCCCTAATATTAAAATAAAACATCCATGAATGCAAAAATTCACGCATACAAAAATTTATTATAAGCCTCAGAATAATACTCAGACTTTTAAATTTGACTTGAATTTAATATATAGCTCAATATATTATTTTAGGCTTTACTTTAAAATATAAAAATATGAAATATTTCGCGAAATTTAGTCTATGATTGTCTCTTTTGAACGGAAGATTTAAATATTGCTACTTCACATTTTCCAATAAGAGCCAATCTTGGCTTTATTTAGTGGCATACCGAAACTTTACATGTAGAAAATTGGGTTGAGCCGCACTTCGTCTGCAGCAATCTCTCCACAGCAATTTGCGAATGGAACACCAATTCGAATACATTGACTCAATTCCGATGCCATGAAATTGAGCGCGGAAACTCGAAATCGCGGATCCTCGACAAGATTTAAATTCTCCTTTTATCATTCAGATTCGGCATCTTCACAGAAAGGGCGCATATCCCACAAGTCGCTTCACGGAATAGCATTGAAAAATCTCTGAAGTTGGAATTGAAAGTTGATTTTGAAGACGAGAAACTCAAATTGGAAGAAACGTGTTGCTCTTGAGGGCAGATATGTGGAACACGTTTTTATACTTTATATATTTTACGAGTTGGATATCATGTCTATAGAAAGACCAAATCATTTGAAAGACTTTAATAGACCACTGAGACCCATGATAGAATATTACCATGAATGCTCATTTTCAATAAAAATTTCTTTATATGGGCTGAAAGTATTTTCAATGGTAATTTAAAAGTGAAATAGACTGATTCTAAAAAGAAATGTTCAATTATATAGTGAAATATGAATACAATATAGTGTAAAATCGTAAAATAACATTTCTATAAGGAATATTTGAATTATGTCAATGCATAAACGCAAAATATACTTCGAAAGTTAATTTTATCGATTGACATAAACCAATAACTTGCAAAAGTGAATTATGTTTAGATCTAGTAATTAATTTACCAAGAAAATTAATGCTTTAAAATATTGAATTCGACTCGTATCCTTATATTATTCAAACATACATTTATTAATTACAAAACCCTTTTATACTTTATATATTTTACGAGTTGGATACCATGTCTATAGAAAGACCAAATCATTTGAAGGGCTATAATAGACCATTGAGATCTATGAGAGATTTTAATCATGATTGCTCATTTTCAATAAAAGTTTCTTTATGTGTCCTGAAAGTATTTTCAACGGCAATTTAAATTGAAATCGACTGATTCAAAAACGAAATGTTCAATTTTATAGTGAAATATGATGTACTTTTCTAAATACGATATAGTGTAAAATCGTAATATAACATTTCTATAAGAAATAGTTAAATTATGTCAATACATAAACGCAAAATATACTTCGAAAGTTAATTTTATCGATTTTATTGATTTTATCGATTATGTTTGGCTCTAGTAATTAATTTACCAAGAAAATTAATGCTTTAAAATATTGAATTCGACTTGTATCCTTTTATTTTTCAAACATACCTTTATTAATTCCAAAACCCTTTTTTATACTTTATATATTTTACGAGTTGGATACCATGTCTATAGAAAGACCAAATCATTTGATGGGCTATGATAGATCATTGAGATCTATGACAGATTTTTATCATTATTGCTCATTTTCAATAAAAATTTCTTTATCTATGCTAAAAGTATTTTCAACGGCAAATTAAATTGAAATCGACTGATTCAAAAACAAAATGTTCAATTTTATAGTGAAATATGAGGTACTTTTTTAAATACGATATAGTGTAAAATCGTAATATAGCATTTCTATAAGAAATATTTAAACTATGTCAATATATAAAAGTAAAATATACTTCAAAAGTTAATTTTATTAATTGACATAAACTAATACTTGCAAAAATGAATTATGTTTGGCTCTAGTAATTAGTTTACAAAGAAAAGTAATGCTTTAAAATATTTTATTCTAATTATATCCTGTTATTTTCAAACATACCATTATTAATTCCAAATGTCACATTTAAGCACTAAAACACGTTTTATTGAAACCCGTTTTTATACTTTATATATTTGATGAGCTGGATATTATGTCTATAGAAATAACAGATCATTTGAAGGTCTATGATAAACCAATGAGACCTATGATAGATTATTACCATGAACGCTCATTTTCAATAACAATTTCATTATGTGAGCTAGTTATTGTTTCAATGGTATTGTAAATGTGAAATAGGCTGATTCAAAACATAAATGTTCACTTTGATAGTGAGGTATGATATACTTTTTAAATACGATGTAGTGTAAACTCGGAAAATAGTTTTTAAATAAAGAATATTAAATAATAATTAAAAATAATAATAATAATTAATATTTAAATAAAGAATATTAAATAATAATTAAAAATAATAATAATAATTAATATTTAAATTAATGATCATAATTAATATTTAAATTAATAATAATAATTAATATTTAAATTAATAATAATAATTAATATTTAAATTAATAATAATAATTAATATTTAAATTAATAATAATAATTAATATTTAAATTAATAATAATAATTAATATTTAAATTAATAATAATAATAATTAATATTTAAATTAATAATAATAATTAATATTTAAATTAATAATAATAATTAATATTTAAATTAATAATAATAATTAATATTTAAATTAATAATAATAATTAATATTTAAATTAATAATAATAATTAATATTTAAATTAATAATAATAATTAATATTTAAATTAATAATAATAATTAATATTTAAATTAATAATAATAATTAATATTTAAATTAATAATAATAATTAATATTTAAATTAATAATAATAATTAATATTTAAATTAATAATAATAATTAATATTTAAATTAATAATAATAATTAATATTTAAATTAATAATAATAATTAATATTTAAATTAATAATAATAATTAATATTTAAATTAATAATAATAATTAATATTTAAATTAATAATAATAATTAATATTTAAATTAATAATAATATTATAATATAATTAAATTAATATTTAAATTAAGTAATTAAGCCAATAGTTAGACGTAAATAATTCTTTGGGAGTTAGTATTATTGATTGGTTTAAACTAATAACTTACAAAAATGAGTTATGTTTGGTTCTAGTATAATTAGTTTACCACCGACAAAATTAATGTTTTAGAATAATTCATTCGACTTGTATCCTTCTATTTTTCAAATATACCGTTATTAATTCCAAATCTCACATCTAAGTATTAATCTATTTTCATAACAAGTCATGTTGCATCTTTAATTGGATGTTCTATAGCAATATTAATATTATTGATTTTGTTTGGATCTTTCACATACCTTTTGGGGGTTTAGAATAATATGAAAGCAACATAGTGTGTTTTGAAAACTTCGATACTTATACGTAAATCAAGGTTAAATGAATTTTCACTTGAATGCATTAACTTTAATTGAATTAAATACAAATTCTTGTTTGAAAGGTTTAATTTAATTTTTTTTCGTTAAGAAACTATCGTCAATAAAACATAATTATTACAAAATTAAAAAACTCTTGCTCATTTTGACATTTTTTTTAAGACCTAAATAGTTTTGATAACATTACAACCCAGTCCAAAAATATATATTCAATTTTATTGAGATTCTCCAGTTATACAAAGAGGCCTCCATGTTAAAGGCGTCAGCGGGGAATCCGAGGATTCCTGGTTCGATCCTAGGCGATGGAGTTCACAAAGAAAAGTAAAAAAAAGTAAAGTAATCCTGAACATCAGCAAAAATTAACGGCGTGTATACGGGACTGGTGCACGACAAATCTGATCGGGGTCCAAAGTAACGTATTGAAGGCGTTGGGTGCCAGTTCAGGTGTTTCCTCGTCATCTGGACATGGTTCTAAAATAACGAGGTGCGTGTAAGAATGTGTGTGTGTGAATGTGTATATGTTCCCGGGTCTTTCCTTCGAGATAGATCCCGAACCGTCGCCAATAGCCCACTGTGCAGACCTAGTGCGATGTTTTTTTAACCAAACCAAACCAGTTATACAGAACACTTTTATTAGCTTGTTATTATATAAATTTTAATACATACTTTGTATCATTTTTGAGGAATAATTACTTTTTAGTTTTAAACCTAAACATAAATAATATCAGAACTGAAACACATTACTTGAAGTATATCTAAATAAATGTCAAGAATATTCGTTCTAAGCGAGACCACATTTACGCTTGACGTTACGTGGATGCTAATACCCAACATTTACAGCTGATTGGGCATAGAATCGTCTGACTGTTTCGTATTCTAAATAGCTATTCAGATAAGCAATTACAATCTAAATATTGGTCGAAGACGTTAAGAAAGCAATTTACTTTTACAACATTGAGTATACTTAAAGCATCTGCTGTAAATTTAATCCAAATAATAGCAATAAAAGTATCACATAAGACCTCTTAATCTCCGTACAGCAGTTAAGCTCTTGTCAATGTTGCAATACCACATAAACTACTATTGAACCTTACGGATTAAAATGTCAACGTCTGGATTTTCGAGAAGCCATCACATTTTCACAGCTTATTTCACAGTCTTTGACTAAGCAAAGAGTGGCGGCTGTTATTAAGTATGATGTTTACGAATGATGTTACGAGTATTTTGACTTTGCAATAAGTTAGCTTTTCTAGGAATAATTTAAAAAAAACAGAGTTCATGTTTATTTCCAACTTTAAAATTGCCGTTTCTGTATGATCACGTTCTGATAGCATGGAAATTAACTATTCATACAAAATATTAAAAAAGAAAATTCAGAATCTTCCTTTAATAAAAAAAAGTTTTATTATGAATGGAACTGTTAGTTTTAATTTTATAATACTTTAAAGATTGATTTGATTTCATTATACTTAATTATTTTTTAACTATAAATAAACAAAACTCAAATGGCGGATTACAGTTTAATATCCACCAGGAGAAAAGGCAGTGTAAGAATAGATTTATTAATGTTATCGCATTTATTTATTAAACTATTTTAAATCGTTTTACATAGTATTTTTTATTACTTTGATAAGTGTAAACTGCTAAATAAATGTATTTTAATTAAATAATAATCACAACTGAAAACAGATAAATATGAATATTTTATTAGATAGTCATTGCTTATGACACATTGAAATGAGTCCACAATGTTAAAAATAGGCATTCAAAAATAAATATTATGTACTCATTTTTGAATACATTCTAAGCTTAGCATGGCTCCGAATCCATAAGTAAAATTAGTAAAATGGGTAAAAATGAATAAAAAGAGCAAATGATAACCTAAATATCGGTAATCAAGACTTACCGGAATCGAACCCAGATATGAAAGCACCGCTGCACAGAGCTTTATCCGTTAAGCTACCAAGGCAGGTGATGTGAAGAAATTATAAATAGAAGTAATGTTAAAAAAAGAGTGTGCCAGAAGAAAGGGAAAATAAGATAATTGAATAGTAATAACTCAGTTTTCATTTAAGCAATCGTCATCAAATTATTGCGATGCATTTGTACTCAAAGAAAAACGAGCACGTCCATATACTCATTTTAAGCACGTTTTTTTACAGTGCACATAAATTGTGAAAGTTTGTTTTAAAGAACTGTCCTTCCTATTTGCAGGAACTGTAAATATTTCATCCAAACTAAAATGTTTTAAACGTAAAATAAGGGGTAGTATACAGTTAAAATATAGTTTATATAAATTATGCAACTCTATTATAAAAAGGTGCAATGACACTAGACGAAATAGTACTGAAAAAAATAGTCATAAAGACTTTTAAATTCTTCATACTATCAAACATTCAAAAAAATATTTTCAAAATTTCTGTCTCATTAATTGGGTAATTATTTCTTCACTTCAAAGAATATGAACTTTTAGTTTTTAAAACAATATATTTACTTATGATATCACAATAAAAGCAGTAATTATAAATTTAAAGATTTAACGTAAAAAGGCCATTTAAAGTAAAGGAAAAGAACTTAAGAATTAATAACATAAAATCCTCATTAAAATCTGTTTTAGTGACGAAGCAAAACATAACATTTATTTTCACTTTTTGGGTAATAATTCGAGTTGTTATCTTAAAGGGTCTTTACGCTTTTCAAAAGGAATACTTTTTTTTCTAGACAATTTAACTTTGGTATTTTTAAGAAGCAATTAAATCGAGAACACTTGAAAAGTTTTTATCATTTTAATTAAGGAAGAAACCATTTTATATCATTGGTTTTTGAAGAAAACTGAAAATAAATCATTAAAGCGTAATATTTCGATAAAATTTTTTGAACGAAATATAAAAAAAAATTAATAAATTATTTCCATAAAGAATGGAAGATAAGTGAAAATAAATCATAAAAATATATATTTTTATTATTTAGTGCTATTAAAAAAAATTAAAAATTATTCTTCATAATGAGGTGTTTTAAATTATATACCATAACAGATGTAATAAAAAACTTATAAATTATTTTTAAGTTGAGTAAAGAATTAAAAAAATATAATATATTTGCTATAAAACTTGCTAATTGATAAATGAAATTTTTCAAACCATAGCAATTGTATAATAGATGCTAGTAAAAGTTCATATTATTTATATTTGTAGAATTAAAGTAGGGCGTGTATAAACAAATACAGAAATATTTATTTAAAAGAAACAATGACATGTAAATCCTGTAATGCCACGCCCATTTTTTTTTAAATAAGATTTCAAATTCCTTTAGTGTTCTAACCCATTATACACAATTAAAAATGTATATAGGGAAAATTTAAATTAATAAAAAAATATTAATATCCATTGCAATATATTTGCCGTTCAAATAAAAAAACAAAGTTTTGAAAAGTTTGTCTTTAGTCGATCCTTTTTTTTTTCGTTACCCAATGACGCTCAATTGAATTTTGAGATTTTTAAATTGTTTTCTCTTCTTGAACCTTTTAATATTTTTTCCCTGCAGGAAAGTTTTTTTTTGTTATTCAAATATTATAATGCATTTTAACGAGAAAAGTTTCCCCAAACTATTATATTTGATGAATCCTATTATTAAAACGCAATGAAATAGTTGCAACTAAAATATGACAATATATTATACTTTTAAAAAATCATCGAAATAACTCTAAAGCGGCTCAACAAAATACTATGGAAAAATTTCCAATTGTATAACACATAATACAGCAGTGTTCACTCTAGAAATAAAAAAGGGCAGGGCGCTGTTAGCTTTAAAAGGGCACCCCGTTTTTGAAAAGGCACTTATTGTTGTTAAAAGGGCACTTTAAAAAAAAAAGTTTGAGATGGGCATGGCCACTCATTGATATATCGGACGAGAGACCAAACAAAAAAAGTTCCGATTTGTTGATTGGTATTGCGCTAGAGCTGCATATTAGGCTATTGGTGATGATTCGGGGCTTATTTTAAAAGAAAGACCAGTTCAAAAATGATATCTCTCTATGAAGATACTACTTAAAATCCAAAATTTGACACTTAAAAATTAATGTTTTCGCTAAAAACCAAATCTGTAAGTAGCCTTAATCAGACCCCTTACAAAACTGATGAAAAGGCTACTTAAATCTAAAATTTGGTAATAAAAGGCCTAATATTGTAACCACAAACAAACTTCACTTTAAAAAAAACATAGCCTTTCATATGCTGGTACAGGCAACCAATAGGATTCGTGGAATGCCCCGTGCTCGAAATAACCACGGAATCATCGCGAGTGTACAACCCTCGTAGTTAAAAGGAGTTTGTTTTTCTACTGTCATAATTCACTTAATTTCAATTTACACAATTTTTTTTAATTAATTGATGCCTTTTTTATATACATCTAGGGAAGCAAGGGCGCTTGTGCTTGACTGAAAAGGGCAAGAGGGGCGGAATTTTTGAAAAAAGGGGCGTGAGAGCGCTATCAAGAAGAAAAAAGGGCAGGCAGGGCGGGCCGCCCTTCAAAAAACGCCTAGAGTGAACACTGATACAGAATATAAGCATAGAGTAATGATACAAATGGAGGAATAAAAATGCTGATTTCCGTGTGTCCATCATTGAAACCACGTGATATGTGGAAATGCCAATTCATTCGTGCACCAATATTACTTTGCAGGCCTTGGCGACTTTAAGAACTAAACGAGATCGAAGTATTGTAATATGGTTTTGTGTTTAATTTTGTATTTAAATATAGTTTTTTTTAACGAGTGGCACAATTTAAGGAAGTTTAACAGATATATTAAGAAGATTTTTCTTACTTTGTAGTTTTGAAATAATTGCATTACGTTTTTATGTAAAAATTTTACCATAAGCGAAGTTCTTTCAATTGTTATTTTGTATACATCAATAAGAAAATATGAACAATAAAACCTGAGAAATATAAAGAGTTTCGCTTTTTCGAGTATTGAACACAAATAAAATATTTTCGTTTCGTTAATGAAAAGGAAATATTTAGCGCATATTGTTTGAAAATAGGTAAATACGTACATATATGTTAAAAAGTTTAATACGGACAGAACTCCTTATCACCGCCATATATGCGCCAAATTTGAAACTCCTGCTGATGTCTGAACGCCAAATGTGGCATCGCTATAACCACGTGATGTGAGTTTTTCTTTTCAATGTTGACACCGCGGCCTTACGAGAGTCTGGTATTGAAGGCGCTCTCTATTTAATATTACAACTCTCTGAATATAAACTCTCTATTTTTTTAGGACATCGTAACCTCATAAAATTGCAAGAAAGTTGGAAAAAGTGTTTTAAAATGAAATTTTACGAGAACTATTATTGGCAATAGCTAAAAATTCATCAATATAAATTCAAATATTTTCATTTATGTTTTTCGTTGTCTAGACAACTTCGTGCATTTTTAAATTATACAAAAGGATGAAACCGGTTAAAGACGATCTGTAAAAACAATTTGTCAAGCGTCATATGTACAATAATGTAATTACCTGTTCTATTGCAAACAGACCTCACAGGTTGTAAAAATTATCCCACCTCCGCGGTCAAAAATGTCCCAAGCCCCACTATACACCTGTAAAGTCTATGGGACAGATGTTGTCCCAGTCTAAAGGTTAAATATTATCACTCTCTCAAGGATGTAAATCACAAATTGACGTTAAAATTTAAGGCAATTCTAATAGTTTCAAGAAACAAAGCAATCACCTACGTATTGGTTTAAGGCTTATCGTACCAAAATTTCAACAAATTTTTATAGAGGATTAAATACTAACGAAAACGCACATAAAGAAATTATTGCTTTTTTCTTTACTATATTAAAATTAGTTCCTACGGATTCAGATTTACCGTTCCAATTGCAAATACTTCAATTCCTACAATCATTAAGCAATTTTTTATATAGTCATTGTACGTAAAACAAAATAAGCCCAAACATTTTTCCAAGTTGGCATATATTAACAGAACATGTTTTTACTTATTATAAATTTTATTTTATGTAATTAGTTCAAAATATAAACTATTAATCACCTAAATCAAGGGCGTCATTTAACCATTTATGTTAATAGCTAAATGTAAATAAATGTAAAAAGCAATACAATTAGTTTACATTCACCGTAATTTGTTACTGTAACTTTGACAGATATACTTAATTTATGCAAAGCATCAGGGGTCTTGCTATTCTTCCTTATAGTATTGTAAATTGGAGTATTTTGCGAATTTAAAAATTGAGTGTATTTCTAGAAAAACTGCAGACGTAATATTACGTCCGTGGCCGATAGGAATGAAATAACTATACCAGAAATATCTCAAATCATTAACATATGCATTGTATTTTTAAAAACTTTATCTTGCATATGTAATTATTTTTAGACTAATTTAATTCACTAATATGAAACATAATATTTATAAATGTGATTAAAAACATACATATGATTTTAAAATATCTAGAAAAAACCTGAAAGATAAAATTATTAATTTTACAATTTTTTTTTACCAAATATCCATTAACTTTAACTTGGAGTTCTTATTCCTTCAAAAACTCAGGAATAATCATATATAATGGAAAAAAACGCGTTTTAGTTTCTTTTGAGGTTTCAATTATATTAAAGTTCCTTGTAATTTATTATAATAACGTAATATTTTTTTATTACTGTAGTTTGTGTTGTATATCTTAATCATTAGTATCAATTATAACAATATGTTTCATTTATTTATGATTCTCTATGTGTAATTCCATTAAAGAAATTCTAAAACAGATACCTTTAATAGTATTTCGGTGTCAGATGGTTCAAATCAGACAGAATTCAAGTAAATTTATTAACATTAGAGATATAACTTATATTAAGAGTAAAATATTTTCCGCTGGTTTATAATCCAACTATTGAATTTTTTACTGAATAAATATTGTCTTGTAAGAGAGCAACTAAAGTTTAATAAAAAAAACATTCTTAAAAAACCTTTTGATATAAATTTGCATTAAAAAATTTATGCTAGTGGTTATTAAAATATAACACAATTGAAATTTGAATTCCAAACATTAAAGTAGCTAAACAAAATTTAAAATGGAAAGAAACTAATTTTAATATTAAACTGTGTATTTTTTATAAATAATCAATTTTAAATTAAGAGGTTTTTTTTATATCTTTACATAAAAGATTATTGATTATAAAGAAATGACTGCCATTTTTCAATACATCTAATAATTTATGTATTTTTCAGAAATGAATATGAACGTTTTATTATGACTAAATGAAAAATAAACAAGCATAGTCAAACTAATATTTTTTGGGATATATTATGCTAATTTTAATAACGTCCACCGTTTTTTTAATTTTTTAAGTTATTATACTTTCATATTTTTTGTAGCAAATTATTATCAAATGAGGTAGTCTATTCAACCAATTTGCACTGTCAATAGCGTAACATATTTATTTATTTTTAATAGGCAAAAAAAAATTTATAAAAAGATAAAGATATTGAATGTTTTTATTACTACTTTTATTCTACCTGACGAATATATTTAAAAACTAATTAAGTAAGTTTATAGATATTTTCTTTAAAAAAATCAAACTTGAAAGATAGTCATCAATTATACCATTTAAAATTTTCTTTTCGCATATACTCATACATATTTATGAGAAGAAACTTGAATCTGGGCACTACCAAACGAGAAAACTTAAATTTTTTTTGTCCTCATTTTAAAAACAAAATTTGCATTCTCAGACAAATATAAATTCCTTATGCTGCAAAGAATCCTATTCAGCTGTATATTTTCAACTTGAGATACTCAAACAGAGAAAAAAAACAAGTTTTCTGCGTAATCAGCAAAAATTTTGGGTGATACTCATCTACAAAGCTTTTTATAGAACTCTGAGAGAGCATTCCAGTTCCCTTCCTCTGCCTATAAATCGTTGATCACACATTTTATATGGATTTATGAAGGCATTCAAGCAAATACTGAGAGCTGTTGTGTATAATAGACACTTTTGTTCGGGATACGAAGATCATTTATTTTTTAATGGATGTTTCCTCAAAGTAGTTGCGACGTGTGATCATTAGTTATTTCGTTTCCTAAACGTTATATATGGTTTTTCTTAATTTTGCTATGTTAAGAATATACATTGAGGTGGTTGCTGTAAAAAGGAGGTAGCTCCAATTATTCAAGTTTGCAGAAAACCGTAACAAACGTTTGAAAATTCAAAATTCCAAGTTGTGTGAAGATATTCTTTTTTATCAACCTTCTTAATTGTTTATACATATTATGACAGTATTTTAACTCAAAAATATGTCTTCCAGATGACGTGGCTCATGTTGGATTGTTAGAGCTACCTCTTTCTTTCAACAAAGTAGATGCTCTGTCTACCTCTATGAAAAATATTTCACAAAAAAACACAATTTACTATAATATTATTTTATTTAAAGAAAACTTCTATTAAAAATAGCATATAACTTGGCTATAAAAACAGAAAATTACATTTTTATTCATGACACTCCCCCTCTGTAACATTCGGCTCATCTGCTGCGCTGTCTGATGGTAGTCCATCGTAGAACCACAAAACGTAAAAAAACAAAAAACTCTTCTGTTTATAAGTGCTGAATAACCTTCCTGTAAGCAAAGCACGTCAGTCGTTTGGGGTAAAATGGCGGTAGCTCCAGGAGCTACCTCTATATTGCAACAAACTAATGAGACAGACAGCTCCATTACTTGAGTAACAGGAGAACTAACGTTTGGAGCTACAACTTTCTGGTACCAAACGGACAAGTTTTTATTACCACAAGATAGTACATGTAACTCCAAATTCCCATAGAATGGAGCTACATCCTTTTCACAGCAAACCCTTCACTTTGTATCCTTAAAGTTCTAGATAAAAATTTCGTGATAATTTCTGATTTGCAATATCGGACTACTAGTGATTAAATAATAAAACATGAAAAATTATAACTGATTTTTTTAGTAGAATAGAAAAATGTTCATTTAAATATTGGTTACATAATTATGAAAACTCTTTTTAGAAATTTATAACAAACATATAGATTGTGTATCTGTTCTACAAAAATAAAGAACACAATCTCAATTATGAACTATTTAAAGGAGTGGCGTCCTCTAAAATGTTTGGGAATAGCATATATATTTAAAATGTAACTCCAATGCTAATCTGTAAATACATGGTGGTTTGAAAAATAAACATTTTATAGTAAAACTGCAGTCGACAGTGTCCTTTGGAGTAACTATAAACACAATTCTGAATATATTTCCTCATAATTAGTATTATAAAAGTAATAATCCGTTTAATATCCAATTCACCTATAATTATAATATATCGAACCGTCACCAATAGCCCATTTAAGATTCCATGAAACGTTAAATCAACTAACCAACACTCCGTTATAATTACCGTTGGATAAAGGATAAACGTTGATTAGCAGAAAGTGTCACGATTGACTTAAAAAACAACACAAAGAACCAAAACTATATTTGTAACCCAATTTTATTTTGTGAATTTTATTTATAAACGATAAAAAATTTAGCTTAGCTTTAATCACTAATTATCCAAATACATTGACGAAATACACAGGCTTCTGATTTCAGATTACTCTTTATCTTACACATTCCTTCGGTATCGTTATATAAAAGTAAATCAGAGCAAATGTCACAAGACCTGCGACACGCAAAGGCGTAATCAATAAATTCCCCAAAGTCTTCATGGAATAACAATTAGAATAATCATTAGGGACACAGATGTTACTCTCGACATACGATAATTTCCTTATCTGCCCCAAACTGCAGACGATATAAAAAAAAACTTCTAACTAAAAGAGCTTCCGATTTCTCGAGTCGCAAACAAAAGAAATCAAGAAAAGAGGAAACGAATATTTTTGGTGTATTTCCGACGAATGAATTGATGGCTGACGGTTTTGGAAAGATGTTCGAAGGGAAAAAAAATCGTCTGAAATTAGTATTATGAAAAGGAGGAGTCGAGTTGAGATAATTTTTCTTCGACATGTCATTTCTATGAAAAGGGCTTGAAAAATAAATTATTCTTTGGCTGACATTTATTGAAAAAGAAGAGTAATTAATACATGCCCAGTTCTGATTGTAGTTTAAAAAGATGGGAAGTTGCAAACTAATACATCAAAGAAATACAGAAGTTGGAGTTGTCTATATTCTTTAAAATGTTAAGTTGAAAGACATTGCTATTTTTACATAAATTGTATACCCATTGTTTTACTTTAAATATAATAATATTTTTAAAAAATATAGTTTTTGAGAGATAAATAAAGCTATTATTAATAAATAAATGTTCATTCAAAATATGTTGAGTATCGTGAGACATCATTGACAAAGTACCATTTTTTTTCGTTATGATGAATCATATATCTCTGAATCTACTTCAACAAACCCACAGATAGGAGAACCGTGGCCCGGTTGTTCAGTGGGTAAAGGTATTCAGCTGGTAATCAGAGGATTACTAGTTCGAGCCCGTGCGCTGACAAAGAAAAAAAGTATTGATCTTGTGATCGAATAGTAAAATTTGAGAATATTTGATCTAATCTAAATTTTAATAGGGGTAGCTATTTTTGTGCCACGTTTCACCACTAAATGGTATTCGTGGTAGCACTAAAAATTGTGAGACTAAACACCAAATAATGGTTGCAGCTAAATGGGTACCAAATTTTGGAAAAAGGTCGTAATGATTTTTAACAGTGTATATTATGGTATCCAAAATGAAGGTATTTTAAAACTACATTATTAGGCTTTTTTATTCGAGAAAACGTTCTCAAAATAGACTCAAAAACAAAGTTTTAAATTATAAAGAAAAATATAGTAATAAACCCCTACATTATTTATTTAAAATATATGTTAACGAATAACTGTTACTTACAAAATTAATTGTTTTGAGGATTTTTATAGAAAAAATTTATTTGACTTTTATTAAAATAAATTATATTACTTTTATAAATTCCTTAAATAAATTCTACACTTAGTTCGAACCACAATGTTATATATTTGACGCACACATTTCATACCATTACATTTCACACATTTTCATAACTGCCATACATTTATATAACTAATGTTACTCCAAGACACTCAAATCAATGCGAAACTATAACGATTATTATAATACAGTGTTATTTTTATTTCTAAAATAAAATTGATAATAGCTCTAAGCTCTAAAGTAATAAAAGAAAATATTGTAATTGTAACGATATCAACAGAAAATTATCCATTTGATTGTAAAATAATACGTTTTTGAATATTTAAAAGAATTGAACTAAGAATACATGTAATGAACTTTTAAGTAACCAAAAACAAAACACGAATAGAAATGTTCTGCGATATTTCACAGAACAAGCGTAATTCTACTTAATTGCTCGTTAAAATGTCATTAATTGCAATGTAATCCAAAGAAAATAATTGTCCTTTTCTACATATATTCCCCTGTTGTCTCACGCAGAACCCGATAATCGCGATTTAATAAGACAATGTTTATATAATTAGTTTAATAAGCAATTAAATGAAAATTAGAAATATTTTTATCATTCCAAGTCGCAAAAAAAATTCTCCCGATTATAAATCTCCATTTTTTTTAAGTGAAACAATTGTTTTATTGTTGCTGTTTTATTTATCAGAATATATTTAAAAGAACTGTATACACTGACGTTGATTAATATAAAAATGAATAATTTAATAGGATTTTTAGTTTACGTTAATAAGACAAAAATATATAGTTCAATAGTTGAAAACTCATTTATAAACTTTCATTGTTTTATAATAAATTAAAAACGTATGTTTTACCTTTTAAAACAAAAATTAGAAATTGAAATGTTTAGATAAATATAAGTACTGTATTTTGAGTTGTTGGTATTTTTCTCTGTTTTTAAGCAAACATCAAAATCTGAGAGTAGGTTACACTATCAAAAATTATTACGACCTTGCACCAAAATTTGGTACCCGTTTAGCTGCAACCAACATTTGATGCTTAGTTTCACCATTTTACGGTGCTACCACGGATACCATTTAGTGGTGAAACGTTGCACTAAAACTCATAACGTTGCATTAAACTAAAAATTCTAGTTTTCTTAGTATTTTAGTAGTCGTATTTTTGTAGCGAAGCTGGCAACCCTACATTTCAATTTTTTTAGTTTTCTTTGTCAAGTTCAATTATCGGGATTAAATTGGGAATTCTCTGATTCATAACTAAACGCTTTTATCCACTGGGCCACGGAGGCCCTTGGTCGTCGTTGTCTTTCTTGGCAGGGGATTCTTCGGCTTGTTGATGTAGTGACAGCGAAAATTTCGGTGGCAGTTAAAGAGGTTAACCCAGTTACCTGTGAAGCTTTCGATAAAGGATTTTTGGTTCAACCTAGATTCCACCATAATATGGTGTAATTTCCTGCAGACCTCTGTTTTGCACCAATATTTGGTGCATCGTTGAACTGAAATGTTTGACAGTGTAGTTCTAGTCATTGGCAAACTTGTCGAGCGCTGACCAATAGTCACACCTTGGCAAACATCAAATTATTAATTTTGATCATATGCTTATAATCTGTATTTAATAAAAAATTGAGATGCTTAAAACATTTAGTATACATATTTATATAAATATCATAAAGTTTGCTTTGGTTCAACAACGTGAGGTGCATATGATAACTACTTTTAATATGTTTATTGTTTAGTTGTGTCATCTTAAGATAACAGGTTCTTATATGTATACGCCATTGACCCGTTAGTTCTTCCAATGTATATTTATGCCTATGTAAATAATATATAATATTATAGTCTAATAAGTAGTAATACCTATGCGAAAATTATATTTTTTTATAATTATATTTTCTAAAATTAAACTTTCAAAAAGTTAATAAGTGTTCAAATTAATAAATAATTAAAAAAAATAATGTAATATGGGTTGTTTATTTTCTATTAGAATATTATATAAATATAATATACTTCAACTTATATAATTCTCAAGGTTTTATTTAAATTATTAGGATTGTAAGGCATAACACTTTTATTTTTGGATTTTGCATATTTGATTATAATCTTTTAAATAACTTTACTCGAAATATATAACATTTTATAATTTTGTAACATTTACAAATTTTAATTTTTAAAAACCTAAGCATTTCACAATTTTAATAATATTTCAAACACAAAGTAATGCTAAATAATATTTTAATTTTTTCAACTTTAACAGAATTTCTTGAAAAATACTGTTAACATAAGTATCCATTATAAATTATGTAATTACCTAAAATAACTTATAACTATCCTTAATCATAAAATAGTTTATTCAATTTGGAATTTTTTTTTTTATTCAAAATAAATTAAGTATTGTAACATACCTTTTACTCGTACCCGTAGCGAGCCTACTCTTAGCGCCCTCTACACGTTTTCAATTGAAAACAGTCAGTCTTGTAACTGCCCTCTTACGGTGAATGCGTAATTTAGGTTCGTCCCACCCCGAGTTATTGTAATGTTAGGCTTATGTGATTAAAAATATTTATGTTCACTCCTTGAGCAGTTATTTAGTCTATACACCTTATAGTATGCTTATACTGCTAAAAATCATTTAATATTTCGATTATTTATAGCATATACTAATATTCAATATTAATTTGTATGTATAAAAATGAAACGAAAGTAAATGGTATATAGCCATAATTGTTAATAAAAAAAAATTTTAATCCTTCATTCAATAATAAATAAAGAATAAGCACAACTCTTGTATGACGTCCATCATAAAAGAAACAAAATGGCAAATACAAAAGAACAATTTGTCTATGTAACTTACATTCATTAACGTAATGAGTCAGAATCATTTTGTGTTATGTCATAACTTCTTTAACAGAGACAGCTAAGTGATACGTAGAAATAACTACCTAAAAAAATGAAAGACATTAACCAAAGAATATACTGATCATGAAATGCTTTATACTGATGACTAAAAACAGTTGATTCGGCAGTATGAAAAGACATTTTGACAGAAAATCAAATTCACTAATACAAGCAAATGGGTATTATTTTCTTCCTTAATTTCAAATAGAAAGTTAAAATGCTAACAGATAACTAATTCTTTAGGTTCTTAGATATTAACTAAGAATCTTCGATATCAAGATAGTTCCATTATTCAAAAAGATGTCATTTTAAGTAATAATATTTTTTTATTTGTTCTTTAAAAAAAGTTGTTTTAATTAGATTATGAACTTTCAGTTTGTTTGGGAAACAGAATATGCATTACATTAATAGCAATGTTCTTACTATCTTCAAATCTGCCATTTTTGTGGCAATTATTTATTTACAAATTATATACAAATAAAATAAATTGTACGTTGTAAAATATTTTTAAAGCTTATTGATTAAAAAATATTTTTTTAAATATTTTTAAAGGGAAATAATTACGACCACCAAATATGGCATCCGCCTATATTTGCTATGAACGAAATTGAGCTTAATAATCATGTCGTTTTATGAAATAACCATATTTTAAATATATAAGAAGAAATAAAGAGTAATCGCAAATTGTCGGGCGATATGGATTGTTTGGCTGTATTATATTAATAAAATATTATATTTTTCTAACTATTTATAAGTATATTATAATAAAGTCACTTAGTTTTATATATTTATATTTGGTGGTCATAATTATTTCCCTTTAAAAATATTTAAAAAAAATATTTTTTAATCAATAAGCTTTAAAAATATTTAAAAAAATATTTTTTAATCAATAAGCTTTAAAAATATTTAAAAAAAATATTTTTTAATCAATAAGCTTTAAAAATATTTAAAAAAATATTTTTTAATCAATAAGCTTTAAAAATATTTTACAACAAACAAAATAGTTAAAGTATAGTAAAACAAAAATTGTTTGATAGGTTTAGTTAAACATCCAAACAATGACCATACATCTAACGATTTTTGAGCACCCTATGTATTATTATTAAAAAATTAAAAAAAGGAATACAATTGCAATTGACAATACATAAACTCCTCTCAAACTATTTATAAAATATTACATTTGTTGATTATGTTCTTTTAATTGCTAATTTGTTACTTTCAATGGCAAAATATTATCGGAAACTACTTTTCCTATAAAATATATAGATATCATTAAATATAAATGAAAGTAATGTATATGTATGTATTTTACTCCTCTTGTCACTATTATACACAAATACATTCTATTTTCTGTACTACATCAAACTTGCACATAAGACAAGTCTCCATTTAGATTGATGATCAGTTAATAGATTTTCCTATCATGTATTATTTATTCGATATAAATTCGCTATTTATAAATTAATGTAAAGTTCTCAGCATTTAAAAAAAGTCGTGACAAGTATGATTATAGCGTTAAAAGTTGCCGCGTAGTATTTTCTTGGTATCATTGACTTCAGAGTACTAGAATTGCGGACTTCAAATAATGTACATTATAGTCTATGTCCTTTTACGAATCTTTAGAAAATCGATGCTACACAGTTATAAAAGAATATATTTATCTGCAACAACTTTAACTTCAAACCGATTAGTTCGTCCACTAACCCATTGTGTAGCCCTAATGCGACGCTTGTTCAACCATTGCACGTTTTAAATATCTTCAAAATTTAAGGTTTTTTAATGCTAGACTGATTGTTTCTTTGAATTGGAGACATTGATAGTGCTCAAGTTTATTCAAATATCTGTGTTGCTAAAATAAATATATTTACACTATTTAATAAACATATTTACAAAAATAAATATATTTGCCCATATATCTCTTTCTCGTTGATTCGTTTTGTTTCATCAATAACTAAGCGACCCTTGGGAATAACAGGTCGTTTTCTGTTCCTCATCCTTCAACTGGTATGTATACTTACGAACATAAACATAACATACACTTATATATTACAGTTTCGTACATAACTCTCACATTATCAATATTTTATATAAATGATCTACAATCATACACAAGCAATTCATATAGATGCAACATTTAAAAGACATATTTATTATTAATCTGTATAACTACAACTCTCTCGCTCGCTCTTATTCATCGTGTGTCCACCAACTCATTCACTATTCTGTTTCCATCACAATATGACTCGTTTTTTTCGACAGTTTGTATGTGACAGAGTATTTCCTGAGTAGTTCGTGAAAAGGATTCTGTGTGAGTCTTTCGAAACTGAGTTACCCTTTTCCCTTTTTTTGACATGTTCCGAAATCCTTTCAGGGAATTCCCACTTTGTTTGATAAATATTTGTAAAATAATATTTCGATTATTTATAATCAGCAAAAAGGTTTTTTTATTGTCTACTTGGATGGAATGTCTGGTATAAATGATCACCTCAAACAAATATACTTAACTACTTTATTTATGGTACTGTTTTAAACTTTTCGAATAGTTAGTATCATTTTAGGTACCCG
The DNA here is from genome assembly GCA_963932185.1 of Troglohyphantes excavatus. Taxonomy (NCBI): domain Eukaryota; kingdom Metazoa; phylum Arthropoda; class Arachnida; order Araneae; family Linyphiidae; genus Troglohyphantes; species Troglohyphantes excavatus. Next base: position 37,836,018 of record OZ010666.1, read on the forward strand.
AATTAAAACTTAACTATACAGTTTTCACGGTTATTCAGAATAATAGTAGAAAGGGAACATATTATTTATTAGCAAATAACTTTTTTGTGACTATTGTTTATAAGAAACAGTGAAAGAATTATCATTCAATTTAAAATTTGTTTTTAAAAATGCAAGTATTTTTTTTTAGAAATACACAATATACAGTAGAAATTTTATATCATTTGTATTATAAATTTTAATTGGTAATAGTTTAAGGCTTTGTTATCGTTTATTAACTTTCTTTAATTTTTATAACTTATTTATAAACTTGTTCAATTTTAGTCGATGTATTCAGTAAACAGAAAAATAATAGCAAGAAAAACAACATTTGTGCATGTTTTACTTGACTACTTTTTGTAAAAAGTATGGTGACAGTTTTTATTCTATTTAAAAGGGCCAGTAAAACTATTTACTGAACACTACACTTTATATCAGAAATTTTATTAATAAATGTTTGTCGTCATTTAAACTTACTAATTTTTTATAAAACTTAAGTATAAACTTTTTGAATTTTGAAAATTGTATTCACAATAATAAAAAAAGGGAAAATATTACTTAAAAGTATATTTTTGTGACTTGTTTATAATAGTTAATGTGATAATTTGTATTTAATTTAATTTTTGACTTTAAAATTGAGGACACGACAATATTTAGAATTATTAACTTATATTAAAATCCTTAAAATTATATTATTTAATGTATTAATTAAAATTATTATTTATATTTTTACCAATTAATTGATTTATTATTTTTTGTTTAGGTTAATAATTACATAATTTAGATAAATTTAGATTAAGGTGATTCTAAAAATTATATTTCTTCAGTTAACGTTAACACAAATGTACTGCTTATTGAAATTAAATTTTCTGTATTTTTATTGAGTAATGTAAATTATTAATTTATTATTTTAAGAGATTAAAAGATCATTAAACATATAAATCAAAAAACGTTTATTCAATTTAATAACTTATATAATAGAATAATTGCAATTAGTAAAAGTTGCTTTTTAAGTAAAAAAAAGTTTTGTTTGATGTTTTATAATTGATTATATATTTTAGTTTTACAGACTTATTTAATTATGTTATAAATCTTTATTAGAATAAATGATCAAATTATTATAAATGAAAAAAATTATATGAATTTTTTTATCTTTACAAACTTTAACACATTCTTAATTTTAACTATTACTTCCGTTTAACTTATTACGCAAAAAACTTCAATTATTACATCTAAACAAGTTTTAATTTTTTTAATATCACATATTAATCTTCCATTTATCCATGTTTAAACTTTTTATTCTTCATATTTGTTTTTATATTAAACTAGCAAAAGTACCCGTTCTTCGCACGGAAATAAATAAAATAACGACAAATAACTGAAAATATATACATTTCCTCTCCTGCCTGGGATAATCGCATATACCATTTTAGAATTCCTCTTTAAAAAGTGATAAAGCTTTTTTTTTTATAATTTAAAATATTTTTATGTTTAATAAATTAGAAGTTAAAAAAAAGTAAAAATATCTCTATACTACTTGGTTGCTAAAACACCGATAAAAATCGAATAATTTCTAGTTTATCTCTCATAAGGTATGGAATTTTAAAAATTAAACATTCCTGAACAAAAATATTTTTAGAAATTAATATGAATTTCTTTTCGGTATGGGTATACATAGTTACATTAAATACCATAATAAAAACGACGTTTTTAAAATCCTCCAAGTGGAATAAGTTAATGGGTATAAATAATATACTATTGTGTAGACGAAAGTCAGACGTTTCGTACATGCCGATTTTTAAGCCTCCCCTTTTTGCGTTTGTACCAGGTGAAAATAAGTGTACCGCTATCATTAATTCAACGTGGAATTAGCCTATATGGATAAATGACATACCATCGTGTAAAGGAAGGAAGGCCATTTCAATCATTGTAGGCCATTTATTCTCTCCCCCTCTCAACCTTGTACCGAGTAGGGGCCCAATACAGCGCGGTCTGTACATAACCGATTTTTTTTAACACGGATGCCGCAATTTATTTGTGAAATGACTATAATTATATTTTAGTTTACAGTGCTTACTTTAGTCGACGAAATTTTAATTACTGTTGTCATCATTATTGAAAGATAATGTGCATTATAACAGGTATTTTATATGAATAATTATTTACACAAAGCTATGATTTTTTTTTATCTAAGGAAAAAAATATTAAATTAAATAATAAACTAAGCGCTATGATCTTCATTTTTATATTATTTTTAAAAATAATTTCATCAAGGAGGGTTTCATTAAATTGCAGTTTTAAAGGAATAACTTCAAGCGTGAATTTTAATTAAACTTCTGAATCAATTTCGATATTGAAATGTTCTGAAGCTGCATGGAAGTGAAAAAAGCAGCAGAAACAGATAACATAATTTTTTAAAGCTGACCAAATTAATAAATTTGATAAAAAACTTAAATGATTTAACTTTCAAACATTCCGAATTTCCCTGTTCCCAGTATTGCAATTTTGATTTGATTATTTCCAAATGCCCGTTCCAATGTATCGTGTAGGCTACATCTTTGCAATATCTTCGACCAACAACTTGTGTATCTAATTAATAGTTTGCATTTTTGTCCTCAATAATGCAGAACATAAGAATGTAAATTGCAGCCAGAATAAACCTAAACGTTTTTTGCAAATAAACTGCCTTAAATTCTTTATCAAAGTAAGAATAAAATTAACAGCCCAGCATAAATACTCAACCAAAAATAGTATGTTTTTAAATACTACACAACTTTCTTTTACTACGCCCTGCCCATGTTTTAAAGAATTCCCTTGAATAATATTATTACAGAAGAATAACCACCTATTTTAATTTTAAGTTCATTTTTTTATTTACGGATCAATTTATTAAAAATTCTTTTGTTAACAATTTGTTAAACAATTGTTCCTAAAATTTTGATTTTGTGATACTGTTATTATAGAATTCGCATCTAAAAATACCTGTCATACAAATATTTAGTAAGTTTCCACAGCAAATTACAGCCAAGGCGCACTTCATCCAAAGAATACACTGTTATAACTTGGCGATAGTTTAGCACACGGTGCAGCATATTATAATCTCACCATGTACTTTCAATAATTTTACATTTAATATTTAATGATCGCCATTCAATGTTTAAAAAGGAAATATTCATTGGCACATTAAATAAAATATTTTCTAAATTATCAGTTGGTATCTGTGAAATTTTATTCTTAAATAACATTAAAAAGTCTAATAGAGTTGAAAATTCACAATGAAACCAAGCTTCGTACATTAAAAAAAATACTTGCATAAAATATTTTTCAAATAAATAAAATGGACGTTCATACACAAATTACTCGCATTTTGGATGAATTGTTCTAAAGTTCGATCTAAGATATACTTACAATAAACCTGTATAAAACAAAAGAGATAAAACAATTATAACATTTTAATACAATTCTAAACCATTTCTTTAAGATAAAATTCTGGTTGTTTTAATTTTTGAATGGTTCCGTATTGTAGCAAAAAGCCCAATGTATATACATTTTTCAATAATTATTAAATCAAACAAAACCTATGACGTCGTTTTTATATTGCCAATAACGAACAATTTTATTTTAAATTGCAAACGATATTTTCATCCATGTTAAGTCAATGGAATCCATTAAAATAGCTATAACATACGATTGAAACATCGTACAAACTTAAAAATTATTACAAAAAAATTCTAATTTTTCAAGTAAAGTATTCTATAAATTTTATAAAGCTACGTTTTGTAGTTATGGAGTATTCCGTGAAAAGATCGGCATTCTAATTGGTTTATAATTTTTTATATTACATTTTCGCTTTTCTCCGTTGATTTTAACTGATTTTACTGTTGCCACTTCGTGAAACTTTGCCGACGTACGCTAAAAAATGTCATAACATTCGAATGGAACATCGTAGAGACTTGAAAATAGTCGCGTTAAAATTCTTATTTTTTGAACTAACTATTCTGTGAATTTCAAAGCTCTGCGTTTTGTAGTTACGGAACCTATAATATACTGACAAACCAACAAACACACATCCGGACAGATTTTGAAGATTTCTGCTTTATATATAAGATTAAAAATAATGTGTAGATTAAACAACTTTTAGCGCACCAATTATTCATTAAAAAAACATATTTGTAACATTAAATTAAAAGATTTCTGCTTTAGGATTTTAAAATAATTTATTTAAAACGAAAAATAGTTTTAATTAACATTTTAAAAACAAAAGCATGGTAAAGACAAGTATGACAAAATTCAAGATTCATATTTTATTTTTCTAGAATAATCAACTAACTACTATTTTAAAACTTTAATCTTTGTACGTTCTATTTTTATTCTAATTTAAGAAGCTTAAAATCATTAGTACAACATTTATGAAATTCTTAATTACAATTAATGTGATACCGAAACAATAACAGCGATATATTATTTCTATTATAAATAAATAAAGCAAAATAGCATACCATGTTGAATTTTAAAATATATTATCTTTATAGTGATACTTTTAACGTAAACAATCAGTGTGGAATTTCAGAAATTTCCTTAAGTAGCTTTACTCACGATAGTTTTAAATTAAAACCAATTTGTTAGCAAAAACCGATAAATGTCACTTTTCTTTTTTAAAAAAATATATAGCAATACATAAAAAGTATCTTTTAAGCGATGTTGAGATATTTTATTTAAATGAACAGTATTGCATTAAATTTATATTCTACTTAGTAACAAATTTTAAAGTTTATAAATTAATTCTACACAACATGTCAACCAGACAAATCTTTGCTTTTAAATAGGAAATGTAATGATCATCAAAGCAAATATTAAGCGAGCAATTCGCCACTGCGTCAAAATTAATGTCTCCAAATATGATCTTAATTTAATTTAGAAACTCTATGTGTGTGAAAAACTTTCGTAATACGTTTTACACGCAAAAAATTTATATATTTTACAGTCATGCGCAAATTATTTGAAACAAAATAGCAATTTCGTTAATTTTCCAATATCCATTTTATGTTTATACGCTAATTAATCATTCGCTATTATGCTAATTTAACCATTCTCTATTTCGTAATTACTTATTGCGTCATTTATTTAGTAATCGTTTAGCATAATTTATAAACCGTCGCTAAAGTGACGTGTTAAGTTTTTTTCATTCCCTGCCCCTCATTGGTTTATTCTACAGCAAGTAGCTCTTCCCACTTATTTACGTGACATCACTGAACTCAAATAATCACTGGAGAGCGACCGATTTACACACTTTTGAGTCAAGGTAGAAAAATATAGTTCTTTTGCATAGTGTTTAGCATAAGATGATGTTTAGACATCCAAGTTTTAAAACAACATTTCTAAATTTAAAAAATACATAAAATGTTACACATTTAATGTTTTACCATACTTTCTTTCTTAGTTACAAGAAAGATTAAAATATATCTTAATTAATTACTGAAATATTCAAGACCGACGAAATTTGACTATAACAGTGCAAAAGCCAAAGTAGAATGTTTTACCAACTTTCTCTTCCGTACAGTATTCTTCCGCGCTACACCGTAAAGTATGTTTTCCCCCAATGTCAGTAATCCCTCTAGTTAGTTTTTTAGCTCAGTGTGTGACATCGATGTCGGTGTTGTAAATTGAAATTCCAAGCCTTCTACACTAAAGTAGTCGATAAAAATTGATCCATCCTTATTTTTTACTTTTACCGTAATGATTTGCGAACACATATAAAATTGTTTTTTAATATTTAAAGATATTTGAAAATTATCTCATATGTCTTTCTTTATCAATACCAAATATATAATTTGTAATATACTAAAATATATTTTTGTCATAAAATACTTGTCTCATAATATTTTAATGTGATACATTGATTCTTCAAAAAATGCAAAAACTAACTGATACATACCACTTAAATTTGCAATTAAAACGGTTTTTAAAATGTTATGTGACTCAAAATACTTCCACAGAAAATAAATTTACATTTTTTTTCAAAGATTTAAAAGAATTTTAAGCAATGTGTTACAAAAAGTTTATATACATTTTAAGTATTTAAAACAAATATGTAAAAATTTGTACATTGAGGAAACGGAAAAAGATGTGATAAAAAAATAAAACTGATCTAAGGAAATAAATTTGAAGGAATGGTTATTCAAAATTAAAAAAATGTCACTCAATTTGAATACCTAAAAATTAATTAAATAAAAATATAAATAAAAATTAAGTAAAATAAAAATACAACTGAAAAAAATTATATTTGGAGAAAACATGATTAATATAAAAACTCTTGAAACATTTCAAAATATATCATTTTCAACAGACCACATACATCCCATATTCCAAACAAGTAAATTCACATTTCTAAATAGGTATTTAGGCTGCATTAATGTCGCGTAACTATTAAAAAATTTTCTATATAAATAACAAAATACTACAAAGTATTATTTTCTTTTATTTCAACAAGGGGATGATAATTTTTCAAACCAAATAGTAATATCACGATTAATAAATATTTTTTTAAAAAAACGTAGGGAAAGGATAAATCGATACAATCAAATCGATTACAATCAATAATCAAATCGCAAATCGTAGTAGAAACTTTTAAAATAAGCATATAAAAAGAAAAGTACAAAATTTTAAACATAAGTTAATCAAATAACAAGATTTTAATTCATCATGTATTGGGATTCTCCGAAATGTCTATGGCTTTTGCAATTCATAAAAACAATATTTTAAGTTATAATAATTTGCCTTTTAATTGAAACTCTTACCAAGGAATTGCAAAAATCAGCTTATTTGTCAATAAATTTTAATTGCTTTCTTATGTACCAATAGCCGCAATAATTATCTATTATCTGTTAATTTAAAACCACAATAATATGGCATTTCACTAAATTAGAAAACTTCAAAAACCGCAAGAATTTCGAAAAGAATACATCAAAATAATTTCTATACCGCAGTCTTATTCAAGAAATCTTAATTGAGAAAACTTGTAAATATATGCATTATTCTTTTAGATTAGAAGGAAATGGCTGAATGTTGATTGTAAAAGCACATCAGGTAATTATGAAAACTATTCAGTTTCTAATGACCAACTTAATAAAAGTTTTGCAATTACTAGGAAATCATTTTAGTTTGAGTACGGTTGATGGCAAGTGCATGTTTTATTATAATATGGAATGTAAAGAAATTTATTGCAAATGAAAACCGAACATTTTACGAAATGTTTAAGTAAAGATAAATAAGCAATTTTTAGGATTCATATCAATGACGATCTTATATTACTTCTTTAATTTTATATCTTTGAACACCCCATTTTCGAATAAAAACAAAATATGGGTTATAATTAAAAATATATATTATTTAAAAGAGAATAAAATTACATTTTTTTAACAATTTAAAAGTATACCAAAACAACTAAAACTGTATAAATTACTAAATGAATACAATGTCAATTGAAAAAAGTATAAATATTAAAGTGATTTGCATATTATGGGTTAAATATATAATAATTAAAGAACATTGCATAATTTTTTTAAATAGACTGTGGGCTTCTTTGAAATTAGTTTTAAGTCACTTCAGTTTATCATATTTGTGACATTATATGATGCAGGGTGGTCACATATTGTTGAGCGATAGTCGTTGACGGGTTGTATCACATTTAGCTGTATTGAAATAATAATATATTATTTTGTCTAAACACTTTGCTTATATTTTAAACAAGTAGCTTAGCTTTAGTAGCAATAAGCAAAATGCATTACAAAAAGAGTGGTCCACTGTTTGTTGCTAAGGGGATACTGTGCCATCAATCAAAGTGTGAATATATATTATTTAAATTTGTATAGGGGAAAACTATATTTTACTCACAAATTTCATAATTGTTGGTATTTCTTTTCAAATCTTTTTTAATTTTTTTAAACTTTTTCCTAAAATATTAAGTTTTTTAAAATATTTATATATTTGTTTTCCACAAAAAAATATCAGGTCCTTCGAACTATAATTCATAAGAATTTACATTAAAATGTTATATACTACACGTATTGGATGTTTATATAAATATATATTCATAATAAAAAAAAATTCCATAGAACTCACATTATTTTTATTTGGTAATTTAAAAACAAATACTACTCATAGAGCTAATTCGCATGCTAATTTATTATATTCACATATTTTTGCAATATGCTTAAAAAATTATAAATTGCTCTATTAATAATAAAAAAATCTAAAAAACGTATAAAAAAAACTTAATATCAAGGAAAGACAAATCATGACTAAAAACAATTTAAAGTTATTGTTCCTTGAAAAGTGCAATACACCATCCAGCATAATGTCTTAAATAACTAATGAAAAAACGTAGAAGCTTTTCTAGAATTTTGTAAGCATATTTAGAAAATTACAAACTATGTTTTTAGCAAGTAAACAAATCCTTCATTTTATATGTTTGGGGGTACTATGTCCTCTCTAAAAAGCCAAACAATGACAACCGCCAAACAATTTGTGACCACTCCGTACTTAGATGATAAAACATAAACGATAAAACATGACTTATTTCAACTTGAACGTATTTAAAACTGATATATTATAAAGGACTTATCTAATATGAAATGACGTAGTCTTAAAACCATCGCAAGATTTATATTTAATAATATTCCTTTCCACCACAATTGAACAATGCCCCTCTAATATAAATAAATTATTTTGGTACCAATGCCTGAATATTAAAGAGAAGCATTATTCCATACTATGATTACCTTAGCGTTACCAGCACGCCACTTCAACGAGGCTTTCATTATTAATGACATGTAATGGCGCATAGCATTTGTCACTCCTATCATGGCGCGGGCTCAACTAACTAATAGTCGTGACAGGCATATTAATTTATCATCTACATGAAAACCTCTTAGACGGTATTCCGGTCTTTTGATCATTTATATATGCGATTGGAAAACTGATGCATTGGAAGATGTTACAACCAGTAGCTGTTTGATAATTCTTCTCCAGTGTAATAATTATTAGGTTAAGAATTCGTGATTTTAAAAGTATTTTTTGAATTCTAAAGCGTATATTTTGTCATGAGATCATTAATTTTAATTTGAAAGACACATTTTAACCCTTTTGATCTAAACGTTTCGCTGAAGAATTAAAGAGTCGATAATTTTAACAAAAAAGGATGAAATTTACGAAGAAGCTTTTCAGCTGAGAAATGTAAAATAATTTTTCTCTTTATATTTATGTCATGCCCATTTTAAAGTAACTAATATATAAAAATGCATATTATTTATTTACACGGTTTGCTAATAAGCTATTTTATAGTCTAATCTGAATAACTTATGCTCATAAAATTTCAAGGCGCTCTGTATTACAATGTTAGAAATTAGATTTTTTGTTTTAATGGTATATTTCGATAAAATATAAGATTTAAAATTCAAATAACACTTTTCAATAAAAGCTAAAAGGTTAAGATGCCTTATGATTGATGAATATTTCTATAATTAACGATTACTTCCCAATTAAAAACATATATTTATAATCTCATTTTTAAGAAGCCTTCTCTCTGAAATTAGACACTCAAATAAGTTTATTTTTCATACCGCTCTGAAATCCTTAATTTTTAATTGCTATATAAATTAGTTTATGTATTTAAATGACTAAAACGAATTTCACTAATCAGATTGATGAAAAATCTCATAAAAGTATCTAGCAATGAAATCAATTACAAGACTTCGTCTTGATTTATAAATTATACTCTGTGTACCTACTAAAGTAGCATCAAGAGTTTTCATAAAATAACTACTATAGATAAAAAAAAATATTCTGCATTGCTACACTCCTGAGATATACCAGGCCACAATTAAGATTAAATAGAAAGAATTCTAAAGCACCTTTCAGTAATTCTACGAACTTGAATAGAAAAGTAGACTAATTTTATTAAATAAGCATAATATATTTCTACGAAAATGGGTTGTATGTTTAAGTTGCATTATGTCATTGCATACAACGCAATTAAGTCAAAGATGTGAAACATTATTTATTTTGATCATTTACTTATGCAAATCAGATAATTTGTCATAATTATCTATTCAAAGTATTACATGATGGTAAGAGCAAAAAAATCTAAGTAATAAAATGAATTAACATTTATCTATAAAGATATGTTTAGAAAACACTTATCGCAATTGTGCTATGACTTCTGGTATAATATTTAAATCTATTATTTCGAAAAACAATATATTTCGCCCAAATATCGTCTATAGTAACAATCCTTTTAGGATAAGGAAATGTTATGTATAAAACATTCAGCTAAACATATTTACCATAACACAATGCACATGTTTAGGATAAGGTAGATAAATGTGTTACTGAACTCCGAAAACTTTAGAGGCTATCCATTACTTTAAAAACAACGGTCCCAGTGTTGTCTATTGAATAAATTGACATCAGCATGATGCGTATGGAGTAAAGTTCCAAGGCCTGTGTATCTTTTTGAATATATAAGGATACCATACTCCCTATGGAAACTACATTTGAAGTCAAGCTAGGTGTTTCCGTTTCCAGAAAAGCCCCTAAATCGAGTTTTGAAGTGAAACGTTTGGAACGAGTGAAGTTTGGTTAATAGGGTATCGCTTGATAAAACAGCGTGACACGGAAGTATGTAGTGCGTTTGCGTAAAAGCGTCTGCTGGTAAAGCAATCCTATGAGTTACGTTCACGTAAGGGCAGTAACGATTAAAGCCTGAATATCTCCACTTTCGTCATTGGTTTGTGTTGCAATGGAGAAACATGAAAACACCGAACGCGAATGCTAAAATTCGCCCTGGCAGGGATTCGAACTGGCATTCTATGCGTCAGATCTGATGTGCGGTCGCTTACTACTCTCGGCCATGATGTCTTATGTGAAAGAGGAATGTTTACCTATAAAATAAAATTCGAATTTATTTAAATGAAAAACTTGTGGGTTAAAGATATGTTTTATATTAAAAATTTTTAATTAAATAAAATATTTAATTATTTTTAATTTTACTTGTTTTCCTGAATTATGCCACGGCTGAAATTCAATCTATTATTCGTTCTATTGTGCGAGCCCTTTAGTCTATCGGTCGTAATAGTTTCGGAGTAAAAGGAATGTTAATTCCTTATAACAAGATTCGAACACGATAATATTACGTTAGGCACAGCGTTGGCGACATGCTAATTTAACAAAATATTAATTCGAAATATTGTCTGTTATGTGAAATTTTACATTACACTACGTTTAATAAATGAAAATAATAATAAGAAGAAGTATGGAATATGGAAATATACAGTTTAATTTGATTAGGTCGAACTAAAGTTACATAAAAGGGCTGTTACAGATGGCACATAGAACGTCAAATTTCGCTCACAGTTTTAGAAGTTAATCGCCTTGGCGAGAAATCCGCCCCAAACCCGACATCTCAGCCCCTTGTTCCCATACACCCTCTGCAACACGCACACAACGTTTCACGTACCCCATTGCGGATGTGTCCCAAATAAAGCCTCGTTAATTTTTTTTGCAAAAAAAAATAATAAGTATTGGTTACTAGTATTTACTTAATAATGTTTTATACAGAAATAAAATATTTATTGTTTAATTTTAGTTGAAATCTTATTTTTTAATATAACAAATCGAAATTAAAAAATAATCATTTTAAATATCGCATCCTAATTTTTAAAAACAATTTATCTTCTTAAATAACAAGATGTTTCATAGCTTAAACTCTATATGAGTTTTTATTTCTCTATTTACAGTCTTGGAGTTTTTCAGAAAAAAATAATTGAAAATCCAATTTGAGATAGAATTTTTTATGTGAAAACTTTTTCATTTTTACAACAGAAAAAAAAACTAATTTTTTTTTCAAAAAATAATGTCGAAATTTTCTGTAATTTGATTTGTCTAAGGATAATTATTGGAAGTAAACATAATTTATTATTTAAACTAAACTTTGATCGTGTTAATTCATGTAGATTCTAGCAAAATAACAAAATTTAGAGTCACTTTCTCTGAAGAAAATTTAAGTAAATCCCCTGAGAGGTGAAAAGAACATTGAAGCTGTAAATTTATTATCACTTTAACAGTTATAAAAAAAATTATTTGTTTTTGCAAAAATGAAGAAAACTACCAAAAAAACGTCACTAACTTGTGTAAATTGTCAGATTCTAAATATGTTATAATCTAAATTTAAATTTTCACCTAACTTCGTTTGAATCTGGATGTAGGCTTTTAACTGGTTTTGCAACTGGATGCGTCGCCATCTTGTTTTTGTTTAAGAAGCAAAACCCGCAATATCGACAATTCCAGCCAATCAGATATCAAGCTTCCGTTGTCGCCCATGTTCACGTTCGTTGAATATATCTACTTTTGCATCCGCGAATTTCTTTTTTTTAATTTTATCTGTAAAATGCATGTTTCATTAATAGATTTTATTACAGTAATACTTTAAAATGCGGCTCCTCTATTTATTTTAAAATTGAAACCAAAATTATAAAAAAATATATTGGAACCAAAATTATTTTTTTATATTTTTTATGCAATCGTTTCTGCATTTGGGGACTCAAATTATGTGCATTGATTAATCTATAACTGTCGCGATCTCCCCATAACTAAAAATTTGGTTTAACTATATTTTTTATTGCAGTTGATCATTGTCAGAAATAAAGAAACCATCTCCATAAATTCTCTTTCCAAATTTACAAAATGTACATATTTTTTATTATTATTTTCTTTGATATTTTTTATGTTCAGGAAACCAAGATAAATATAATCTAAAAATAACTTGAAACATTCCAAAAAATTTCAGAACATAGGTTAAGATAAAAAAAATGAAAAAAATATTTTCTTATACGAGATCGTAAAATTAAATAAATTATAAGGAACATTTCCGTAAAAATTATAAATATCATCTAAAAATAACTAAAATACACTTCTAAAAAAAATTCAGAACTTATGTTAAGCTTAAAATAAAAAAATCATTTCTTAAAGCTCAGGTTGTAAAATTAAATAAATTATAACTAACATTTCCGTTAAATTATATACATAATTGGTTTTCAGTTTTATATCATAGCAATATCATGTTAATCTTAATCGTTTTAGCATTTCAACCAGAGATGGAATCCTAATTGAATTTTCCCTTATAAATATCATCTAACAATGACTAAGATACATTCCTTAAAAAATTCAGAACTTAGGATAGTTTAAAATAAAAAATTCATTTATCATAGCACATATGGCAAAATTAAACAAATTATAACTAACATTTCCATTAAATTAAATAAATAATTAGTTTTCAGTTTCATCTCATAGCAATATCATGTTAACCTTAATCGTTTTGGCATTTTAACCAGAGATGGAATCCCAATTGAATTCCCCCCCCCCCCCCCCCCCTATAAATATCATGTAACAATAACTAAGATATGTTCCTTAAAAAATTCAGAACTTAGGTTAAGCTTAAAATAAAAAATAAAAAATCATTTCTCATAGCATAGATGGTGAAATTTAACAAATTATAACTCACATTTCCATTAAATTAAATACATAATTAGTTTTCAATTTCATCTCATACCAATATCATGTTAACCTTAATCCTTTTGGCATTTCAACCAGAGATGGAATTCTAATTGAATTCCCCCCCTATAAATATCATGTAACAATAACTAAGATACGTTCCTTAAAAAATTCAGAACTTAGGTTAAGCTTAAAATAAAAAATAAAAATTCATTTCTCATAGCATAGATTGTGAAACTTAACAAATTATAACTCACATTTCTATTAAATTAAATACATAATTAGTTTTCAGTTTCATCTCATAGCCATATCATGTTAACCTTAATCGTTTTGGCATTTCAACCAGAGATGGAATCCCAATTGAATTCCCACAGCCAACCCAGGCTCATTTGCACTGTCTCTGTAACGCAATATAACAGCCCACGGCTGTATTTACCAGCCATTAGTTGGTGTTCGGCCAACAAACCACTTGACTGCAGCAGTAACTTACAACTTGCCAGTGAGACAGACTAATTATGCAGTTTCCTGAAATCTAGTTTCACGAATGCGGGTCGGTGTTCGAGTCTCTGATTTATACAACAAGGGGAATATATTAGGATCACTGTGTGTGATCTCGGAACGCTCGGGAGGATGGTGAATGCATAAAATGGCCATTAAAGAGAAAGCAAGTGTGGACTTGTATATTGTAACAGGGAAGCTTTATTTGGCTGTTTATGTGTGTTATGAGTATTTTGGGAGTTGTGTAACCTTTCCGTGAATATTTCATTTGATAATAAGCTCCATTTCTAATAATTGGAGTATTAATGTATTATTGTTTTCTTTTAAAATTATAAGCAATAGCATTTTTTCTTTACAACATATTTCGCATTTTGTTTCTGGTATATATGTTACAGTGAAATACCGAAATTTGGTGAATGTCAACATTCACATAGTCGCTTGGTGTATGTCCGAAATATTTGGTAATTACCCTTATTTCTGACTTACACCGGCATATGTCGACATTCACGATGCACTAATGGTGAATGTTGAACATGTCGGAGATTTATATTTTCTTCTCTGTATTTCAGTCACGATAAAACGTCACAAGGGTGACGTAACTTTTTCGCCTCTCTTTCTGAGAGGAGTGACCAAGAACTTAAAATAAACAGTACATTCTAAATGAAAAAAGAAAATAATAGAAATTAAAAACTTACTTAATTATACAGTACATTTAAAATGAGAAAAGAAAATATTAGTAATAAAAAACTTACTTAATTATGTGATATTATTATTATGACACTTTGAATTGCACAAGAGTCCCTCGACTCCTCTCTTTTCGACCTCCAACAGAGCATATCTGTGATTGTCGACATACACCGGTGAAGGTCCGAATGTACAAGAATGTAATGAAATATTAGATCTTTCACCGACGTATTTGGTATGTGTTGACATTCACCGGTGAAAGTCGACATTCTCCAATTTCGGTCTTTCACGGTAACATATATAATTCATGAAAATGATAAATATGTGAACAAAAAATTGTAACTGCTTATGGTTTTATAAGAAAACCATATTAAAACACCATAACTCCAAGCATTGATTTTTTTTAGCAAATGTTACATATTTTGACACTTTTTATCTTTCAACATTTGTAGGAATAAACTATATATATATCAACTTAATACCCAATATTTTTTACTTTAATTTTTAATAATTGGAATAATACATATATTTTATCCCTCGCACTGCATTTATGTATGCATAACAATACGTTTAGACATAACATAGAATGTGTGATTTGAAATTAAAATATTTGCAATCTTGCAGATGTTACAGTTTTTAAAAAAGGTGAATTAAAATAGGAAATTTAACATTGTGTTTTATGGGAAATTAACAGGATTTCTTATAAATTATAAAAAAAGTATGTTTTTTTAAGTATGAGAATGCCCAACTATTGTGTACAAAAATTTATTTCGGTATACATTTCGAACGATTTTCGATAAAAAAAAAACGTGAAATGCTTTGCAGCAGATGTTGGAACCATTTAGAATGTCTGCAGCAGCGTGAGAGCATAGAAAAGCCTTCTGCAACAAAGTACCGTTCTTTCATACAACAGTCAAAATATTATATTTTGTTTTCGATCTCAGAATGGAGCATAATAGAATTGACTTTTATAAGCCCATTTCCAAATAGGCTTCAAGAATGTTTTAATGTAACAAAAATCGTTATCAGGAAGCAATGTACAAAATATATTTATTTACTTATGCATAAAAATAAAGAATATACTTCAAAATTAATTTTATTTTGACTAAAATTATAAAATATCAGAAACGTAACAATGGATAAAATATTGTCTTAGAAATATAATTTAAATTAATGGTGGTAAAATTATGATTTTATTATGTTGTTACTTACAGCTTAGAATGTATTATGTGTGAACTAGTTATGCCACTCTTTTAATAATGTCTTAAATATTTTTAATTTTATATTTAAATGAAAACTAGCTACAGTTTGTGAAGAAGGTTTTTAAGCCAATTTTGAATTAAATAAATCTATCATTCAATGATATGGATTTTTAAATATTTTAACTCCAGAAATATCAACGAATAAAAGGTGCGTTTTTCAATAGATTTTTTTGACGAACAAACCTTCTGCCAACAAAATCTTTACACTCATATTAATACGCCGGCATCCCTTCAATCGAAGTCTTACCCAACCTCATATTTTGAGCAAAAGGAACTTGAATGCCACTCTAAGTGACCCCAACTTCTATTATAAGATCAACAAAGAGTTGCTTATTGGGTTTCATAATCTGAATTAAAATTAAAAGGACTAAATAACAAAATTGAACCATATTGGACTGTGAATAGTTGCACTTTTTAAATACTTAACAAATTGAATTGAATTTTAAAATTTAAAACATCAAAATAGCAATAAAAACTACGTAACATTAAACCGCAATTTATATTTACTAAAGTGGATTTTAAATTGCGAATTGAAACGTATGGGAAACTTGTTATTGGAAGTCTATTTAAAAAGATAACTAAGCTGATTCATTCAACTTTTGGCCGGGAATACTTGTTTTAGAACAAAAGTAAAGTTTTAGCCTAACCTATTTGGTTTGAAATTGTAATCGAGTAATAGAAGCTGCAATGGTTCAACATTCATTGTCCGATTGCATGCGTTTTTAAAAATGTATAATACAAAATATTTTATACTGGCAATTTTAGGTACCAACTTGTCAGTTGTAATTGAATTTTTAAGCAAATTTGTATTATCATTTATGAATGTTTGTCTGAAATATGTTATTTTATTAAGACATATTTCTTATTATATTATTTTTTCATAATTTACATTTGTGATGGAATCGATAACTTTTGAAATATTTTTAGTTTTGATAAAGGATTTTCAATGAATTTCACAAAATGTTTCTGAAATAATCATTTAAATTATATTTCTCAATTTTGTGCAAAATCTCCACAAGTCTAATTCAGAATATTATATATTAAAATACTAATTATTATTTTTTTCCGTATAAACAAAATCATAATATTAAAACGAACACGAAATTCCCAAAATAATTTTGGATATTTCTTATTTTCTAAAAACATTTTGAACATACTTTGTTCCATAACTTATAGATTAACAACGCATATAATTTTCTAGAAATTGGACTTAAATAATTGCGGCAAAAAAGATACTCTAATACTACAAAAAAATTAATGCTTTCAATCAAAAGAAAAATAATTGATTAACGCAAAAATGTTTATTGCAATTTCAAAAATACAAAGAAACCTTCTGGAATCTTCCTTTAAAACGCCAATTATCAATTCCCCTCTGGGGAAACAAACTTATTAAAGGATGAAAAACCTAAAAAACGACTCAACTACTTCTAGATCTAATTCACTCAGAGTCTACCGAATATAAATTGTAGTGTCAACACTTCTAATTGAATATTCTTGAGTTAATTTGACTTTTCACTTACAAAACCTTTTCATTGCTGTTGGCATCTATACATGAAAGAACATTTTCTCTTTATAATACCCACCAAAATATATGTAATCCCTTTAGATTGCTCTTTTCCCCCTTTGTTATATATTTTATCAAAATGTCGACATGTGTTATAATCAATTTAAAATAACAGAAAAGTTACTGATATAAAGTTGATCATAATTTGCTGTGTATTGGGTGCAAGATTGACTGAAATTTAGTAATCACTGGTGTTCTACGATGATATACCATTTCAAGTTACACTATTATCCATATTACTAATTATATTATTCATAGAGAATGTGGCACAAAAAATATATCTTTATCAAAAGTTACTTGGTTGGATGGATGGATGGATGGATGGATAGTTGGATGTATAGTTGGATGGTTGGATGATTGGAGAGATAGATAGGTAGGTAGGTAGGTAGGTAGGTAGGTAGGTAGGTAGGTAGGTAGGTAGGTAGGTAGGTAGGTAGGTAGGTAGGTAGGTAGGTAGGTAGGTAGGTAGGTAGGTAGGTAGGTAGGTAGGTAGGTAGGTAGGTAGGTAGGTAGGTAGGTAGGTAGGTAGGTAGGTAGGTAGGTAGGTAGGCAGGCAGGCAGGCAGGCAGGCAGGCAGGCAGGCAGGCAGGCAGGCAGACAGACAGACAGACAGACAGACAGACAGACAGACAGATAGACAGGTAGGTAGCTAGGTAGGTAGGTAGGTAGGTAGGCAGGCAGGCAGGCAGGCAAGTAGGTAGGCAAGTAGGTAGGTAGGTAGGTAGGTAGGTAGGCAGGCAGGCAGGCAAGTAGGTAGGTAAGTAGGTAGGTAGGTAGGTAGGTAAATAGATCATAAAGTCAAGTCTGTTTGATCAATGCACACTACAGAATGAGGCTACAAAAACAAGTACAAAAAAATTAATCATGCCTTTGTTTTATTTAAATTTTAAATAACTGGTATTTTTTAATAGTAATTTCATTAGTATGCCTCATTTGAGAACTGACATGTTAAACATTCCTCAAAGGGATTTCAATTTATAATCAACTCATGTTTATTCATTCTCACCTTGATTGCGACAAACTCAAATCCGCCATCTCTGTATCGATGTGACATTTGCGATGGGACGACGACATAGGCAAATACACCTTAATCAAATAGCTTGATTGGAAACTGAGGATTAACATGAAATAATTTATATAAATTCCATTATATCGTTTTAAAAAAATTTAAAGCAATATTGTTTGTATATTTATTACTCTCTTATAAAATATATTAGCTTTGGGAGCCAAATATAAAATAAATATGTCATTATAATAACAATTTTTATAAAAATTCTTTAGCAATAACTCAATTATTTCATTTTTGAGATGCTTAATAAAATTCTTCTTAAAAACCCAGTCTAGTAAAAAGAATTTTTTTGCAATTTCTTCTATTTGAAAATTTATAATTAAAATTTCTTTTTAAAAAAGATCATAAAACAAATTAGAAATTCAATCTTAGTGCGTATACGGAGGCATAATTCTCAAATGTTGGTGAATTCTATATAAAAAAATAATCCTCATGAAATTTAAGCAAATCCCATTACTCTATTAACAGAAGTATCTCCAAGAAATTTCCCTGTGGAAAACAAGAACAACCTTTTAGAAATTCATGTTGTTCAATCCGTTAACTCAATTGAATTAATCAAACTTACTTTTGATCAAACCATCACTTAAGGATGAAGACTTACCTGAGGGATTTTGACTTTAAATAAGTGGTATTTACTCAAGAATGTCGATAAAAGAAAAGTTTGGTGGTTTTTTGGAAAATGTATTCCCACCTTTTTTTTGCTGTTTGTGTTTTGTTAATTAAACCAAAACTTCCTTTTCAGAGTAAGTTGGTATTGTTGTAGAAAAGTTTCGTTTTTGTAAAAGTAAAACGGTTATAAATTAACAATAGTAATTTTTGCTTAATTATTTCCTATCAAACTTAAATGTAATATTGATTTTTATCATTAAACTCAATAAGTACACAAGTTTTTAACACAGCATATACAAATACAAATATTGATGACCAACAACAAGCTCAACACCCAACAAGATTGGTACAGCTATTATCTCCTAACTATCCCTCAATGAATATCTAATTTCTTCTTAAAAACCTTTACTCCTGTACAATCAACAATATTCACTGGCAAGTTGATCCATTTGTTAATGACCGTTTTACAGAAATAGTGTTTTGTCCCTTTAATATTAAAATATAATGTGTTTAATTTAAACCCATCACCTCTGGTTTCGTCACTCATATTAAAATATACACCCTCCACAACCCACTGTTTAATAAATTTGAATAGTCGAATCAAATATCCTCTAACCCTTTTCTCTTTCAGAGTATGCATATTCAAATTTCTTAATCTATCTTCATAATTCATGCCTGAAAATCCTTGAACCACTTTAATAGACCTGTGCTGAATTTTCTTTAACAAATCAGTCTTCTGATGGTGACCAAAACTGTACAGCATACTCAAGCTTAGGCCTTAGTAAACCTTTATATAAAGGCAAGATTATATACTTAGATTTTGATGCATCACTTTCCCTGATGTACCCTAACATTATATTAGCTTTCTTGCTAACCACTCTACATTGATGACTCATTTTAAAATCCTCATTTACTAATACTATGAAATACTAAGAAGCATGAGTGTGATGTGCAGCAAGCACGTCATCCTACTTTTCTTTTTTTATCTTCCACCCTGACAACAAAAATCCCAAATAGGTCAGAATTGATGCCCCCCCCCCCCCCATAAAATATTCTGAATGGTTATTTCAACAAAAACCAAAATTTTGGACTGATTTTTATAGTGCCCCAAAATACATTAAGTGGTCATTTTGTCCACTGACTTCCAATGGAATGGCAGAGGACAGTGACAGTTGACAAATCAAAGTCGAGCCAACACATAAGTGTCGTTCAAAGTAACCAATTGGACAGAGTCCTAAGTGCAGTAGACAGGCTTTGCACTCCACAGAAACTTTGGGCAGAAGATAATTGAAGGGTTTGCTGTAAAAAGGAGGTAGCTTCAATTATTCAAGTTTGCAGAAAACCGTAAAAAACGTTTGAAAATTCAAAATTCCAAGTAGTGTGAAACTATTCTTTTTGATCAATCTTCTTAATTGTTCCTACATATTATGACAGTATTTTCACTCTAACATATAACTTCCAGATGAAGTGCACATGTTGGATTGTTGGACCTACCTCTTTCTTGCAACCAAATAGATGCTCTGTCTACCTCTATGAAAAATATTTCACAAAAAAATACAATAATATTATTTTAATTAAAGAAAACTTCAATTGAAATATAGCATATAATAAATAATAAGCATAAATATAGCTTTAAAAACAGAAAATTACATTTTTAATCATCACCCCCCCCCCCTCTGTAACGTCCGGCTCATCTGCTGCGTTCTCATCTATTGACTACCGATTGGAGCTACATCTTTCTGGCACAAAACGAACAAGTCTTTTTTACAAGATAGTACATGTAACTCCAAATTGCCCTAGGTTGGAGCTACATCCTTTTTGCAGCAAACCCTTCAATTCTCATATTCAAATTAGCATTAAACTGATCACGCATTAAACTGATCACTCCAAAGAACTCTCTCGTTTGAGAGACTTGCTCTTGCTTCTCAGACTGTGTTGATCCATTGAGCTTAAATGTTACACTTCTATAAACTGCAAAATGTTAATTTGGCCAATTTAACCTTCTAATCGCCACTTTCATGTATCAGCTGTCGTGAGTCATTCCTAACCGTATTCTCGTGCAGCTAAATAAATGGCACTCAATCAATTTATTTAAATTATATGTATTTCTTCATTACTATTCATATTAATTAATACTGCTAACGTTTGACACACTTTTGCTGGTTTTTATAAAAGCAGCGACAAAGTACACGTACAACAAACAAAAACTGTCTTCACATATTTTTATTAGCTTTAATTTTTGCAGCTTTATGAACTATATTACTACGTATCATTATATATATATATATATATACGTATCATACATATCCTATATATATATCTACGTATCATATATATATATATATATATATATATATAATATATATGACTCATTCTGAGGACCTAACTGTTAAAACGTACTTTGCATGGGCAATAGATACTAATTAGTATACGGTTCATGAAGCCTATTCATTAAGATTAATTGCTAATTATTAATTATAATATTGAGGAATAGAATATTCATTAATTATAATTATGTAGTAATTAATGTGGTTCAGTTAAATGAAAATAAAGGATCAGAATTTTATTGTATGTTAATGTTCGAGTTATAACGAGTTGATGTTTAGGTTGTTTGAGAGCTATGAAGCTGTGAGGCCCACATTTGAAGTAGGGCTTCCTATGCTATAATGTTATAATCGGGCACTGTCACCGGCGTTGAATTTTAAAACTCCGTTCTGCGTGTTAAAACTTCAAAATAAATCTTAAATCTTCCGAATATTTATATGTGACCGGTCACAAAATTTTAATTCACTATGATCATAAACTGTAGACTGATTTAATAAATTAAATCTCATTCACAAATAAAATCAAACCGACACCATTGAAATTTATGAAGAAATAAAAAGCTTTAAATGTATTCAAACCAACCGGCATAATTCAAATCTCAATGAATAATACCAAATTCAAAAATCAGAAATACAGATCTATACAGTATTGCCACTTAACAAAATCTACAAAATAATACTTCATGTACCAATGGCATCAACACACTTAACACAAATAAGTACATCTTTAAGTTAGCAATATGAAATGCTACTTGTTATAAAATATACTTCAAAAGTTCGAATTACGATTCTATACACTAACCCCTTGCTTCCAATCTCAAACATGCCTTTGATCATTTTTAATCTCAAATTACATTCACGCAGCAAACACAAAACCTGTGCTAGAAAATCTCAAGGATTCTAGAGTTTTATGTACGCGTTGTACTGTTAGGAGACTGAAGAATGCTAGGAATTTTATAGAATGCATCATCATCTCTCAGTGTTATTTTTTTTCTCATTCTCCGACGCCCGGAGCCCCACATTTCCTTTTGTGTGATTGACATGAACGAACGGTATTCAGAAACCGTGCACCTCCCCCCCCCCCCCCCCCCCCTTAAGTTCGGGAAAAGAAGGACCATTTTCTTCCAGAAAATCAATTTCCGGATCTGGGGGGTTGTTTATTTTTTGAAAGGTACGGCCTTGGAGGTTCATTCGGATTTCATGGGTTTTTTCTTTCTGTGGCGGATTCGTCTAGAAGGAAGAATCGGTAATATCCCCTAAAGACGGAGCGTAAAATTTGAAAAATTGATTTTTTTCCTTCTATTTTGAATATTTTTGGAGATTTTACATTACGCCATGTGACTTTGAAGAATATGTTTGGGAATAAATATGTGTTTTTCAGAAATTTATGGAATAGACGGGCGGATTTATAGCGTAAAATTGATGTTTTAAGGCACTGATTGTAACTAAAATAACATCCCAAAAAGTTTTATAAAGCAATATGTAATTAATTTTTATTATCATACGTTTGGAACCTTTGATTAACTTGGAAGAAATTAAATCATTGTTAATCGCACTATGTGCTGCTAAAAAAAAGTCCTCAATATTGACCGTGAGTTCTCAGTATAAAAAACTCATGACAAGTAATTTTCGAGATTGGAACAGGTAATCCCATCCGAAATATTGCCATCTGTAATTGAAATCTGCAAAAAAAAATTATTCGTGTCTTTTCTGTGTATTTTGTCGTGCTTTAGAAAGGGGCTTAGGGGGATATAGCTCGTAACGACAAATTAAAAGAGTTGCAAGTTTCATAGATAGATTAACATTAAAAAAAAGTACCAATCAAGCTCGACAACACTTTCTTTGCTTCTATCATTTTTGAGCAAAATGCTCTATGTTTCTTCTAAGAACGATATCCGTTCGATCATTTCTATTCTGAATGAGTGGAAGGGTGGTTCTAGGTTTATAGAAATAAAAGAATTGTATATAATTCTCTGAAGTAAAAGGGTTTGAAATTTGAGTAACTCTCAGGCGACAAATTTACAAATCTTCCTCTGGGTTATACTGATACTGAACCGTTGTCCTAATCTAGCTTAACTGCAACTTAATTAGATACGTAGTAATATAACTGATAAAGCTGCAAAAATTATAGCTAATAAAAATATTTAAAAGCAGTTTTTTGTTGCACGTGTACTGACTGTGTCAGTGCTTTCATAACAAAAACCAGCAAAAGTGTGTCAGAAGTTGGCTGTATTAGAATTCAATTTTGGAAAGCCTTATAACTTTTCATGTATGTACATTCCAACAAATAGACTATTAAATATTTATAACAATTTCTAAGCAACAAGGGGGTCACAAATCGTTGGGCGATGGTCATTACTTGGCCGTTTAACTACACATAATTAACCATTCTCTTTGCTTTTTTTTAACCATTGTGTTTGTTCTTTTTTATAAGGGTAAGCAAATTGTTTAAACTATAATCAAAATAGTTTATAAAATAATATTTTATATTTTGCCAACACAGCTAAATGTGATGCATACAAAAAAGGAACATTGCCCAACAATGTGGACCACCTTGCCTTAAGATCAATCTTTTTAAATAAAAAATCATCAAAGTTTCCCTAAAGCTTAGTTATTAATTTGGCTCTTTGTGATAACATTATCATTAGACCCTAAAGGGAACGCATATCTCCAATACCCCTTCCGCCTTAACTTCACGCCCTACATCGCAACCCTTAAATTGATTTCTTCTCCTGTGATCTTCTTTCCTATTTTTTCAAACCATCGATGACCTCTGAAGCGATTAAATGAACATCTATCTTGCGACCTTCAGCCTAATGAAACATCAACTCATTTTTGATCTCCCCGCAGATGTTTTTGGCTCACAGAAATTATTACGAACCGTCAGTTCTTTGGAATCATTCGATTTGGGCTGGGGACACATTGGTGAAGGGGAGATTATTATTTTTTTTTCATGTCTGAGATGATGTTTATCGAAGCGTGGAACTGGGTAATAAGTTTATTGGAAAAGTTAAGATTAATTAATGGATGGGATAACGAATAAAATGTAATTAATTGTTTTCGTTTAGTGAAAAAATACATTAGGAAGTGGATGTTATTTATTGAAAATAAGCATTTATTTTTTATATGTATCTCTTTCTCTCTCTCTCTCTCTCTCTCTCTCTCTCTCTCTCTCTCTCTCTCTCTCTCTCTCTCTCCTCTCTCTCTCTCTCTCATGAAGTACCGGTTTGCTTATGTCTTTCATTTTCTTACAATTTAATTTAAATTTTTTTTAATATTTAAATTTTTAAATTGATAATTTTGTTGTATTTTACAGTATATTTTGTTGTTATGCTTCATGCAGCTTTAACGCTGATTTATATATGATTTTTCATGCATTTTTAATCCAAATATATCCTTATTGCATTATGTTAACCATTAGTTTTCCTATTTTGTTGTATATATATATATATATATATATATATATATATATAGAGAGAGAGAGAGAGAGAGAGAGAGAGAGAGAGAGAGAGAAGAGAGAGATATGGAGACATTTTTGATTTGAAAGGGAGTTATTGAGTTTTAAATCATTTTTAAAAATGTATAGTTTCGATGCTAAAAAATTGCGCAATACTTTTAAATAACGAGAATTAATAGTGTAATTATTATTGCGTTTAATTAAGCATTTGGGTTTGGATAAAAAATTATTTAAAAAAAAACTAAATCATAAAGAAAATAATAAGTTTTTAAATAAAAAATAAATAATTTGTTTAAGGGAACCGTTTATTTTTACCACTTGTTTATCTATTCATAGGTGGTAAATCCGTCGTATTTACCACCTATTCGTATTACCATCATCGTATTCGCATCATCCATCGTATTTACGTACAATGGGATCCGTTGTATTTCGATATTACTACTTATTCGATATTTATAATATTATTAAACAACAAATAATTTAAAAAACATGTATAGTTGTGTTTGTTTATATTTTCGTTTATATTCTTAAAATGAATATACTTCTGATAGAAAGGCAAAACTATTTAAATAATCTTATCTCAAAATTAAAACGTTTGAATTATCCATATATTTTATGGATAAATTATCTGTAATGTGAACGCAAAACTTCCGACTACATACCAATATCTTTAGTAAAACTAGCAAAAAAATTAGTATATTAATAAACCTACTAATATATTAATAAACCTACTATTATATTAATAAACCTACTAATATATTAATAAACCTACTAATATATTAATAAACCTACCAATATATTCATAAACCTACTAATATATTTATAAACCTACTCATATATTCACAAACCTACTAATATATTCATAAACCTATAAATATATTCATAAACCTACTAATATATTAACAAACCTACTAATATATTCATAAATCTACTAATATATTCATAAAGCTACTAATATATTAATAAACCTACTAATATATTAATAAACATACTAATATTTTAATAAACCTACTAATATATTCATAAACCTACTGTGAAAATTCAAATAAGTTAGTTAAAAAAATCACTGAGAAATTGATACCAACACCTTTTATTTAAGCAAGAAATTACCAACAGAAGTATGAAGAAAATAGTCCGCTTAAATATCATAATTGTAACTTATATTTAAGAGAATTATTTCTAGTTTTTACTAAGACTTTCACATACACATATGTGTGTGTGTGTGTGTGTGTGAAGATATTACAACACATTGCCTATTCAAATATTTTCAAATTCTATGCAAAACGTGGAAATACTCTAACAAATATAAGAGCGGAAAATCCATAATTCATGTTACTCAGCTATTCTGGAAAAAAGCTCTGGTTAGAAGAACAGAATACCATAGCGGTCTTCGAGGAAACTAAAATTATACTCCCCAGTTTTCTATAAATTGGGAACAAACTTGTTTATATTAAAGTGCACATCTGGATTTCCATGACCTTAAAGAGTTTGGTCAATAAATACAAATGAAAAGCAATGCTTATTTCGGTCGTGAAAAGTTTCCAGACGAATATTTTAAAGTCTTCGTGCATTTTTAAACGACCATTTTATTATCCACGTAAATATATGAAAGCTTACAGAAATATCAAATTTTATTTATAGTTAGAGGTCTCACTTATATATAAAACCGAAATACAAAATTGCAAAATATTATTGCATATCAGACGAAAATTAATAAAATGTTGTTATTCTTTTATTTGAAAATAAATGTGGAAAACGCATTTGAACGTATCATTTATCAGATTTTAAACTTAATAAGACGCAGTTGATTTTAGAGCGCAACTTCAGACACATTTTTTGATTATAGGTCCAATTTTCATTTTCAGTAGATGTGTGCCACTTCCAAAAATAACATATATTAATTTTTTTATTAAGATTAAATACTTAAAATATATTAAGTATATAAAATTAATTAAAAATTAATTTTACCGAACAATTATTCAATTTTCTGTGGTAGTATTTATTCATCGTTACAAAATTTAGGCTTCAATATTTCACTCAATAAAAGCTACACTAAATGGTTACTTTTGCTGTTACAAGTCCAGTTTAATGCGTCACACTAATACCATATGTAGATTTTAATTCAGTCAGTCAACCACTGAGCTAGAATAATATATCTATAAGCCCTGGAGTGATGACTAAGCGTGGCCAACCACTTTACTCCTTTTTGAGCGTGGGTCGAAAAAATAGCCCTTTCGCACATATAGGTTTTAGTAGATTAATATCACATTTCCGGCTTTCAAAAATACATTGAATGTTACATATTTAATGTTTTTACATACTTATTTTCTTACTTACAAATAAAGAAAACAAAAGGAAAATAAAAAAACAGTTTTAAACATTTCTGTGACGTCATAGCCAAGAACGAATGTTTTTCTAACCTTTCTTCCGAATTGTATGCACGGTAAAGTACATTGTCGCTCAATGGAAGTCCTCGCTCCAGGGCTTATAGTTATATAATATTCTAGATCAGTGCTATCAACTGAGTTATTTACTGACGCTACAATGCTTCTGCGCATGACCGAAGTTGACTTAAAAAAGTGGTTGACCAACAATTTTTATTAAAGAACATCGCAAGGACGATTTGTAAAGATGAGATACAGCTATTCCTATTACTCACAAAACCAAACAAAACAAATGTTGTCAATCACTAAGATCTTTTCAATCTCTTATCCCTCCTAGATATCCCATATATAGGAGACTGGACACATTAAATATGTAGTGGTCAAACCATTCTCACTCCTCTTCACTGCTTTGGGTGCCATCTTAGGTGTTGTCCTGGCCATCTGACCATAGATAAAAAAAATACTGGGCAGTGTTGCTTGGATCTTTTATTCAGGATTGATCCCAAACTGTTACCAATAGCTGATTGTGTAGTGTAGCTTTAGTTCATCGTTAGTTCAACCAACCATATAAACCCTCCTGGATCTTAATATAACTATTTAAATATAAATAAATATTATCACAGAAGCAACTAAAAGTCAACTTTAGCCACTGAGCTCAAATAAACACTGGAGTGACCTTCGAGCATCAATGGACTGTAGTAGAGCAAATATGACGTCATAATCGTGAAAGCAAAAACTCAGGCTTCAAACACGTGACTTCTCTTCAAAATTATCAATTAAAATGTACTCGCGATTGGCTGATGAATTAGAAAATGTGTAACAGTGAAAATTTATGAATGAAATGACGTAATTAACCACGTGTCTGAGGCCATACATGTCGGCCTCACTTTGATGTTAGCGAGCTTATAACTTTATGTTTTCTCTACTGTGAAGGATCCATACTCGAAGGGAGTGATTACTCTCAAAATGTGCTTTACCGTGCCTCGCAGATGAATACTGTTCGGAAGATAAGGTTGAGAAAACTTTCTATCTTGGCTTTTGCACCTTTAGTCGTATAGCGTAGGTCTTGAATAATTAATTAATCAATTAATATATTCATATATTCATTTCTTGTAAGTAAAAAGGCAAGTATGGCAAAACATTAAATGTGTAAAAAAAAGGGTTTTTTTAATGCCAGAAATGTGGTTTGAACTTCATCTTCTGACAAACCCCATGTGAAAGGATTATGTTTTTCTACCTTGACTAAAAAGATATAAAGTGGTAGACTACGCTTTAGTGACTTTAGCTTAATTAATTTTATTGTAAAATGTATGTCACGTGTAAGTATTTTAGACGTATTCTTTTGAAATCAGTAAATGCTAATTTTATTAATGCAAATAAATATTCTTAATCAAATACGAAGTAAACGATTTAAAATCTTATACTCCATTGCTTCTCATTTAAAAACGT
Organism: Troglohyphantes excavatus; assembly: GCA_963932185.1. Taxonomy (NCBI): domain Eukaryota; kingdom Metazoa; phylum Arthropoda; class Arachnida; order Araneae; family Linyphiidae; genus Troglohyphantes; species Troglohyphantes excavatus. The sequence goes on from OZ010666.1 coordinate 37,864,884, forward strand.
ATACCTTTATTTATAGTTAAAAAAAGCATACTTTAAATTAAATGTAAACCTTATTTAAAGTTAACTTGTATTTTTACATTAAATTCATCGACATCAAAGGAACTCCTACTATTTAATTCGTCTTATTTTATTTGCCTTTCTTATTATGTGCTCTTTCAATTTAAAATGTTTATTAAGAGAAGTTAGTTTTTTGTTTTGCATGAATTCTTATTTTCGCTTCAAAATAGCATTAAATTTTAAAGCAATTTTCATATCAAAGCAACTGTAATAAAATCAGTAATGGATTAAAATATTCGGTTCTTTAGAAACTAGTGTGGAGAAGTTGTTTTAATAAAATTTAGATGCGCCTTTACAAGTCAAGTGCAAAAACATAATTTCCTATTTATTTGAGCGTGCTTTCAATCAAGCAAGGGAAATAACAAATGTCAAATTATATTATTGTGAATCCAAAAAAAAAATCTAAAAGTTTAATCTAGTAATTTTAAGTTTTTTTTAACAGCGTGTTTGCGAAGTAAAATAAATATTTAAAAAAAAATGAATTATAATTTTAACATCAAACAGAAAAAAAAATATTATTACCGGGGGATTGTTGCTTGTCCCATGCATGTTTATTTTATTATTCATTACTTTAAATGTATTGTATCCAAATTTTTAATATCAACTGTGATAATTAAATGATATTGAAAAAAATAAAAATTATTTTTTTTATAAAATGTCAAAATAAATGTGTGTCTTATTGTTTGTGTTAAAACCATCTTTAAATATGTAGAAAATAATGAATCTTAAATATTTTTCATTATTCATTATTTTATATGTTCAGTTATTTAATTTAACTTATACCAGTATAACAAGTTTGAGAGTTATTATAATTTAAATAAAATTTTTACAGTGAGGAATTGTTTAACCATTATTAAGCGTTAAACTCTTGTCAAAAATTTATTGCATTTATTTATGTTTATAGAACAATAAATTTGTTATTTATGCATTTTGTATAAATTATTTAAATTTATTAATAATTATAAAAAATATTTCAAATATATTTAATGTTTCTTTTTAAAATATTTACTTTAAAACTAATTGTTTTACTTTAAAATCCAATTTATTTACTTTAAAAACTAATTTAATTACTTTAAAAATTAATTTATTTCATTTAAAAATAATTAATTAACTTTAAAACTAGCTTAAGTTAAGCATATAAATTAAAACAAAACCCTACACTTAATTTTAATCACTTTAAATCTAATTTATTTAGTTTAAAACTAATTTATTAAATGTAAAACTAATTTATTTACTTAAAAAACTAATTTATTCACTTAAAAAACTAATTTATTCACTTTAAAAATTAATTTATTTCATTTAAAAATTAATTTATTTCATTTAAAAATATTTAATTAACTTTAAAATTAGCTTAAGTTAACCATATAAATTAAAACAAAACTCTACACTTAATTTTATTCCCTTTAAATCTAATTTGTTTAGTTCAAAACTAATTTATTTACTTTAAAAACTAATTTATTTACTTTAAAAACTAATTTATTTACTTTAAAACTTATTTATTTACTTTAAAAACTCATTTATTTACTTTAAAAACTAATATAATTACTAAAAAAATTAATTTATTTAATTTAAAAATATTTTACTTTAAAACTAGCTTTTATAAGTTAAGCATACAAATTAAAACAAAACTGTACACTAAATTTTTTTTTATTGTCAAAAAAAAAGCAAAAGTAGATAATATTAATTCTCAAATCTGTGACATTCACCAGCCTCCCAAAAACCAAATAGTTTTTTTTACCACAAAACACAAAGAAAAACTTTTACGTCGAAGATTTAACACCTGAAAAGTGATCCATCCTTACGTGTTAAAAATACCGAATCAACTCAATTCCCCCAACTCTAAAAAAAACTCTCACATCTCCTGCACAAACAAAGCTTCCAACTGCGAAATCGACAAGCGAAACAAGATTTGGAAACAAATAGATAAGTCCTCCCCCCTCTTTCAAAAAATGCTCTTTTGTGGGGCTCAAAAAGGGGGAAATATCTGTCACTACTCGTGATTTGTTGAAAAATAACATCAGTCGGGTAATGCACTTTATTCCAACTGCGCTTTCAAAACCATGTCTCTCGGATGCCGACAAGAAAGACGCAGAATGACAGGCACTGACAGCAGAATGGGTTTTATGACCGTCAGATGAGAGTTCGATTCTACCAAATGGGGAACTCCATTTCAAACGCCTTTAAAGTAGAAGCCTATTCCGCCCATTCCGCCCACTTCTTGCGATTTCACGGTAGACGGCTTCTATCCAAAACCATAGAGAGACCTCCTTTTATAGAAATGCACGATCAAATATTTTTCTTTGCGTTACTTTCAATAAAACCTTCGGAGCGCACCGTTTGCGATATACCATAGCCGAAGGAAGCAAAACTGAAACGTTAATGTATTTACAATGACTTATTGAATATGGGATAAGACTTTAAGAAATACTTTGAATTGTTGGTTTACTTTATTTATATTTGCAGCGGCCTGTCAGGATTTCTTTGCTGGTAAGTCGTATTTCTATTTTCTGCGCAAGTGAAATTCAGTAACAGGTTTAGAGTTGACATTGGTTTGGAAATAAATATTTTTACCAAATTCCAAATTCCAATTTTTACCTGATTACAAAATTAATGTATTTACAATGAACTATTGAATATGGGATAAGACTTTAAGAAATACTTTGAATTGTTGGTTTTCTTTATTTATATTTGCAGCGGCCTGTCAAGATTTCTTTGCTGGTAAGTCGGATTTCTATTTTCTGCGCAAGTGGAATTCAGTAACAGGTTTAGAGTTGACATTGGTTTGGAAATAAATATTTTTACCAAATTCCAAATTCCAATTTTTACCTGATTACAAAATTAATGTATTTACAATGAACTATTGAATATGGGATAAGACTTTAAGAAATACTTTGAATTGTTGGTTTTCTTTATTTACATTTGCAGCGGCCTGTCAAGATTTCTTTGCTGGTAAGTCGGATTTCTATTTTCTGCGCAAGTGGAATTCAGTAACAGGTTTAGAGTTGACATTGGTTTGGAAATAAATATTTTTACCAAACTCCTTCAAAAAATAAAGCATGCACACACTTTAATGTAACAGAATAAATGCCGTTAAGTAATTAACGGATTATAGCGGGACATTTGAAGTTTAATTTCGGTCATTGTTGGGTAATTTCAATTGATTAATCCATCGACATCATAGAGTGTTTTAGTAGAAACAAGTTTATTTTCATTTCCGTTTATCGTAAAAGGTCATAAAAGAGTCATTTTTCAGATGAATTATAAAAGCATATTTCAATTGTACTTGTAAAAACAATTATAATACATTCGCTGTAAAAAAGGTACTTAAAAATGCCTAACTTAACCTATTCTTTTTCTCAAAATATAATTGCATCGTAAATAAGTGATGACGTACTCAAATGTCAGTAACCTTACTTTATCAAAATTTAGCAGTTTATTTCATATTAATAATCTCAGTTTCTGTTCAAGCGATCTTAATGAATCGTGAGAAGTTTAAAATATTTGTTCAGAAGATGGTTTTCCACATTATTTGATGTCGATTGCTTAAATAGAAACTCAGTTATTACAACTCCATTATCTAACTTCACATTCTTTGAAACACCTTTTTTAACATTTCTTCTGTTTATAACTTCGCCCTGGTAGTTTAACGGATAAAGCACTGGACTGGGTTGATGAGGATCTGGATTCAAATCCCGGTAAGGCTTGGTTGTAATTGCCGATATTAATTGAAAGTTTTTATGAAGGCAGTCTATATAGGCTAGCATCTACTCATTGTTTGAGAACATGTTTTTTTTTATTTAAATTTATGTATTAGTATCAATTTTAATCATTGAATGTACTCAAAAATAAGTACATTTGACTGTCGAAAATAGGTACTCAAAAATAAGTACCTATTTTCGACAGTGGTTATAATTTTTTTAGAATGTTGGGAAAAATAATAAACAAAAATAAATGAAGAGGAAATTAACTTTAATGTTTGATTGCGAAATCTAATATATAGTGAATTTCTTCAAGCGAAAAAAAGTTATAATAAAAATATTTAAAAATAATTCAAACTGTAAACTAATTTTAACTTATGAAACCAAAGCCAGCCATAAACTTAATACTTTTTACTGTTGCATACAGTGTGATTACAAAAAATATCACAAATGTTAAAAGCTGTATATCGGCAAACAAATGACTTAGAGTGCCATTCAACATATCATTATGAAGATGACAATCTGAAATTTCATTTGTTTTCCAAAAAGTTGCTCTAGAAGCGTATTATTATTGCACTATAAAATCATTTCTTTTTGGTTGTATTTACCCTTTGAAATGACAACCGTATAACAGAAATATTTCCAGATAAAATATCTTAGATTGGTTTTGTCAATTTAGTGAAAAGGCTGCCTTTTCATGGGTAACAGTTCTTATCAAAATTCTAAATTGAAAAAAGCTTCTAGCGACATATTTAGTCAACCAAGGACATTTAGGGGGTTACCAACAAAGGGTCAACCAATTATATGTACTTATATTTAAGTAGTACTTATGTAGTAGTACTTATATAGTAGTACTTATATAGTAGTACTTGTATAGTAGTACTTATATAGTAGTACTTATATAGTAGTACTTGTATAGTAGTACTTATATAGTAGTACTTATATAGTAGTACTTATATAGTAGTACTTATATTTAAATAGTACTTGTGTAGTAGTACTTATATTTAAGTAGTACTTATATTTAAGTAGTACTTATATTTAAGTAGTACTTATATTTAAGTAGTACTTATATTTAAGTAGTACTTATATTTAAGTAGTACTTATATTTAAGTAGTACTTATATTTAAGTAGTACTTATATTTAAGTAGTACTTATATTTAAGTAGTACTTATATTTAAGTAGTACTTATATTTAAGTAGTACTTATACAATAGTACTTATATTTAAGTAGTACTTGTATAGTAGTAATTTTATTTAAGTAGTACTTATATAGTAGTACTTATATTTAAGTAGTTCTATTTATATTTAAGTAGTACCTATATTTAAGTAGTACTTATATTTAAGTAGTACTTATATTTAAGTAGTACTTATATTTAAGTAGTACTTATATTTAAGTAGTACTTATATTAAAGTAGTACGTATATAGTAGTAATTAATATAATATAATATAGTAATAGGTATAGTAATAGGGGGGTTACCAACAAAGGGTCAACCAATTATATGTACTTATATTTAAGTAGTACTTATGTAGTAGTACTTATGTAGTAGTACTTATATAGTAGTACTTATATTTAAATAGTACTTGTGTAGTAGTACTTATACAGTAGTACTTATATTTAAGTAGTTCGTATATAATAGTATTTATATTTAAGTAGTACTTATATTTAAGTAGTACGTATATAGTAGTACTTATATTTAATTATCAAACTTCGCGCATAGTTTGACGACACTTATTTTATATCTTATTTTACTGTCAAACAACACCCGTACTATGCTTTGTTTCAAACATTACCTCCATGCAGCCCCATTCTCTAAAGCATCATCAAAAATGCAATATTCATAGCAATCCTCTAATACATAATCATACTACTTATCATTTTCCGATCCCATCTTCCACAAAAACAACAAAAGCTTCAACTTCAAAATCCTCAAAAGGATTTGCATCAACTTCAACCATCCCCAAACCCTTCGAAGTGTACCGCCAACTTACCCCGACTCCAACCCGAAACCCCATTGTAATCTTCCACCTGACTGGACGCACGCCCCCCGACAGCGATATCCCCTACTTAGTACAGGAGAGAGATCCCGGAGCGACTGCTATTGTTCCCGTTTTCCCGAACTTCCCGGATTGATGATCTGGAATTTCTGGGTGTACTTACTCCTCTTGAGGAGTAATTAGGTCGGTTGGTTTTGTTCGTCCGGTGTAGGCTTACCAACACTTAGGTTATTAGGGTGTATCTCGTCTCCTGTATAGGAAAGTAGTCTCGTCCCATGTATAGTTTACTGCGGCAGAATTACAATGAGGATAATAAATGTATGGGTGTTCTTGAAAGATGAGGATGGATATTGAATGTATAAAATATATCAGGTAATTCCTGTCATCTGACTCTTTACTCTGTTAATATAAAGACACCTTTATGAATGAACATGGATGGGTTTGTAAAATTACATTACAGGGGATTACAGATGTTAAGTACAGACATCTAATATATAGAATAGTGGGGAATAAAAAATAAATCATTTAGAAAACATGTAAAAAAAGTTAAAAAGAAATTAAAATAACTCAATTACAAAGTTGGGATCGATGAAATTACAAAAAACATTGAAAATACACTTTTATTTAGCAAGTTGGGGACATTTAGGAGGCCAATAAACGTGTTTAAGTTTCAATGCCCTTTAAAGAACCTCTATCTCCTTCTGTAGTAATGGACATCCGAACAAAATATGCTGTTCATTATAAATTATTCCTATATATTGCATTTTAATATATTTGATGGAGACAAGTGAAATTTATATAAATATGATTTAAAGTTACCTCGACTTTTTAAAATTGAGAATTTTATAATTTGTAGATAAGTGAATACAGTTAATTCTATTATAAATTGAAGTAAAGTATTTTTTAATTTGTCATAGCGTTAAGAGAATATATGTATTGATCTACAGCTTAACTACCTGTTTTTCAGATAATTTTTTTTAATAATTTTTCTTTTGGCTTATTTACAGAGATTGATAGAAACACTTTTTAAGAATGTTCAGTTTCAACTTTAAAAATTGCCATGTTATTTTTAATTAAATTTTAAGCCATAAAAGATTTTTAAATAGAATCATTATGGTATAAAATTAAAGAATTTTTCGTATGGATAAAGTTATCAATTAAAATATTTACTAATTAAGATATATGTTTATGACTCGAGTATAAATAATACTGAGAATTAATTAGACACTTTTTCTAGGTTATTAAATTAAACCTGGTGTTATTGTACTTATTTTTAAATAATTATTTTACATGCGATACTAAATAAAAAATAGTATGAAGACATTTCAAACTTTGACAATATATTTACTAACATATGGATCTAAATAAGATTAAACTACCACCAAATATAGATAAATAAACTGTATACTATTATTTATTTCAACATGGAGCTTACAGAACATGAAATAATCAGACAAAACTTTACCATTTATTGCATTTGCCGCATATTTTGAGTAACACCACATTATTATCTTAAAAAGTTAAACACCGATGCTTTTAAAGTTTAAGATTAAGTGTTTGTAAACAAAATTAAATACCATAGGGATCCCACTTATTTCAAACCATCGTTGTTTTTTTCATGAACCTCAAAACGTGTTGTTAAGTCACAGATGAACTTATATATATTAAGTGTGTTAACAACACTGCCACATGAATAACATGAATAATTGTTTTGTTAATTTTGCTAAGTAGCAACACTATAGATAGGAATCTCGGAGTTTTGAATTTTGTTAGAATTCGTTGAGATTTGAAAAAGTCGGTTGGTTTTGAATAAAGTTAATGCTTCTTATTTCTTCATAAACTTCAATGGCGTCCGTTTTATTTTATTTGTGAATGAGTTATAAATAATTAAATCATTCTACAGTTGATGATTAAGGTAAATTCCAGAGGTAATTTACTATATTAAAAGTTTATGATTTTGTGATCGAACATTTGAAGTGTAGAAAACTAAAAATATGTCATTAAAATGTTGATCTAAATACAGTTTCCTTTACTTTCATTTGTTATAAAGTAATACTAGGTATTAAAATCAAAAACGCAATTTTCTAAACAGTGATCACCTATTTAAAATTATATAAATACTGGAGCGATGACTTTCATTGAGGTACACTTGACTTTGATGGTGATGATAGCGATGACTTTCCTTGGCTATTGTACAGTTAATCGTGTTGCGTCGGTCTTGAGTATTTGATTAATTTAGACTGTGTATATCCAAATTTGAAATCATGTAAAAATTTTAATAAAAAAAAATGTGCATGCAATATTTGGATCTCTTCATTACAACACATATCTCACTTTTCAAAGACCTGATTACAACAATGTTATTTTCGCATGATACAATAGGTAAAGGTTCAATTTTGATTAGACTGAAATGATAATTGATAACTATTCAAGGTAAAGGCATTGTTTACTTTAAAAATATTCATTTTTCAATAACGTTGTAGTAACTTTATATTTACCTTTACTCAAAGGTGCCCCAAGCTTGTTAGTAGATGCCCTAGGCGAAGCACTGTGGAATACAGTTATTTGAATTTCAGTTGCTTATATCACAATCGTTTTAAAAATGTAATGTTTCATTTTAATCTTTTTTGATAAAAAGATGTAATGTTAGCTATTATATTTAAAATTTAATTGTTAATCTGCAAATCTAAATGATAATGAATGAGTCTATTGAAAATCTTCCGAAGTTCTTACTATACTATAGAAGACTATAGTTTCGTCTTCTTTTCTTGTAAAAAAGAAAGTAAGTAAAGAAAACATTAAATGAGTAATAGTTAACGTATATTTAAAAATCAGAAATGTATTTTTTAATATACGCAAACCTATGCAAAAGGACTATCATTTCTACCTTGACTCAAAAAGGTGTAAAGTGGTCACACACGCTTAGTCCTTACTCCAGTGTATATACTATTTTAGCTCAGCTCTTCAAATTTATCTTTCTATGATACCAACACATTTAGAAAGAATAACATTAGATGTTTCAAGAAGAAAATGAACGCATTTCAGACGTGACCACATCAGCGACAATGAGTTGCGTCGATGGTTCTTAAAAAAGACAACAAAAAAACGAAAAATCCGATGGGAATTTGGAAGGAAAGACCAAGAAATCTGAAGAGGGGAAGCTCACGTCTGTGGTATAAAGTTTATACAATAGTTCCTTTTAAAGTTTTCAGAACAGAATCGAAACTTTATCCAATGTTAAAGTGCCGGGGTTAAAGTTACTCGAACACGTATGGTATCATCATGAAATGTATTAGAATAAAATGGAATCAATAGGAAACATCGAACGAATAAAGATTTTCTGTAGTAAGAAGAAAGCCAATAAACTGTTATTTTGATCAAAATGTATAAGTTATTTAACTGAATATTGTATAAGATATAATTTTAAATATATTTTTAAACATTTCAGTCATAAAAAAAATACATGAGTAAAGTATAGTGGTTTTTATTATTGTTTTTTTATTTTAAATATCCATAACCTAATGTGTCTAGCATCTAGGATTTTTTTGCAGCTGTGTGGGAAAGAAAAATATCATAATACCAAAGAATTGGTTATCCGATTCAGCAAAAAAAAAAGAATTGTTGATATCTCTCTAACCGATATCGAGAAAAGAAGTATTGGGGAATTAAGAGAAACAGAAGTTACGATACAAAATTGCTGAAAGTATACAACAGTTCTCTAATATCAATAGAAATTACAGTATCTATGAATCTAAAATATTAAGAGAAATACTTAAAACCCGTTTTGACGGAAAATACTTGTAATGATAAGACTTAAATACAAATACATTTTTCTGAGAGTTAAATATCACCGTTCGGAGGATTATTTTGTTTTAGCAGCATTTGCATTTTTTTTTTAATTTTTAGGAAAGAATATCAATACCAAAAATGGGCTGTTTACTTAATAATTAAATTGAAAAGAAAAAAAAATCTGTTATTTTTGTGTAAAATAATGCAAATTTCAAAATGGCGTCAAAAAAATATTTATTTAAAACAAAGGTCATCTTAACGCTCGTGGTAAATACATTTTGATGATGCGAAATTGAAATAATGTTCTTAATTAATGTAAAATAATTTTTACTTATTATCATGACTAAATATTACTTTGGCATCGGGATTAATTAAGTATATATCACGTTCAAAGTACATAATTAAAATCAGAAGATTTAACGATACTGAGACAAAGCATTTTAAGTAAAAGCATGTAAAATATCATGCAATTTCAATTGTTACCTAAAGCAATAAAAACTTAGCCGAAATCGTAAGTTTTATAATATAGAATAATTTAATTACACTTAATTGACATTTGGTCATAATATTTTAAATTCATTTGGCTGGTTTCTCGATGAAGCTTTCCGTATGTGACAGAATTTACAACTGTACTTAATTTTTATATTGTACGGCTCCGATAAGATATTCTTTGTGACTGGTTTAAACTTAAAAAAAAGCCTGATGCAATTTTTTAAAATAAACTAAATCAATTCAAAATGTTAATTACTTTCTTAGTTAGAGAATATGATTAATTCTTATCTTTGATTGATGATTTGAATTCAAATTTAAAATTTTCAAGGAAAGGTGGTTTGAATTAAAATGTACTATTTTCATAAAGAGGTGATTTAAATAAAATTTACAATTTTCAAGGAAAATTGTTTAGAATAAAAATTTAAAATTTTCAAGGAAAGGTGATTTGAATTAAAATGTTCAATTTTCTAGAACATGTGATTTGAATTGAAATTTACAATTTTCAAGGAAAATTGTTTTGAATTCAAATTTACCATTTTCAAGGAAAGGTGATAAGAATTAAAAATTTTAATTTTCAAGAAGAGGTGATTTGAATTCGAATTTACAATGCTCAAGGAAAGGTGATTTGAAATCAAATTTGCAATTTTCAGGGAAAGGTGAGTTGAATTGAAATTTATAATTTTCAAAGAGAGATAATTTGAATTCAAATTTACAATTTTCAAAGAAAAGTTATTCGAATTAATATTTACAATTTTTAAGAAAAGGAAAATCTATATTTTTAAATTAACAACTCTTTTTTAAATACCAATTACAGAAATACAATTACCATAATAATGAGAAAGGAACATTATCCCAGGCATAAATAGTCATTTAACATTTTTCATTCAATGGATCTGTATAAATGAACAGGCTTTGAATTGATGGAAAGATTTTCTAGGCAAAAGTTTAACGTCACTATTTTAAACTACGATGAGTTTCCGAACGCAATGTACTTTCCATTTCTAAATCTTTGAATAATTAACCGTCTAACGCCCACCCATTTAACCCAGAATGGAAAATGCATTAAAGGAATTCAAGAAACTAATTGAGTCGTTTAAATGGTGACCATGTGACTACATTTGCATATTGAACAGTCTTCACATAGGTCAATGGAGTAGCGCTCTGTTATTTATAGTTTTCTTGGCCAAAGTATTCTGCATTAAATGCTTTTTAGAAAATTAGTGTGTTCTTTTTCCTATAAACTTTTCTCGATTTTATGTAGTCTACCAACAAAAAAATATTCCCAGAAATTAAATGATAATACTTAAAAAAGAATATATGCTTTACAATAAAAGAAAAGTTAATATCGGCATTTATATGTTCTTGTAACTATTCTAATTTAAATAAATCTAACGCTGGAACCTCTGATACGATGCATATGCATGATAAATCAGAAAAATATATTTTATAGAATTGATTAGAACAACTATAGCAATATTGCAAAACATATATAATAAGTTTTAAAAAAATTGTCGTATCAATAAATTTGCTAAAATAATTTAGTTAAAATTTCAATCGATATGGGATAAATTAAAATATTTCTAGATTTTAAGTAAAGTGTAAAACTAACTTGAAACTTTGATACATATAGTTATTGAGTATTAAAATTATTACAACTCTGTTATACAGTAACTACTTTAATAAACCATATAACATTATAAAAGTTTATAACGTTACAAATACGTTTATCTTCTTACATGGTCATGATTGCAAAACGCTTAGTCATTAGTGCAATTGCGCCAACATGCTAAAAGAAACAATAATTATAAAATCTTATTACGTTACAAATGCGTTTATCTTTTGGCATGACCATGATTGCTAAACGCTAAGCCATTAGGATTATTGCGCCAACATTAAAAAAAAAAATTATAAAATTTTATTACGTTACAAATACGTTTATCTTCTGACATGGTCATGATTGCAAAACTCTAAGCCATTAGTGTAATTACGCCAACATTCAAAAAGAAACAATAATTATAAAATCTTATTACGTTACAAATGCGTTTATCTTTTGACATAGCCATGATTGTAAAACGCTAAGCCATTAGAACAATTGCGCCAGCGTTCAAAAAGAAACAAGAATTATAAAATCTTATTACGTTACAAATGCGTTTATATTTTGGCATGACCATGCTAAGCCATTAGGTCAATTGCGACAACATTCAAAAAGAAATAAGAATTATAAAACACGCCAAAGTTCAATCGCTTACCTAAACTTCTAAAAAATTTTACTGTAATGTCAAAGATAAGGAGGGTCATATCTGTAAAACATAGCCTACCACGCTAACTGAAAGAATTAAAAGAATAAAATTAACATGTCTAAAAATGTCATAGTAATACCTACAATTTAATATAAAAAAATAACTTTTAAATTAACTTATATATGGTATTTTTAACTCTTGAAATATTGGTAAAGGTATAAAATTTCATTCGGTTAAAAAAAATTACATACTGCATATTTCTTTGGTAATGAATCAGAAATTATTTGGGAATGTTTTTGACAAAATAATTAATTAGTTCACTTGAAGACCCTCATAACTTTCAGTGATAAAGTAATAAATTTCTGTTTGATTTGCATATACAGTAGTTGATGTAGAAGAAACAAAAATCTGCCAAAAAAGTAACAAACATCAAACTTTTGAAGTTGATTTATGGGAACAAATGCATTACATGCCCAATTTCGTGTCATCTTATTATTAGAAAAACTTTATGTTGACTAATGACTAATCAGTTGAAGTTTTCCCTTGTTTTCTTTTTTAATTAAAATATACCTTTTTCCTTTAAGAAAAATAGTATTATCTCTCAAAAAACTTTAAGAATGATAATTAAACATGATTCCGCCACTTTTTAAAGATGTTCTTGAAAGTTTTGGCTACCATAATTTTTTATATACTCGTACATAAATTAGCATGCCAATCTATATATAAGAGCCAAACATTTATCACTTGTTTTTTATCGTAATTCAAAACACTATAACAATGTTACGAGACTTTTCAATGAACATTTCGTGGAAGTTAAATTAAAGAAGCAACAATTTATAAACAATTAAACAGCAATTGATGTTTATAAATAACACTAAGTACAGTTTAATTGACTCACATATTAAAAATATTGTATTTTTAAGAATTTGGCGAAGCAAACATTTAAACGCATTCCCTACTTTAATTACCTTAAAACATTATTACGTCCTGTATTTATTTTTAGGTTTTGTAAACTACATTTAAATACATTCTAAAATGTTTCGGTCTTCCACAGTAATTTAATTATAGACTTGGTTTTATCCTCGTAATCAAAGCAACGTTTTCAATTTTCTGTACAAATTGCATTATTAAAACTTCAGTTACTTTATTTTTTTTGTATTCCACTCATAAAGAACACATTTTTTGTGCCACAATCCAATACACTGTAATGACATATTACAAGCATTTACAAAGAACAGTTTAAGAAAGATTAATTAAAACACTTTATTCAATCTTCGTAAGTAACTATAGCAGTCAACGCTCAATTAAACATAAGAAAACCTGAAAGTTTCTATAAAAATAAAATACAAATAAACATATATTACGAATAACAAAAAAAAAATATTTTTCTTTCTTCTTTTTGTAAAGTCTTCATTTAATACAGAATATAAACTATGCGATACAATTTTGTATTTAATTCTTATTCATTTAATTGAAAAGATAGACATTTTCATTCATTTAAATTCCCATCTATATAAAGATTTTGAAATAGAATGTATTATTAGTTTGTGTTTAAATAAATATTCAAAACATATTATAAATATTCGACTTTCTGAAGCTTTAGAAAATCAAAAATTTGATCAGATTATTGTTGTAATAAATTAAAATTAAATATACTATACTTATATTATTGATATGACATTTTATGTATTTTTACCACGTTATAAACTTTTAAATTTTACGACTATTTTTCATGACAAAACGTTTTTTTTTAATTAAATCATTTCTGAGAATTAAAATCTTAACTAATCTTCCGCAAGACCCAAATAGTCAAGGTTTTGAAAAGTCAAGCAAAAGAAAAGTAAATAAATGAAACGAAGACTAGTTTGGAAGTGATCCAAAAGTAGGTTGTAAATCGAAGTTACTACCTGAAATCTTAACACTTTCACTCATGGTGGTCCGACACTACACCCACCTATATAAAAATGTGTAGAAGGAGACCCAATGGTTTCCGCGGTAACCACATTCGTAAATAGAAAGCGTAGAGTGCAATAGTTGAATTTTAGGTAATATATAAACAAAACATTTAGATAATATGTAAATAACAGAGAAAACGTCAAGAGCCACTCTCACAAATAATTGTGCAAAGAAATATTTTTATTTTTTGCTTTCTGTTCAAATCTGTCAATATACTACATTTTTTTTATAATAAAGTAAAATATTTTTAGCCTTAATTAAGATTGATGTTTCAAATGTAAATTCGTTGATCTAATATTTGCTTCATTGATTCTTTTTGGTGCTCTATTGGTGTTTTTAATTTTGTAAATGAATGATTTAACAATTCTGAAAAAAACATTATCATATTAAGTGGCTAGAAAACAAAATTTAAAAGAAAGAAATGCTTTTTACTAGGACAAAAAAATTAAAAGTTAAAGGGTTAAAATAAATTCAGTACTTAGAAATAATTTTAAGCAGTTGTTAAAAACCCTTTTATACAACTCTATCCATTCTTTTGAGCATATTTTAGCCAGATTGTTGACCTGTGACAAAATGGTCTCCTTGTTGTTTGAGCTAAATCATCATTCTTGCTAAATCATAATTATGAGGAGATATGTTAAGAAGGCTCTCATGTGAATCATAAGACAGATAATGTTACTCTTCCAATAAATCATAACGGCTTTAAGCCTATAATTCATTGCATAGTTATCTTCTAAGAAGATAACTTTCAATCATTATAATCCCCTACAGGTGAACTCAGAAATCCGAATTTTTATTTCATTAAAGTGGGATTTTAATGTACATCAACATTTATCTTTAAGAAACATCTCATATGAGTCATCAAATTTAAAAAGGTATATTGTCCACTTTTTAAAGCTTACGCTAAACCATCTTTTTCGTATGAAATGTTATTTCTACATCTGTAATAAAAATGTTTTTGTTGTGTAAATGTTACACCTGTAAAAATATACCTGTAATATAATTTATTTTTGTTGTTGCTTAATGTATTAAACAAATACGTGAACACATTAAATGTCATTAAAAAGCAGGAAAATTAATATTCTGCTTATTATATTAAAAGAAAATGTGAAAAAGAGACACTTCAAAACTGAATTAGGGACAAAATACATTTTGGAATTGAAGAAAATTAACAAAATACGTTTTGGAATTGAAGAAAATGGACAAAATTCATTTTGGAATTGAAGAAAGTGGACAAAATACGTTTTTAAAGTCAGTAACATAGACAAGAGAACTTTTTGAACTTGCTTGAACTTGTCACGATTTTTTCCATGTTCCTGCCTTACATTAATCAGCGTGTTACACCCATCAAGCACCTTAATCTCTTCATGTACATCGCCTTCAGATCGAACTATGTGAAGCAGTATTAAGTTAAAACTTCACTTTACAATCAAACACAAAAAAATATTGCTCAAAATTGGTATATAAAAAATACTTCACTCTTTATAATATTAATAAATATAACATAACAGGCGCACAAATAAAGGTTATGTTTGATTGCATTTTTTTCTACATTTGCTATTTCAAAATGAGTCAAAACATGTTACAACTGTTAAGCAGTGTTGCCACAAAAAATCATATAAACATATTAAATAACACTTTGTTTTAAAAAAAAATTAATATTGAAATCGAGTATACCAGAATCTGGAAAAGAGACACTTAGGAACTAGAAAGATATTTAGATGTATTTTTCAAACTGCAAAGAGAACGATTAGTTTCTGTAAATTGTTAGGTAGCCATGTTAGAATTATTGTAGTAGACAATAGGCATTTTGAAATTAGTGCCTTCTTACCCATTTACTTTCAATCAGAAAAAATATGCGTTTTTACTAAAATGTTGTTTATTCTACATCAGATAGTATAAAAAAATAATAATCAATCAAAAAATTCCACTCGAAAAAAAATGGTCAAAAGACGTTTTAGAATCGGGCGACTCAATACATATACAAAAACATGCATTATAAAAGAACATTTGTATTTTCTGGTTGATTAGCTAGTCGTTGTCTCTTCAACGTAATTTTATTTGATAGTAAATTATTGTTAAAAGTGACTATATTTAAAATTTCCGTTGCTGCATGGAATACTTATTTGTCGCAAAATATTCAAAGCCATGAAAAATGACAGTCATAAAATATCGATGAAAACTATAACGCGTAATGGAAAAACTAAAAGCCAAAGTTAGGATATACAAAATATATTTTTTAATATATCAGAAACATGAAACATGTTTTACTTTACAATAACACTTGAAACTAGAAAATAAATAATAAAATTTCACAAAAATTCAAAATTTAAAAAAATTAGAATTTGAAGTCTACATTTCTTAAAATAGAAGAACTCTTAAAATATCAGATACCCATAATATTTTTAGATCAAGTGTCCAATATTTTATATATCATTCGTCTTATAGAGGTTTGGATGAAAATGAGATCGTATTCGTATTTTTTAAGACACGAAACCAGAGGGAGCTGGAAACTCGTATTACGTTGAGGTTACTTTAAATTCAATTCAACGGATATACCCTATGTAAAATAAGAAGATAAAAGTTTATACCTTATCTTTTATTATATAGAATTGTCTCACATCACCCAAGTCTTATACTTTACGATTTTAAAAATTAATTTCTTATTTTTAGATAAGTAAATATTAATCTCAAAACTCAATTATTTATTGTGGAAATTAATTATTAATTTTCAAGCACAATATATTGTTTCAAAATTCAATTCTCATTGAGTGATTTAATTTTAAAAAAATTTGTATAGTAGAGTTTATACTACTACTTGAAATCTATTTTAACAACTTTAGTATTTGTTTAATATTCATCTATTGTTCATTTCAATATTTTGTATATTTTTTAAGTTGCATCTAAATTCATAAAATATTGCAAAAAGGAAATATTTATACCGTGATAAAGGGTATTTATATCTTACAACGTTTAAATATAATTTGTGCATTTTAATTTGGCATTATATCTACTTTCTTTAAATTTTGTTAAAACAAACCATATAAACAATTAAAAATATCTACTAAAATTTAAAAAAAAACGTTTCATATCAGGAATGTTTTAGCAGCATTACATTTTAAGGGAATCAGAAACAAAATTTTACTTTAAAAAATCCCTTTTGGTAATTAGCATACTCAATAATTTATAATTTCAAAAAGTGTTATTGAAATTATATACTTTTTTTAATGTTAACTATAATATCATCGAACAAGCAAAACTAATATTAGCGGATGCAAGTTTGAAACTACAAAAAACTATATAGTGATAATATTGTTTAAATCTCATAAAACTATTATAAGCTTAGAAACAACTGGTCAGGTTTTGCCTGGTTAAACTAATAACATTTTTAAAATGTCAGTTCTTATAAATTCATTATAAATTTATTGTTATTGTGTAAGAAACATTTTATGAAGGGACGTCAAGTTATGTATTGATAACTAAAATAAATTAAGATATTGTTAACAGTTTTATTAAATATCTGAAGCAACTTTTCTTTAGTATGGCTGCTTTCAAATTATTATATGGATAATAAATATGTTTTAAATAAATATGTTTCAAGTTGTATAGCAACTAGTTTCTTTTGTATATATATACTTTCAATTAAAGCTTATTAAAATGAAACCATACCATTTGTAACATTTTGATCACTTAATTTTGATGCAATCGACGACATTAAAAATTTATTTTAAAAAAAGACAATATTTTTACAGAGTTACAATTTCAGAAATTTTCGGCTTTAATTAACTAAGAACGTTATTAATCTTGCAGGCATGGAAAAATTATATACGAGTTCTTTCAAGATATCACGATTTCCAACTTGACCGATTATAGTTTCATCAATTTTTTTTATTTTTGAATTTGCACAATCGTTTCAATTTAATACAACCAATTAGTATCTAAATTATAAGCAAAATTTTCAGTTCAATAAAGTTATTTGCTTTAAAATGTTCCATTTTGATATGATTACGTCTTTAAAATCGCTCCGGATACAACGCGAGTACCATGTTCTAAAGTTCCCCTTTTTCATAACACTTAGCGAATTCAGACTAATTTATTCGTCTAATATTTGCTCGGTGGGGTTCGGTAAATACTTCAGTGGGGTAAATTAAAATGCATAAGATATAAATTGATAGAAAACTCAAAATATCTTTTTTTAAATAATCACATTTTAATGCAAATTATTCTCATATGCCAAAACATGTCCCAACTCATCAAACATCTTATCAAGGCAGGTAACTTGCATTTCTTTGTTTGACTAGAAAATTAGAAAAACGTTAATGTTTCTACTAAGGTTTACCTTACTATTCTAAAATTTATTTCTCTTCAACAGGTGAGATCAAATAACGCGGCGGAATATTGGTCTGGAATGAAGTTCATGATCAAAACGATTTGTAATGTGAACTCTAAGCAAAACAGTAGAATGTCCATTAGTAAACTTTTAAATTGATTGTCACATGACATACAGGGTGCGTTCCATAAGTAATGCGACCAAATTCATAAAAAATCATATATTGGACATATTCGTACAATTAGTTAAAAATCTTCAAAATAGCATCCTTCTGCGTCGATACATTTATTGAGGAGGTTTCTCCAGGCCTGAAAAGCATCCTGGAAAGCCTTCCCCGGGAGGTCCTTTAGAGCCGATGTACATGAGCCTGGATGTTTTCAATTGTGCCTCAATGTTTCCCTTTCAGGGCTCCTTTTAAGCGAAGAAACAAAAACAAAGTCTGGGGGAGCCAGGTCAGGCTTGTAGGAGGCTGACGAACCAGTGGGGTATGCGTCCTGGCCAGGAAATCGTTGACAACGAAGGAGCTGTGGCTTGGCGCGTTATCGTGATGAAGTTTCCATGCGTCCTTGATGTCACTTCGGCAGCGCGCGACCCTCCTTTCTAGCCAGTACCCATACCCCACTGGTTTCCCAGCGTCCCTACAGTCCTGACCTGGCTCCCCCAGACTTTTTTTTTGTTTCCTCGCTTAAAAGGAGCCCTGAAAGGGAAACATTGGGACACGATTGAAAACATCCAGGTTCATGTTACATCGGCTCTAAAGGACCTCCCGGAGAAGGCCTTCCTGGATGCCTTCCAGGCCTGGAAACACCGCCTCCATAAATGTATCAACGCAGGAGGGTGCTATTTTGAGGATTTTTAACTAATAGTACGAATATGTCGAATAAATTATTTTTTATGAATTTAGTCGCATTACTTATGGAACGCACCCTGTAGATGTTCAGAATATACGTGGTTAACGTAAAAAAAGCTTTTGCCAATCGAAAAAAACACATGTTCTACTATCTCAACAAAACAATCACCAATAACCTCAAAAAACAGAAAATAAAATGATAAACCACCGAACCTTTAAACATCAGAGTCATCAACCCTGACAAGAAAAGTATATTATTGACTTATTTCATTGAATGTCCCACCTTTTTTCAAATGTGAAACTTTTTTTAACAAGTGGAGCAAAATAAACCTGCAAAGAGCGGAAAAAAAACATTGATGATATATTGACATTTTTAAGAATGATAAATTGAATCCATGTTATTTTTTTTATATTATGGTCGTTTTAACGTAACGAAAAAATAAGAAATTTATGTAAATAGTTACAAACACATTTATTCTTCGGAATCTAAAAACTAAATAATTTTTTTTCTATCAAATCCACAAGAATAATAATTTTAATTAATTGTATATTAAATAAACAAATATTCATTCAAACGAGAGGGAATTATAAATGAAGGCTAGCAAATGAGTAAATACCCAGCAAAAAAAGTCAGCAGAAAACCTTCATCAAAATTTTGAAATTGAAGATTTTATGCAGGAAAACTGCAGTTTTTTTGAAGATCTATAAAATTAAAGGTTTTTGTTTCAATATTCTTCATAAAAACTATAAAAAACCTTCATAAAAAAAACTGCCAAAAACCTTCAATTTTTAATCATGAAGGGAAAATGCAGACATTTTAAAGATTTTATGCAGGAAAATTAAAAACTTCAAAAAAACTGCAGTTTTTTGTTTCAATATTGTTTATAAAACCTTCAAATAACCTTCAATTTGACAATTTTGATGAAGGTTTTATGCTGACTTTTTTTACTGGGTATAATGGTTTTCAGGTTACTCAAAACTATGTCGAATAGAAAGAAGAGTTAAAAGGTTGGGATTATCCAGCAAATTACGCCATCTGGAATTCAATATAATATTTGACTGCTTCTCATGTAATCTCTAAATGAAGTTCACCTGGCCCGCACTGGGCGACCCCTGAAAATAGCTTACCAATTATGTTCGTACCATTATATTTGTTCCAAGTATACAGGAAATTCTGATACGTTAAACATATCCTCACATTCATAACATTTAAAAAAATGAATAATGTACAGTACAATCAATAATAAAATTTAAATTATTTCAAAATATTACTATAAAGTTTATAATTTTATTCAAAATTATACTGAATGTTTATTTTTAATTACTTTCAAAAGCTTCGGAATTTTTATTGAGGCTCAGAGATCGTCTGTGCATTGTAAATGCATATTAAAAGTTATATAAAAGTACAGAGTATCGAGAAAATAACATTTTTGTTTTTTAGTTATATAAATTACTCTACTTCTTTACGATATAGTTTTATGCAATTAGCACAATATTACTATAAAGTTTCGAATTTTATTCAAAATTATATTAAATGTTTATTTTTATTTAATTTCAAAAGCTTTGGACTTTTCATTGAGGCTCAAAGATCATCTGTGCATTATAAATGCATATTAAAAGTTATATAAAGGTACAAAGTATCGAGAAAATAACATTTTTGTTTTTTTAATTATATAAATTACTCTACTTCTTGTCGATATAGTTTTATGCAATACTATGTCTACTGTTTATTTATTACAAAACAAATTTTCAAATATAAAAATACTTTAAGTCATACTACATTACAAAAGCAACCTATATTACAAAAAATATAAAAAAGGCAAACATACATAAAAAGTAAGAAATAAACTTTTATGTACAAATATGGTCTTGTTATTTTTATAGATTGTTTTCACTAGAGTTTTGTAGAATTTTTGCTGTTACAAGGTTCTGGACTAGAATATCTCATACATATCGAGTTCAATTTTAAAATATATATATAGGATTTGTTATTTGAACTAACCTCAAAATAACATTTTGAATTACATTGCAAGAAGACTTATGTTGCAACCATATACTTATTTGTTTTTTCCTGCAGGTTCACCAATAAAGTAAAGACAATGGGTTCCGATTCAACTTGTAGCAACAAGAACAATGGCATTCAGCAAATATTTAGCAGGGCCATGCTGGTCAAACACATTTTGGAAACTTTAACGGCTATAGGGCAAAAGAATAAAATATCAAGAAACTTTTTCAAATATCATATGAACAAATAAAACATTTCTAAAGATAACTTAGTAAACAAAGCTATATAAGATTTTATATCAGGATATACGTATATTAAAAATGAAATGATTATATGAAATGAAAAAATTTACTCTTACTTTTTTTTTTTTTAATTATTTTTAAAAACGTAAAACACAAAAATTAAACGCTTCAAAACTTTCATTAGTTAAGTTTAGTAATAATATATAACATGACATAATATATAACATATATATATATATATATATATATATATATATATATATATATATATATATATATATATATATATATATATATATATATATATATATATATATATATATATATATATATATATATATATATATATATAACTATTTGCAACTAATGCCATAACTACGTCAACAGCTATTTTTATGTACGTATTTCCCTCATTAAAATCTCAAAAGCTTTATTATCTGGTGAAATATTTTGAATGTAAACTATAGCACTGAATTTACACTACAATTAAAAAATGTATACTCAAAAGCACAAATAATACTACAAACTCCATAACTAAATTGACTGAATAATACTACCACAGTCAGATAACGTAACTTGTAATTGTACTTCTTTTTTGCTCTCTTAGTTTGTTTTTAGTGCATGGATTTCTTTGATTTAAAGATCCCGGGTTGTTTTCAGAACTCGTTAAAGCTTTTCCGAGGGAAAGTTGGTTTCCTGGGAAACTGACGGTGATTACCACAAGTTATTTCAAATCCCTTTAAAGATAAATAGACTTTTCAAAGTTTAGTAATCTGAGAGGAATCACTTGAGTTTCGTAAAGTTTGGGGGAACTTTACAAAACTTATAAGGTTACTTGTAAAATAAAAGACAAAAAAAAGATAAGATGAAGTATTAAGTGTGCTTACTTTGCTATGCATATAAAAAAGGAAATACAATACAGAATATCGAACCAGAAGAAGGCATTTTTATTATACAAAATTAGATTTTTAAATATATATACTGCAAAAAAAGTTACTTAAAAATGAGTACCTAAACATATTCGTTTATCTTTGAGTACAATTGCATTGTAAATAAGCGATGACATACTCATATTTAATTAATTGTACTTTTACAAGAATGAGAAGTGTGGTTTAATATTGCTAATATCAGTTTTTGTTCTAGCCTTCTTAACAAAGTGACCTGGCATACTTAAAATAGTTGTTCAGAAGATGGTTTTCCACATTATTTGATGTCGATTGCTTAAAGTAAAACTGAGCTATTATAACGTATTATCTTACTTCCATTCATTTGGCACACCTTTTCAACATTTCTTCTGTTTAAAACTTTTTTTCACGTCACCCTGGTAGGGGTAGTGCAACGGATAAGGCACTGGGATGCGGTGCCTGAGGATATGGGTTCGATTCCCGGTTAGTCGGTTGTAATTGCTGATATTTCTTGAAAATGATTTATGAAGGTGGCTTATGTAAGCAAGCAATTGCTTTTTTTTATTCATTTTACTCATTTTTGAGTACATGTCTTTTTCAAAAATGAAGCTTTTGTATTCGGAGCTATGATAAGCATCGAACATATTTAAAAATGAGTACAGTTTACTAATTATTAAGTACCTACTTTTAAAAGTGTACGTATTACTAATATTAGGTGGGTCGACTAATCACCATCACAAATACGTAAGAAATCAAATGAAACTTATATATGTTAAAACGCATATCCAATTTAACAGAGAATGTATGAAGGTAAATAAACCACACCCTAAAACTCGTCAATAGTTTAACTTCAAAAGCATGATATTTAGCATAATAGTCATGTAATTAATAGTATAAGTCTATTCCTGTTAACAAATTGTAAAAATGATCCCCTTTGATGTCGAATAATTCTGAAATCCAAGAATAATTGTAGAAGCCGTTTTATATGTCGTCGGAAACTAACTAACAAAAAACTGTTTTGAAATGTTAATGGTTTTATTTTGAAAGAACCATAGAAAACTGTTAATTTCAATATATAACTGCATTTCATTTAAAAATCATATTCGATATTAATTTGTATATTTTTCCTAACAACTGCTTACTTTACTACTGTGCAGTCACATTAAAAACAAAAAATGTTAAAAAGGACATAGTAACTTTTTTCACCAAGCCAACGATATGTGAAATATACCGGGATTTATTTTTTACATTTGTGGTAATTATTTAGTGAAAATTATTAGCTAACCCTCAAACAATGTATACTTATCATAATGCAAACATTTTAATTTATCCACAATAACTACATATTGTAAATGCCGTAAAATTAAATAGAGGTGCATATAAAATACTTTCCTATTTATACAATGCAGGCTCGAAATAATCCACGACAGCCGCGAGAAACCTTAAAATTGCCGTCACAATTGTTGATTCTCACGTCAGGCATTGCTGGGAGTATTTCCAACCTAAAATTATTTTTAAATCATTTTTTGTTCCAATCCCAAATACGCTATTTTCAAAATGCGGTAGCCGCAGTAACAGTTTTAGTTCTTCCTGTATCAATGTATATTCTAGAAAGAATGTTCTCTGTCGTTAAGCGTGTAAAAAATGACTAGAAGGCTTCTTTCTGAGAAGACTCTATTGTGCCTTTTATCAGAGTAAGCGCAAAAAAAACCTTCACTTTTCGATTTTAAGTCTGATCAAGCAGTTAAGAAATGGTTCTTTACATGTAATCATAGACTTTCTTATAAATTATGTGTATCTGCAGTCTGAAATATACTTGAATGTATATAATCGGGGTGTTTTTTTAATCTGATGTATATTCAAATTCTTTTTTTTTTATTTAAGCATGTATTTTTGTGTTTTCTGCAAATTATATAGCTTACAGACTAAATTAGTCACATTTTTTATTATTTATTTGTTCCATTGCTTTAAAATCCATAAAAAAAGGATAAAATAACAAAACACTTTTTCAAATATCATATGAACAAATAAAACATTTCTAAAGATAACTTAGTAAATAAAGCTATATAAGATTTTAAATCAGGATATACGTATATTAAAAATGAAATGATTATATGAAAAAAAAAATTTACTCTTATTTTTTTTATTCATTATTTTTTAAAAGGCTTGTTGTTTGTTCAATTGCTTTATATATTATATATATATATATATATATATGAAAAGATCACATAATCGTTTTTATTTAGATAAAGTTTTAGTTAGATAGAGTTTTGGGGAGAGCTCAATAGCTTTTGCTCAGAGTTTATAAAAGCTCGCAGTAACGTTCGCTGTCAGCTTCTAAATCTTATTTCGAGCGCTCTGATTTAATGTACCAGTATAATTCAATACAAATATATCCCACTCATCCTTATTTTATTTATTCAATTATTTTGTCTTCGACGTTTCTTATTTGCTACTTCCGTTATAAAGAGATATTTAATGAGGTTGACTAATGCGATTATTATTGAAAGGCAGTAAAAAAGAGGATCCTGTCATAACACCATTTGTTGGAGCAAACTTTTGTTTTAAAGAATCTGTGTCAGAAAGAGAAAAAATTATATTTGTTTTGACAAATTCTATCAGGAATTCTCGAAATAAACAAACAAACTTAACGTACCTCTGGGGGACGATTATTTTTATTTATTCATTATTTCATTTTAGAGTTATAATATATTTACTACACTGCATGTGAAATATTATTTTGATTAGTTTGTTTTTGCTGTATTAATATTTTAAGTAGTTTTATAAATATATTATTAAAATTTAAAACTGAACGCATATCAAATCACCTTTTTTTTCGGTGACAGTATTTAAAAAAAATAATGTGAATCCTACATACATTTATAATTCTCCAAATTAGTTGTATATCACGATTTATCAATTTAATTAAATCTTTATGTTCGCGTTTTTTTATAACTAAGTTGTCAAGTATGTGCGTGTATGCACATATGTGCAAGCGAGTTTTTTGTGTGTATAAGTAAGTGATTGCTATAAGACGTAATTATATTATGTCAATCAATCATTGTGTACTCATTTCATACAACACGATAATACACATATTATTTAATTTATTTTTCCTTTATTAAAAATATGTTTGCTTTGTGTAAATATTACCTTTCCGGTTAAACTTTAAATGTCGAAAGTTTTTATCTGTATGTAAAATGTTAAATTAAAACCATTGATATTATATTATTGCTAGTGATGGTATATTTTACAAATACGTTACTAGTACAGACCTGATGCAAAATTGGAGATGCCATGTGGAACAATTATTTTGAAACCGTTGTATTACTTTTAACATTAATAGTACTATTTTAAAACAAGCACTGCTTGTGTTTAAATTTGGATTTTCTCAAAATTGAAATAGGTAATATTAATTTTCAAAAATTTCAAAACATCAAAGATTATAAAATGTGGGGTTTTCTATCTAAAGTAAAGGAATATAATAAATCCAAGTATCTGAAATTTATTATCTTATCTGTTATATTATCATACTATAAGAATCCATACTTATAATTAATAAACATGATTGTAAGAAAAAACAAATACATTCCCTTAAAAATAACAAAAAGTTATTATTATTATTTAAAAATATTACGTGACAAATTTCATTTAATATTTCAAAGCAGTTAACCGTAAAAATAAAAACTTAACACATTAAAATATTGTGGGCTTCAAAGCGAAACGAAACAGAAAGCACAAATTAAAAATTACTTCTTTTAAGTTCGTTAAAAAAATTAAATATTTATAAACTATATTTGAATCCCGAAAAAGAAACTTAAGTACGAAATTCTAATTAATTCTCCTCTAGAAAATATGACAGATCTCACAGATGTAACGATGCCCAATTTAACAATTTTTCTCCCCCCAAAATACCTAATCCGCTCTTTTCAAAGTGTACATTTAACATTTTTGCTACTTACAATTTAAAAAAAAAACAAGTGACAATGAAAAATGGCATGTGCATCCATCAGTGACGCCGTCAGAGAAGTAAAACGATCCACGACCCCAGAGAAGTGGAAAATAACCAGATGTTTCTGAAAGGACCCTCTAAAACTCCAAATGACACTTTAAGAACATCTTCTCAATGGGTTTTTCGAAATAAGAAAATTGCATTTTCGAATCCCCTTTTTAGCCAATATGTTAAGGCGCAAGGAACACATTACGTAGGAAGGAAAGTCGATATGTCTCGGATGAATAAAAAAAAAAACTCCCTCATTCTTCAAGCAGGAAATAAAAGTTGCAGGGTGTAATGCGTCCTTTCGGCTCGCTGCCTTCACAAGAAAAGAGCAAGTATATTAAATTGCATCTTCCCGTATTCTCCGGTGAAATGAATTGCGTTTTTTTTTAATAGTTAGGATCGGTACGTAAACTATCAATGTTTTTAGTTCATTTTTCAGCAAATTCTATTCTGGTGATATCAGTAAAAAAGTTTTGAGATAGGTAAAATAGAGGAAAGGACTTAACTATACCGTAAAAAAATGTACTTAAAAATGAGTATCCAAACGGGCGTATGACAATGCAAGTAACCATACTTTCTCAAAAAGTTGTGTGACACGTCTTTAACTATTATACAAATACAAATATTGACAGCCAACAACAGGCTTAAGGCCCAACAAGGTTGGTCCAGTTAGTATCTCCTAACTATCCCCAATGAATATCTAACTTCTTCTTAAAATCCTTTACTCCAATACAATTAGAAATATTCACTGGAAAGTTGTTCCATTTTTCTATTACCCTATTATATAAATGGTATGGGGGTTGAGTAAAGACCTAACTTCTAATCTACAATTTGTAATATTTTGTAGGGGGGTTCAGATTAACTGTCGGCTTTATTCATTGTTGGCATGTTTGCGGGATTAGTTGCATATTTACAGCCGTGGAAGGATTGGCCAGGAAAGATCGTTCGTGGGGGGCGGGCGGGACTGAGCATGATTTGAAAATTTTGGTAATTCATGCAGAGTTTCAACCCCCCCCCCCCCCCCCCCAAAAAAAAGATAATTTCGGTCTCTTATGCTTTTGACTCCATCTAGACCTGACGCCCCAGAATAGCGCTTTGACTTCCGTTTATATCTGTCCGTCGGAAGATGCTGCGGTAAATGTAGCGATGTTCCAGACCCCTTGGAGCCGGAAACAATACAGTTCAGAAGTACCAAAACTTAAGTACAAATGACCGACGAAGCAAGCAACACTGTCTCTAACTCGCCACAAACCATCCGTAAGTCAATTTAGCTCCTATACCCTATTTTCATATACCCCATTTTGTTTATTGTTGCTTCCAATTAAACTTTGAAACATTCATTGTTTATATCTCTCCGAATTTCTTTTTCCTACTAATTCACTTTACGACAAGTAGCAATGGGGATTTAATATTGCTAATCTCAGCTCCTATTCAAACGATCTTAACCTTCCAAACATAAAATATTAATTCAGAAGACGGTTTTCCACTGTATTAGATGTTGATTGCTTGCATAGAAATCAAGTTAATACAACTCAATTATCTTATTCCCGTCTTTTTTTGGCACACTATTTTTTAACATTTTTCTGTTTATAACTTCTTTAAGTCGCCCTGATAGTTTAACGTATAAGGTACTAGAATGCGGAATGAATGTATCCTATTCAAACGATCTTAACCTTCCAAACATAAAATATTAATTCAGAAGACGGTTTTCCACTGTATTAGATGTTGATTGCTTGCATAGAAATCAAGTTAATACAACTCAATTATCTTATTCCCGTCTTTTTTTGGCACACTTTTTTTTAACATTTTTCTGTTTATAACTTCTTTAAGTCGCCCTGATAGTTTAACGTATAAGGTACTAGAATGCGGTGATGAGCATCTGAGTTCGATTCTCGATAAGACAGTTGTAATTGTCGACATTTATTGAAAGTGATTTATGAAGGCAGGACATGTAGGCAAGAAAATATGCATTTTTGAGTACAGATCCTTTTTAAAATTGATACTAATATATTCGGAGCCACGTGATAAGCAGCGAAAAGAATTTAAAAAATAAGTACATTTTACTTATTTATTTTAAAGTTTCTATTTTTAACAATGCATGTTCCAGTCATAGCTGTTTTGCTAAATGTTTACATTCTATCGCTCCACATAATTCTTATGTTTCTAAACAGGTTTCAGGGTCCCTTCAATTCAAAAATTTGGTTTTTTAAAAAGTTAATAAGAGAAAGTTTAAAGTTAATTTGGTTTTTAAAAAACAGAGAATACCCAAGTATATCTGATTATCAGTATCAAGAATGAAAATTTTTATTTTAAATGTAAACATATATTGTTATTTTTTAATTAAAATGTAATACTTAGCTTTCTATAACAATCATACTTATATATGTTCATGTTTAAACTATAATGAAAATAAATATCCCGAATTATAATTCTAGTTTGTTGGTGAATTTTTTTTAAATTAATCTGCGGGTGAATATGTCTGACTGCACTTGGTAAAACAAAATATCAAGAATGGGTAACTTTATGAATTATATGAAGATGTCATTACAAGAATGACTATTTCTTTGAACACTCAATTTGGTATAGAATTTACTAATATTCAAAGGGGTTGCCATAACGGTTAGTGTGTAATATGGATTATTCAAAAAGATAAGCAGCCTCCAATGCAAAGTTTGTAATATTTGTTTTAAAAGCGATACTAACGGTTACTTTCAAACTTTCAATGACAAGAAGTTGTTTTTTTAGACAGCTATTAATATGGATATCTGTAAAATGTATATAAAATTTATCAAAATCGATAATAGTGGATAATTAGTTTTTATGTAAACTGATTATGTATTCATAATTTATATAAAATTTATATTATTTTCCCGGAATGTAAAATTGTAGAAATCTCTAAACTTAACTAATATTAAATGTGCGGGACACTTACTTATAAATAATCAATTTACCTGCATTTTCACTCAAACGTTACAGAACGACAAATTTCTATTTAGTATAGTCTCATATTACAATAAATTCATAAAAAATTATGAACATTCATAATTTTATATATATATATATATATATATATATATATATATATATATATATATATATATATATATATATGCTCCAATTTTCCCATCAATGCCCCAAATGTTTAAGATCGTGAATTTTATTTTGAAATGTTTTAAAAATCGATTGGTTTTATTACTATTTAAAAACATGAACCTATAAAAAAGAACATATGAAAAAGAACTCTGGCTCTCTCTAATAATGTTAGAGTAACGATAATATTATATATATACATATATATATATATATATATATATATATACCACACTACCACACACAAGGAATAGAATTTTACAATTTCAAATATTGCTTCAACGTCGTCGTCCGTCGGTAAATAAATAGAAGCTGTAAAACTACTCTGATGTTGTTCAAAATCTCGTATTACATTATGAAAACTTATTTTAAAAAATTCAAAGGTTCCCTTTGAATATCAAAAGCTTACTTTCAAGAAGTCGAAACGGTTTCTGAAAATTCCTTTAAAACATGTAAATAACAGGAAAGCCATTGTATAAGTAATCAATTTTGTTTACCTATACAATGCCTTTCCTGTTATTTACAGAATGCACAGAGCCTATATGAACATTTTAAGGTTCAGATTAAACCCAGATATTTATTAATAAAATTTTATTTCGATTTTTAGCTATGTATTTTTTTTCTTTTACTTTCGAAACGTTGCTAATACACATCAAAACGTTTTACAAACTCTCAAAATGCTTATTATACACTAAAAGGATATTTTTCATCTACAAAAAGCAGCAAACATACTTTAGTTTTAATGACAGGCCCTGAGATTCGTTTCGGCAGTAGGTAAACGCATGACTGAAACTGAAAAGGAATGAGGCTCAAGAGAAACGACTTCATTCATCTGTGATTTATGATTTACTTCGGATTTCAAAGATTATTTCCTTTCACATTTAGCTCGGGAAAAAGGTATATCAAGAAAATACAGGGATCTCGATGTCTTTGGGAACGACGAAATCCTTTCTCTTTCATTGTCAAAGTAAAAAATGACTTGCTCTTTGAATGGAGCAAAAGTCATTAAGAATCTCGATGTGATATTTTTTATCAAATACGATCTCTAAATGCAGTTTTTTATTTTCGTTTTTATGGGTTCGTTGGCTTCCTGCGGGCTCTACTGTTGTGCCGTTATTTTGAAGAAATATTTAATTGAAAAAAATTTTAAATGCTGGTGGTATTTTCTTTTATCTTTTTAGTATCACATTAACGAAAAAAATACATTAAACCCTTTTTATGTGCTATAATTTTTTTTTAAAGAAAATACATTTTTTTAATTATATGGCATATAAAAAAAGGAAGATAATTGCTTATATAAATTATATAAGTGAAGAATTATGAAGGTTCATTGCTTATATAAACGGTATATTAGAAGGATTATGAAGGTTCATTGATTATATAAACGGTATAAGGGAAGGATTATGAAGTTTTATGGCTTATATAAACGATATAAGGGAAGGATTATGAAGGCTCCTTGGTCATATTAGGTGAAAGATTATGAAGGTTCATTGATTATATAAACGGTATAAGGAAATGATTATGAAGGTTCATTGATTATGTAAACGGTATAAGGGTAGGATTATGAAGTTTTATTGCTTATATAAACTATATAAGGGAATGATTATGAAGGTTCCTTGGTTATATTAGGCGAAGGATTATGAAGGTTCATTGATTATATAAACGATATAAGGGAAGGATTATGAAGGTCCATAAAGAGTTATTTATGAAGAATAGACAAAACAAAGTTCCAAGTCTGATAGGTATACATTCAAATCTTTTAAGATGTTTTAAAAGAATATCATCAAACCTCATTTCATAAATGCGTATAATTTAAGTACAGTTATATCATTAATCTCTGATATCTTCATTTCTACAAAAATATAAATCCTCATCGTTTTTTTCTGAACCCCATATATTAAATCGGTTCAGCACCCTAAATCCTGTTGCTAAAATATAAGTTTTAGAAGCATTTAATAAAAATGAAAATAATGTTTTTTAAATGTATGCTGATATTGAAAAGAGAGTAAAACGTCATTAAAATAGCTAAATATATTTGATGACCTGTAAGTTATCTTCGTAATTCAAAATTTCTGAATTTGTGCTGTTTTAATGTTAAAAATGCATTCTCATATTTAACGAAACTTATGGCAGTTTTGACGAAACAGACGCCTAGTATTATATATTTCAACAAACTTAGAAAAATCAGTTTTACGGGACGATTTTAAATAATGTAATAATTCAATATCGACGAACCTGACTCGAACCGCTGACCTGTAGTTCCAGATTCCCAACGCTCTAACCACTCAGCCAAAAAGACTTAATTTCATTCTGACACTATAAGTATAAGAACCAAACACGACCTGATGACCCAGAAAAAGGCCTAAAAGAAATATGAGTAAATATCTTCCGTTCAAAATTTGACGACTCTCATTTCGTCAACAGTCACATCATTCAATGATGAAACGATAGTCAAATATAACGAA
This sequence comes from Troglohyphantes excavatus, assembly GCA_963932185.1. Lineage (NCBI taxonomy): Eukaryota > Metazoa > Arthropoda > Arachnida > Araneae > Linyphiidae > Troglohyphantes > Troglohyphantes excavatus. The sequence continues at coordinate 37,896,998 of OZ010666.1, forward strand.
AACTAGCCTTGACGATCGCCGAATTCTCAAAATTGAGAGCATTATTCCTCTGAGTGTATGCATTCCAAAACAATCATTTCAAATAACATTAAAAAAATCATTTAGTTAGATAACCAAAAAACGAACTTTCTAAAGAACCATAACAGCAAACAATCCAGCGTCATAAATACAAGTAAATAAACATACCGACAAAACCCAGAGCCCTTTTGAAAGCCAGCAATAAACATTGCTTAAAAGTGCCTAGCAGAAGCACAGTCATAAAATTTAACAGTGAAAAACAGAAAATTTTCAAACAGTATTTCATTCTGGAGCGAACCTATTTATTTTTAACACCGTTGAAAACCCATCCCTGTATTTTATGAGCGCAAGTAAATAAATTACCATCAGCCCTCAAAGGAATTGAAACTGTTCAGCTCAAACATCCTCCCCATGTCTCCTCGAATTTACAATTTACAATTTTTCCCAAGCAAATCTCCCTTGCTTCCAGTATTTTTTAAGCCCCCTCATATAAATTAAAACCCCTTTTTTAAAATGAATTTTCTAAATAATGAACCACGCTCCAACTAACCTCTTTATGAAGACTGGTGCGATCAAGAGTATAATAACAGCAAGAGATATAAAAAAAACATGCAATCTAATACAAATAATGTCTTAGGGGAGTAGATGGCAGCGTGGGAGTGCATAATTATCCTTCAGACACACTATCCTAAAAATTACTACGGGAAGGTAGCTGTAAATCTGGATATATAGGAAAAGCTGTTTCCCAGAGGTGCATTGAAAAGAACCTAAGAAATCTGCTATCCCAGCACTCTATTAATGCGTAATTTGGTGTCATAGACATTTTCTCATCTAATTATCTAGAATGAAAAGTTTTCGTTTAGGAAAAAAACTTTTTTTTTGTACCCTTTTTCGGTAAGGTTATTGTGTTGGGTGTAATTACGCGCGTGGGTGCGTTCATGAATTTTTAGCAGTGTAATTTCAAGAAGTGAGATAATCGTTGTTAAGTCAGAGAGTTTGAAAGAGTTGTTTTCGAACGTGATACATGAGAACCTATTATTTGAGAACTAGCGCTGTTCGCGAAGCAATTAACTTTAATCAGGTTATTCCCGTATTAAAGCAAAACTTTTGCTTATTTCTATTAACGAACAATAGAGCTGATAATTTCCTCATTTCTAAGCATTCGCCTCTCTCTTTGTCCTTGCTAAATCTTTCAATGATCTCTTCATCCAATCAAATTTCATTGTTTGATATTATTGCTAATTTGATATGCGATAAATGCCTGTTAATACCATTATCTTTAATATCATAAATATCAAATTAAAAACACTCTTAAAGTATTATATATGCTACCTACAATAGTTATTAAAGTCTTTAATTTTTATATGAGAGAAAAAGAAAAAATTCACATAATTAAATAAAAAAAAATATTGAAGTATTTAAAGTAAAAAAAACAATTTTAAATCAAATTAAACCCTCCAAACTATATTGAGTTTAATGCCAATTTTTCAATTAAAGTTTTCATTTCTATACTGTCCATTACTATAAATTAAAATTCCAAACCCCTCTCTACCAAAAAACCTTTATAAAATAATTTATAAGTACATATTCTTCAAATTCATTCCAATTAATGAACATTTTTTAATTAAGAAAAGAGTGAAAACGTTAGGCAAATCCTCTTATGATCAGACGATATATTGGAAAACTAAATCTTAACTGGGAAGATTTCTTAACGTGACTGACTATATATATATATATATATATATATATATATATATATATATATATATATATATATATATATATATACATATATGGCTTAGGTGAATATAAATGTACTAAACTTATTACCTAGTCAAAAGGAAATGTGCTCGGATATACTATGTGGTACAAAATAACAGACATGCATGTAATTAGTTTTTATAAATACTATTTTGTCTTTGATATTAAAACTTCAAAAACGGTATATGATATACGAATGTGCTAATTCTTACAACAAATATCAATGCCTATTGTTCAGAAAATTACATATTGTACATGCTTTTTAATTCAAAATTTTCTTTAAGCGAAGCTTACGTCATAATTTTAAATATGTAATATATCTACTTCTTTAAATGTCTGATATTATTAAGTAAACAAAAAGCTATTTTATATATCAACTATGTACTCTCTCCTTTGTCCCCCATTGTGTAGTCCCAGTTCAACGTTAATATGTCTACCAATGAACCAACTGTAAAAGCTTTGTAAAAAGTCTTAAAGAAACAATTCCTTATTTTATTTTCAACTAGCAAAAGTACCCGTTCTTCGCACGGAAATAAATAAAATAACGACAAATAACTGAAAATATATACATTTCCTCTCCTGCCTGGGATAATCGCATATACCATTTTAGAATTCCTCTTTAAAAAGTGATAAAGCTTTTTTTTTATAATTTAAAATATTTTTATGTTTAATAAATTAGAAGTTAAAAAAAAGTAAAAATATCTCTATACTCCTTGGTTGCTAAAACATCGATAAAAATCGAATAATTTCTAGTTTATCTCTCATAAGGTATGGAATTTTAAAAATTAAATATTCCTGCACAAAAATATTTTTAGAAATTAATATGAATTTCTTTTCGGTATGGTTACATAGTTACATTAAATACCATAATAAAAAACGACGTTTTTAAAATCCTTAACTCCAAGTGGAATAAGTTGATGGGTATAAATAATATACTATTGTGTAGACGAAAGTCAGACGTTTCGTACATGCCGATTTTTAAGCCATTCCCCTTTTTGCGTTTGTACCAGGTGAAAATAAGTGTACCGCTATCATTAACTCAACGTGGAATTAGCCTATATGGATAAATGACATACCATCGTGTAAAGGAAGGAAGGCCGTTTCAATCATTGTAGGCCATTTATTCTCTCCCCCTCTCAACCTTGTACCGAGTAGGGGCCCAATACAGCGCGGTCTGTACATAACACGGATGCCGCAATTTATTTGTGAAATGACTATAATTATATTTTAGTTTACAGTGCTTACTTTAATCGATGAAATTTTAATTACTGTAGTCATCATTATTGAAAGATAATGTGCAGTATAACAGGTATTTTATATGAATAATTATTTACATAAAACTATGATTTTTTTTTATCTAAGGAAAAAAATATTAAATTAAATAATAAACTAAGCGCTATGATCTTCATTTTTATATTATTTTTAAAAATTATTTCATCAAGGAGGGTTTCATTAAATTGCAGTTTTAAAGGAATAACTTCAACCGTGAATTTTAATTAAACTTCTGAATCAATTTCGATATTGAAATGTTCTGAAGCTGCATGGAAGTGAAAAAAGCAGCAGAAACAGATAACATAATTTTTTAAAGCTGACCAAATTAATAAATTTGAAAAAGAACTTAAATGGTTTAACTTTCAAAACATTCCGAATTTCCCTGTTCCCAGTATTGCAATTTTGATTTGATTATTTCCAAATGCCCGTTCCAATGTATCGTTTAGGCTGCATCTTTGCAATATCTTCGACCAACAACTTGTGTATCTAATTAATAGTTTGCATTTTTGTCCTCAATAATGCAGAACATAAGAATGTAAATTGCAGCGAGAATAAACCTAAGCGTTTTTTGCAAATAAACTGCCTCAAATTCTTTATCAAAGTAAGAATAAAATTAACAGCCCGGCATAAATACTCAACCAAAAATAGTATGTTTTGAAATACTACACAACTTTCTTTTACTACGCCCTGCCCATGTTTTAAAGAATTCCGTTGAATAATATTATTACAGAAGAATAACCACCTATTTTAATTTTAAGTTCATTTTTTTTATTTACGGATCAATTTATTAAAAATTCGGTATTTACTCATTTTGTTAAACAATTTTTCCTAAACTTTTGATTTTGTGATACTGTTATTATAGAATTCGCATCGAAAAATACCTGTCATACAAATATTTAGTAAGTTTCCACAGCAAATTACAGCCAAGGCGCACTTCATCCAAAGAATACACTTTTATAACTTGGCGATAGTTTAGCAAACGACGCAGCATATTATAATCTCACCATGTACTTTCAATAATTTTACATTTAATATTTAATGATCGCCATTCAATGTTTTAAAAGGAAATATTCATTGGCACATTAAATAAAATATTTTCTAAATTATCAGTTGGTATCTGTGAAATTTTATTCTTTAATAACATTAAAAAGTCTAATAGAGTTGAAAATTCACAATGAAACCAAGCTTCGTACATTTTAAAAAAAAATACTTGCATAAAATATTTTTCAAATAAATAAAACGGACGTTCATACACAAATTACTCGCATTTTGGATGAATTGTTCTAAAGTTCGATCTAAGATAATTAAATATACTTACAATAATCCTGTATAAAACAAAAGAGATAAAACAATTATAACTTTTAATACAATTCTAAACCATTTATTTAAGATAAAATTCTGGTTGTTTTAATTTTTGAATGGTTCCGTATTGTAGCAAAAAGCCCAATGTATATACATTTTTCAATAATTATTAAATCAAACAAAACCTATGACGTCGTTTTTATATTGCCAATAACGAACAATTTTATTTTAAATTGCAAACGATATTTTCATCCGTGTTAAGTCAATGGAATCCATTAAAATAGTTATAACATACGATTGAAACATCGTACAAACTTAAAATTTATCACAAAAAAATTATAATTTTTCAAGTAAAGTATTCTATAAATTTTATAAAGCTACGTTTTGTAGTTATGGAGTATTCCGTGTAAATATCGGAATTCTTATTGGTTTATAATTTTGTTATATTATATTTTCGCTTTTCTCCGTTGATTTTAACTGATTTTACTGTTGCCACTTCGTGAAACTTTGATGACGTACGCTAAAAAATGTCATAACATTCGAATGGAACATCGTAGAGACTTGAAAATAGTCGCGTTAAAATTCTTATTTTTTGAACTAACTATTCTGTGAATTTCAAAGCTCTGCGTTGTGTAGTTACGGAACCTATAATATACTGACAAACCAACAAACAAACAAACACACATCCGGACAGATTTTGGAGATTTCTGCTTTATATATAAGATTATAAAAAAAATGAAGTTAATGATATTTACTAAAAATCATTAATTCTTACTACTTTTAAGACATTTTTAATTTTTTCAAACTTTTTGAATTGTAATACATTTTAGTTGTTTGTGTTAATTTTTTTTTTTTAAATTCACATAATTTTTTACTGAAAATCCAAATAGATTGGCGTATAAATTAACTTATGTTATAATGCACATAAATAAATACGTTTCTCTTAATTAAGCCTATTTCTTTCCAATTTATGACTTAATTAGTTGTGTATTATTTTCAGCAAAACAAAATCATTATAATAATGTTATACGAAGGCCCGTAATACGCAAAATGATTTTTTTTAAGTTTTCAAAGAAGTGCAATTAATATATAATATAAAATTAGTTCAGTTGGAACCTTAACAACTTTAAAGATGATTATCAGCACATACTAATCTTTAACCAAATATCCTACTAATTAAAATTTAAAGTATGTAATAGAATCAGATTTTGTATAAGTATTAATTAAGTATTAATTAGAATGAGTATCAATTAAGGGAAGATAGTAATTGACTTATCAAGCCGAAAGATAAAAGAAAATAATTGTCAATTATTTTTAACAAATGCATTCATTCCATTGGGATTAGCACCTTAGCTTTATTAACAGAAGAAAGAACACTGATCCCATAATTCGGTACTTTTTTTATAACAAAAGTTAATTAAAAATTAAAAAAATCGCAAGTGATTCTTATCACGTTAAATATCCAATGTTCCGATTTTAGCAGCATTTTGGTTAAATAAGCAGAAAAACAAACTAAAGAAAATCCATTTTTAATTAAAGTGTAATAAGTTCTCCGAATAGTTTTTTTTTTATTTTTTAGAAGTAAAATGTGTACTTATCGATGCCTAAATACAAGTTACCTTATTTTGAAAGTGAAATAAATACAAAGAATTATGTAATTAAAACGAAAATAATAAATTAAAAGAAAATGCCAATTATGAATTAATCGAAATTCTGAGAATGAGTTTTAAAACGTAAGGCATGAAATCGTATAATCGATTCCGGAATTATATACTTTATAAGTTAAGTACACTAAAAAACCCACAATTTTATTGTTTTGTGTTTTATATTTGTATGTATAATTTTTTATACTTTTATATATGCGTTTTTTATGATTAATTGTATAAGTTTTTTACACTTGTACTAAATATAGATATAAATACAACATTTTTATTTTAATGTTATATTAACAACTAGGAGAATTGCGATTGATTATCCTACAAATGACAAATAAAAATGAAAATGTTTTTATTATTATTATTTTTATGTAAAATGTACAAATTGGGTTTGAGATTAATTTAAAGTTATTTGTCCAAGTATAATATTAGAAAAGAAATTGTAAAGTATGGAATGGAAGATTACATTAGTTTCTTCATTGATTAATCAGCAAATTGATAAATTAAAAGGATTCTCAAAAATTTAAATACGTTGTGTCTAGAGAATAATTGGCAGGGGGAAACATAAAAAAAGCAGAGTCATAAGATATATTTCGTCTTTTCTCTAGAGTTGAGCTTACCGGTAATCGAACCTAGATCCTAATGCACCGCAGTCCAGAGCCTTATCCGTTAATTTACAAAGCGACTTGAAGAAGTTATCAACAGAAGAAATGTTAAAAAGATATTAAAAAAGAATAGGAAGTAAGATAATTGAATTTCAAAAGCTCAGTTCCCATTTAAGCAGTCGACATCAAATAACGTGGAAAACCTTATTCTGAACAACTAGTTTAAGTTCGTCTGGTCACTTTGTTAAGATGGTTTAAACATACGCTGAAATTAGCCAGATTAAATCACATCGCTCAGTTTTGAGAAAGTACGGTTACTTAAATTTAAATAAATCATCGCTCATTTACGATGCAATTGTACTCAAAGGTAAACGAGTAGGTTCATGTACTCATTTTAAAGTACCTTTTCTTCACAGTGTATTTATCAAATTAATTTTTTACGTTTCTTTTGCAAACTTCTAATTAAGATATATGTAAATTACACTTTCAGCCACTTCTGTATTTAATAATTAGTATAAAATTTTATTTCGATGATGTTTACTCAATGGGGGAGTTTCACGCCAAGAAGAATACCACTGTTCAAACGGAACAAGGAGAAAAATCCGCGACGCCGAAGAAGTTCCGTAGGATTAGCATGGAACTTCAGTTCCTGTACTATAATTTTAAGTTTTTGTCATTAAATAATATCTCAATATAAAAATATTTACTTCATATACTGAGAAAGATTGTACTCATCGTTTATGAAGCATTTTGTGTGTTGAAATAAAAGTATTTTTCCGTATTTCGTTGTAATTCTAATTATATACATATGTAATATAAGTATTTCTGCATTAAAATTTATTCACATATATACTAAAAATATTACTTATTTGGAAAAACAAATATTATTAAAAAACTTTCCCATAATGGCAAGCGTAGCGATTAGACAAACAAAAGCAAAGTTGTCTGCTGTAGGGAAGAAATATAAATTACTATTAAGTTACCATGTTGATACGTCACGTGAAACTTCCTCATTATTTTAAAAACATATTTTTGTCATTCGGGCTATTGTACTTTAGAAGTACAGTAGCTCGAATTGGCCTTCTTTTTATGTATTTTTAATCATTATTTTTACACGTGTTGTAACTGTTAGCATTCACTTCATGTAATGAACTGAATTCCCCTACGAATTATAGCTGGGATATTGTTTTCAAAAACAATGCTCTCTGAAAATCAATTGATTTTTTATTTAAAAACTAAACCACAAACGAAGCATTATTCTCTTTTAACAAATAAAACTTTATTTCCTAAATAAAAAAGCAAAATGAAAGCAGTTTTAAAGAACTTTGAGTTAAATATTGATGTTTGGTTCTGCAGCAGTTAAAGAAAACGAAACTATTTGTTGACCTGGAACTTTTTTTACACATGCAAATAAACCTCTGTTATTTCCCTAACCCAATGTTCACGATGTCGTCGCTTGTAGTGAGTAAAAAGCAGAATTAGCATATTTGTTCAGCAATAGTTTTCTATTATTCGCTTTCGCTTCGGCCATTTTAAATCTTGCGACGCATTCTTTTGAAATGGCCCCCACGTTCTCTTCTTGTTCGCACCTCGCTCGCAATTACAATTATTGTAAAGGAATCTAAAGTAATTTTGACCAGAGTTCCCAAAATTTCTTAGGTGCATAATATAATTTGATGAAGCAAGGGGAATAGAGATGCGGTATTTAAATTCGAAAAAGCGCAGCAGCTGCCAAATAAATTACTTAACAAAAATGTCATGAAGTTGCCTTTTTATTTGTTACGCCTTTTTAATGTTTTCGTGTTTATCTCAAGCTTCTTATATGACCATTTTAGTGTTTTTCCAGTGAATGGTTTGAAATATAAAAAATAAAATCTTTAACCAGGGGTATCAGAAAATTAAAAAAAATATCGATTGTAGCTGTGTTGAACCACGATAAAAATGGTTTTATATAAAACTCTATTTCAGAAGGTTACGTAAATGAGAATTGATTACCAACGTAACCATCGCTAAATATATATAAATATAGAGGTTTTTATATCTGACGGCATTGGCCCTCATCAATGACTTGTGTATGATTTGCTTTATTTTAATATTTATTTAAATTGGGGCTTAATTTTATATTGAACGAGACTAAATTTATGTTTATAGTACCTATTATAATAATGGTATAATAGAGGAATGATTCATCCTAAAAACATAATTTTGTTTCTATCCTAATATCCTATGTAGCTGATTTTAAAAAGTTTCACGTCAAAGCGCTAGCTCTGCCACAGGTTTCACCCATAACAACAAATTGTTTAATTAGATAAACCGTATAGATTAAATAGATAAACCACATTGGAAGTAAGTACAAAATTATCAAAACATAAGTATTAGCACACATTTAAAAAGTATCAGATTTCGCTTAAAATGTAGCAAAATACAAATAAAATTGATAATGTATTCCCTTAACGCTCAAACATCTATCAATCCCGCAATCATAATTTTTTTTGCAATCAATGTACTCGATTTTAATTCATAAGTATACTTCATTATACCAAATTTTTCAAATTTAAAAGTTCGAAATATAACTTTAATAAGTAGAGTTCTTTTGTTTAACAAAAAAATTAAAGAATAATTTTGTGTTATTGTAACTTCTTGGAGGTTTTTTTATTATCGTTGGACGTTTTATTATTTTTTACTATAAAAATTTTTTAAATTTGCTTTTTCCGTGATAATTAAAATAAAAAACCTTTTTCAAGTGCTCCTTGGTACGACGACCTTAATCTCAGAAGAGAAACTTATATATATATATATATATATATATCAGTTGTATTCACATATACGTCAAGAAGTTTATTGCACTCACTACTGTAAAAAAAATAGGTAATTTAAATAATTATTTAAATAATCACAATTTTAAAATCTTAATAAATATGGTAAATAACACTGGAACTGGAATTCCAAATTACTATACTTATCCCTTTACTTAAAGGTAGGTATCATGAGATCCCCCCCCCCCCCAAAAAAATCATCTAAAGATGGTTAGAACAAACCTATCTTAAATCGTAATTATTTCTCATCTCCAAACTCTTAATTACCTTAATTACATGTCAACCGCCAAATCTCAGAAAGAGAACTTTTGGTTTGTGGTCACAACGGAATAGGTTATGACGCATAGTACATCACTTCCCTTACTTTGTCAAAGAAATTCCTTTGATTGAAATTCTTACTAAAAATATTTATCCTAGGCTGGTTTTAATAATGTTCAAAAGAATTTCTTTATTTATTGCGTAATTTTACTACGTCTCTAGAATGTACTCTCTTGTGACTAAGTCTCTTGAGACTAAGTCTCTTGAGACTAAGTCTCTTGAGACTAAGTCTCTTGAGACTAAGTCTCTTGAGACTAAGTCTTTTGAGACTAAGTCTTTTGAGACTAAGTCTTTTGAGACTAAGTCTTTTGAGACTAAGTCTTTTGAGACTAAGTCTTTTGAGACTAAGTCTTTTGAGACTAAGTCTTTTGAGACTAAGTCTTTTGAGACTAAGTCTTTTGAGACTAAGTCTTTTGAGACTAAGTCTTTTGAGACTAAGTCTTTTGAGACTAAGTCTTTTGAGACTAAGTCTTTTGAGACTAAGTCTTTTGAGACTAAGTCTTTTGAGACTAAGTCTTTTGAGACTAAGTCTTTTGAGACTAAGTCTTTTGAGACTAAGTCTTTTGAGACTAAGTCTTTTGAGACTAAGTCTTTTGAGACTAAGTCTTTTGAGACTAAGTCTTTTGAGACTAAGTCTTTTGAGACTAAGTCTTTTTGTCGGATTTTTTAAAACATTTCTTCAAATGTCTGGAAGGTATTTGCATGCATACTATATTTTTCATGAAGACAAAAAAACGTGTGCAGTGAAAAATTTGTGGTGGTCAGTTCAAATACAGCTACTATCCCTCGAGTTCGATTAATTACTTTAGCTCGACGTTGAAATATCAACGTAGCCTGTACAATGTCCTAGGCTCGATTCCGGGTGATTGCAAAACTCACCGCGCAACAAGTTAAATTAAAATTACTAACTTAAACGCAGATTACTAGCCATTTCTGACGTTAAAAACCTCTAAAATTCATAAGCGACGTCACAAACATCGTCAGCGTAACAAATCGTTAACAAATTTTTATTATGCATTCTAAACACGTTAACACATTTGCAAGAGTCACGAAAGCATGTAACTTAATCCAAAATTATTAAAGTTTCCATCAGTGTCATCGATCGTAGTTTGCTTGCTCACAAAATCCTTAGGACTCCACAAAGATTACTGCACTTGCTGAATATGTCTCAGGAATTAATGTCACGCAGAGAACGTGATAGCGAGTACGTGCATTTCGTCAGTTTCATATGTGGAAATAAAGTGTTTCATTCTAATGTTTACTTTAAAGAACGAACACTTCATCTCTCTTGAAAATTTAATGAAGTGCGTCTACAATTCAAGGTCTTTTATCCAAACACACGCAATTTCAAATGCAGTACTCAAATAAACTTGTTTTTTTAATGTAACTACATAAATAAAATTACATCTTTTTGGGATATCCGTAATTCGAAATCGAACAATATTGCAAATAATTCTTATAGAAAAAATTTTAATACACAAATAAAATAATAAAATATTAATTATATAGCAATATATTTTTTCCACAAAAATAATTACTTTCCGAGAAATTTAAAGATTAATATATTTAATAAACAATAATACAGGAATTTTTAGGACACTCGCGGTATTTGTAGAAGAGCTTTGAGATCATACTTGAAAAATTGCTAGTTTGATCTCCACCGTCAAACAAAAAATGTCCGTATTGAGGGTGCTTGATGCACATTAAATCTGTCGTGTACCAAATGTCTTTATGTTGAAATAGAATTACAAGACCGTATTCACGGGTCTTCACTTTAGGATAGACACCAAACAGACGCTAATAATCTATACTACAGTTAACACAATACAAATGAAATATTTAAAACAAAACCGATAAACTTTAAAATACACTTAACGAGCTTACTTTAGACTAACTACAAAGATAACTTTGTAACTATCATGTACATTACGACAAGTGAAATTCACTTATGTCTCATAATATCTAAAAAAATTCAATAATAATCTATTAAGTACTGGTATGAGTACTTGTTGTGTTTGTGTTGGCGGTTCTTGAGTTCGATTCTAACCACCTTAAGACATGCTCGTTAAAAGTTAACTTGTGCATTCTGAATCAGTCGTTGTTCAATCAAATCTCCTCACGTAGGATATTGTGTGGAAGTTTGGATAGGAAGCGCCAACTCAAATGTTATCATCATTACCGAATCGACCGTGATTCAAAATTACGAGACGGTGTTCCAGGGCATATTCCTATGCATAGAGTACGTCTCGAACCGTCACCAATTGCCTATTCTGTACAATTAAAATGTAAATTACTACCTAACAATAAGTTACATAAATACATTTTTGTTTTATGACATTAATTTACATTAAAATAACTTCCTTTAAAATATCTAAAAAGTGTTGTATGTGGATCGATGAATAACACAGACATTAGCTGAACAAGAAATTTATTTGTAAAACAACAAGTGTATAAAAGAAATAAACAGCGACATCTAGACACTGAAATCATAACTAAAATATTTGCATATAACCAGATACCTTCTGATGCCAACAAAAAGGATAATATTTAATTTTCTTACGTTTATTAAAATTCTTTAAGTTAATTCTGTTTACAAAACATTTTGTACATCTCTTTTTTAGAAAATTAAGTAATTCATTAGTAATTCCCTTTCGAAATTATTTATTTCAATATTTATGTTTACTATTTAAACTTTAACTTATATTAAAAACAGCGAATATTTTTTTAGAAAACGTATGTTGAATAGCTTTTTTCTAACCTCGCAAACTTCTACCGGTTTCAACTTTTTACCTCTTTCGCCATTTACATTTTTTTTTTATCTCGCATAAGTTATTTATGAAAAAGAAACTTTTTTTGTATCCGAATGTGTTCTGCGTAGTCTTCCCTAATTGCCCATAACGCAACTTAAAAGCCCGAATACTACTAAAAAACCTCAAAAATAGAACAAAAAGGCAGCTGTTTTCATTCGTAAGCAATGCAAGCAGCGAAAGTATCGAGCTCGCTTTAAATTTTAAATGAGGAGAATCAATGCTTTCGGTCTCAAAGGATCTTTTTTGCGCCTTTGTTTTCTAGGAAGTAACTTTTTTTCAATCTTTAGTTAGAAATGAGCCGCATTGTAATATACGGCCATAAACTTATTTTATTCGGCTTTCTTGAATTCAGCTAACGTTGAACAGAATTTTAAAATAAAATTTGCTAAAAGCTGTAAAAGAACGTAGGTTTTTTTTCCTTTTATTTCAGATCCCAAAAGTCATTAACGAAGTATCAAATACGACAACAACAAAATTAAGTTAATTTCGTGATATTTTAATTTTTTAAGACTTTACAGTTAAAGATGAATTACACGTTTACAAAAAATAAGATAAAAAAATCATATAAAATGTCTAATTAATTAATCAAATTGCACATTAAAAAATATTTTTTATCGTGATGTTTGCTTATCTGACGCTAAAGTCAATTAGCCATTCAAACAAAATTGTAACAGTCCCATTTAGACAGTTTTATTTGCTAACTGTAATATGATAATTATACATTCGAGTTCACTTTGCATCTAATATAATTAACGTTAAAACTTTCATTTGTATATAATGACGTTACATTTAACGACTTTAAATGCGGAAATTTGTCACAGTGTTTAGATGTGCATCAAGTCAATTTAGTCAATTATTTCAAATAGGAATTTATAAATTAAATTAAAATGTTAACTATTTTTCCTGCGCGTGTAAATTTGTGCCAATAAACAAACAAATTAACACACTAAAATATATGTTTTAAAATTCTAGATAAATGTGAATTTTTGCTATAACCTGCGAGCATGAAGGGACTGTAGTAGAGCGAATATGACGTCATCATCGTGATGCAAACATCTCAGACCTGATGGCATCAGACACGTGATTTCCTTTCAAAATTTATGAATGAAAAAGCGACTTGTGATTTGGAAATAATAGTAAATGTGTTACTTCATGAAGTACAGGATATTTTTATGAATATACAAGAAAACATTTATGAATGGATGACGTAGTAAATCACGTTTCTGAGGCCATACATGTTGACCTAACTTTGATGTTAGCGAGATTATAATCTTATGATTTCTCTACTATGAGGGGTCCATGCTTGAAGGCTAGATCGATAATAGTAATGAACTTTAAAAAGATAGAAAAGCCAAAATCTATAACTGGGCTGCTTTATTTTCATCTAAATGTAACTGCAAAGGTTTCATTTGATATTGAATTTTGGCACGAAAACTATTTCATATGAAGTAATAGAAGATAAAATTTCAAATAAGAGGTTTGGAAATCGGAAATCGTAATGAGCCGTTCGTTGTCTCGATCAGGAGGTCCTTACAACTTCATTTAAGTTCTGAAGAATAACTGAAGTGGGCAATTATGTGCCGCCTGCGCAGCGTAAATAAAGACAGAGAGAGAGATTGTGCCCAGATATTTACCTGGGGCTGGTAGAACCCACCGAAGGTGTGTTTTGGGAAAAAAGGAAGAAGAATTATGGAAAATGAGAAAGTTTTACTATTATTCAGGGGAATAATAGTCTTAAAAGTAGAAAGTTTAATGGGATAGGTAATTTTTATTTTATTTTTTAAAATTTTATGATTTTAATTTGGTTTTAATTTTTTTATTTTTGAAGATCTTCATGTACAATGACCTTATCGTTAGATCTTCCACATGCCGTTTTTGCCCACCGAAACCTGACCCAGTGTTACAAGCGCCTGTGTGCAAGCTCATCTCACTGGATTGCTCAGGTACGGTGGCAGCATGTTGAAGCCATCGTTTATATTTTCTTCTGGCGGTTAACGCTGTTTTAAATTTTTTTCAACTTGGTTTTCTAGTCCGAGCCGAAGTAGTTTGATATAAGTTCAACGGCTTTTATGCCTACTTCTAATTTTTCAATTTGCATTTTTCAATTCTCCGAAGAGTTTTTTACAGTTTGCCAATATCTCCTTAGGCCAGCTTGCAAGTTCCCTGAGAAAGTCAAGCGGGTTCTCGTCTGGCGTAAGTTGAGTTTGCATGGGTGGTTCGGGTTGAGCCACTGGTGGAGCTTGGTCCATTTCTTCAGGGTCATTGACCGAGATAGGCATGGAGTAATCTGGAGGGGTATTCTCCGTGTGATTATTAGAGTTTTGTTGCCTTTTTTTATATGATTTTGGGGCGCGTGGGCACCCAGAGAAGTTGGTCTGCCGCTGCATAGAGCAGACTCTGAGCTAGCAACATATTTTTCAGGGCAATTTTCTGTGAGGTGATCCTCGGCGCATTTAACACACCTGATTGGGTTAGAACATGAGTTTTTGGAATGTCCATACCGCTGTTAGCGGTGGCATTGCGTGGGAGTCTTACGTTTTTTGTAAGGTTCTGTTTTGATGATGAGATTTAACAGTTCTTTAAGCTGGTAAATTTTGGTGCTTTTGGCTCCGTATTCAAGCTCAGGAAAGTAGATTGGCAGTGGAATGCGAATTCTATCGACATTTTTTTTAGCTGATATACACTCAGCATTAGAAACCCTTTTCTAAAAGCGCTGATTTAATTTCATCAGTAGGCATGTCAGCAGGGACATTTTTTAGTACTACTTTTGTCTATTTAGGCCGATAGGTATTGGAAGGTGTGGTATGGGAAGCTATTTGCATTAAGGATTTCCCTTGTAGCTTCAAAATCTACATTTTTGGTAAATTTGATAGTCAGCGACTCAAGCGCTGCTTTGCATGAGAATTCGGAAATTTCTGCATAATAATGAGCGTTCTAATTTCGGTCCAGAGGGACGGTTCTGAGACTATTATTGGGGGAATTTTTTCCCTAGGCTTTAGAGCCTCTTCTACTATTTCTTCGACTTCGTCTTCGATAATTGAAAATTTACTGGGCTCTCCTACCGAGGTAGGGCTTTCAGGTTCTCTTGGTATTTTAGCAGTTTTAATTGATTTGAGAAATCCTTCGACGAAGAGGAATTCCTCAGCAACTTTTTTAATTTCGTCCTGAACAAATTCCAGGCCGGGTTTATTTTTATTATCAATGAACATGAGTTCGGTAAGTCCGTAATATTTTAGAAAGACTTTGTCGGAATCACTGGCTGTGCCAGCGCTTTCCTTTACTTAAAGATGCTTAATATCATCAATGATTATGTTAGTGTTATCGTTTGTGAGAAAGTGGTTTCTATCCATAACGGGTAGAGTTACCACTTCATTATTCTTAGAGTCGGAGTCCAGAGTGACTTCCATTTCAATTTTATCATCAGGGATAATTTCCTCTTTTACTGGAGAAGCGGGCGAGTTCAAAATATAAAGTTCGCTAGTAAGTTCCGTTCTTAGTTTAACGAGATTTGTTAATTGAGATTTTTTAGACATGGACAATTTGCCCTTTTCTTGTTTACCCAGAAGGGTATAATGCTGGAAGCGGACCGATAAAAGCTGTTTTTCAAGGTTTTTAATTGTTTTTGAGTATGTGGGTGACACAGTTAGATAAAGAAAGATAGAGTAGGGTAGGAGGGGAGGGATGAGTATTTACCAGGCGAAAGGAAGCTATGCTAATCGGAAGATAAAGCGTCGCTGATAACATTCTCTCCTAGGTATTGGTGATCAAAGCCACCACCTTAGAGAGAGAGAGCTGAAATCGAAATTTCCGGGCTTACAATTTAAATGGGAGAAAACGCAGGCATACAATACCACTGGTCTGGCTGCTTGCTTCTTAATTTTTCTCAGATGAGGGCTAACTTTAACCAAGAGCGCTTTGTAATGACAGCCGAGCTTTGATAAAAGCAATCACTCGGCGAAAATGGTTTGTGTTAGGAACTGGCTCAGGAGTCTGGCTCGGGAGCTGCTTAAGGTTCGTCCGTCTTCGATGAAGACGAGAGAGATAATGACAAATAAAAGGTTTGTTTTTTATTATGTTTGGTTGCATTATTTTTGTTTTCCTTAATGACTGGCATTATTTAAAAATATTATTTTTTGCTCATCCACGAAATATTCAACATCTTAAATAATTGCTCGACCTTTCGATTTCAGTTTCTCATTTCAGTTTTCATGCGTTATATTTATTTTGTATATTCATTTCGTTACGTAGATTTTTTACAATACTCGCAAAAGGCGATTTAAACCTAACTACATAATTATTGGAATCCTCTGTCTTCAGTTTCACAAACAGAAAAATACGAAGCCAACTTCAAAAATAGTTCATCACCTGAGCCCCCAGGCATATACTTTCATATACTCCATGTACTTTCGCACCACGACATTAAAAATAAACTAATGTTCTAAATGAACTAAAACTGAAGGTGTGGGCAGGCCGCTGCACCGGAAAAATTTATTTTTTTTTGGGGGGGGGGGCAGTCCGACCCACCCAATACTATCGGGAAATCCTGAAGTTGGGAATTTCAACTTCTAAAAACCCCGAATTGGGAAAATGTATGCAGGAAGAAAATTAATATTATTAACAAATCAAAGCTAAGGGAGATTATAAATTGCCCAATTTGTAATATTACATTTAAATTAGACCTCAGAACAGACACTGTATTGGACTATGGATGCAACAAATCAATGCTTGTGAGAGAATTGTTTAATATTACCTAAAATATATATAAAAAAAAGAAAAATCTCGATAAGTTGGAACTGGGAATTTTCAGCACTGTTGAGTTGGGAATTTCGAATAGTTAAGGTGTAAATTTCGAATACTTATGTTGGGAAATTTCTTGTTTCACCCCCTAAAAATATTTTTTGTGCAACGGCTCTGGGTGTGGGACGCTTAGTTCAAGGAGGATCAAAAGTTTTTCATGTGGATCAAGAGTTTTTTATGTGGATCAAAAGTTTTTCATGTGGATCAAGAGTTTTTTATGTGGATCAAAAGTTTTTCATGTGGATCAAGAGTTTTTTATGTGGATCAAAAGTTTTTCATGTGGATCAAGAGTTTGTTATCATATCAAATAAAATACAAGATATTTGATTAATTTAATAGTATAATTTAATTAAAAATACAAGTATTAGTCTTGTATTTAACAAAGCACAATTTCTGACATTTAACAGGCCCCGAAAATTCCATTCATTTTAAAATCCCTATAATAGTTATATACACACACAGTGTAGATTATTGCGTTTATAGACGACATCATTTTAACGATTGGCTATCTCACACTTTTCCAGAATTATTGACGGACGCAGATTAAAGTCGCTCTTTTTGACAATTGGCTCTTTTTCACGCCGAAAGGACCGAAATACGGTCAAAAGAAAAATTCTAAAGTACCCAATAGACTTAAACTTCGAAAGGAGAAATAAGTTTTTGAAGCTTAAGTTTTTAAGGTGTTTAAACGCTCAAAAAAACCTTCCAAATCCCTCTTTTATCTTCTTAAAAAGATTGTCGTCTTATCAGTCCAACAACAGCAATAAAGTGAGAGGCGGAATTATCGGATATCCTGGTACACTAGAAAGCTCACCGTGCTAGAAACAAATCTTCCGTGGCCATTCATTACTACACTAACTAGTTTCGTTTACGAGTTTCTTTCTTTCGATTCCAGGGGAGACACGTTCCCATGAATGTATGACCTTAATTCTTTATCCCAATGTTCCCTTCATTGCTACGATGTCTCATTTTTCACTCCTTCTATTTCCTATACCACTGTCGCACTTTAGATCTAACTCTATGCTTTAGAACTTACTCTAGGCTTCCAATTTACCGACACACCACTTATCACCATGTATTAATCTGATTGGTAGCAATAGAGTTTTATATAAAATGGTTAAACATATATATAGTTTATTTTTAGGTATTGATAGTTAGAATATATAAAGATTCAGTAGAACTCTATTTATCCAGATTAATTGGGACCAGATCCCATCTGGATAATCGAATATCCGAATGATTGAACGACTCACGAAAAAAAAATATTTCTTATTAAAAAAAAAGAATTTTGTTTTAGTATGTAACGTTATTTAACGACTATTAAAAACAATATTATTCTTCGATAAGAATTTTTTTAAAAGTGGACATTGTTGATTTTTGTTTGCACAAAACAAACTGGATCCGGATGATTGGCTTTCCGCTTTATTTAATCCGGATAACTGGAGCTCGGATAATTGGAGTTCTATTGTAATTACTTTTTTATTATTTGAGAGCATTTTTTTTACAAAACTTAACAGGATTCTTTTTTCAAGTATGGTTACCGATCTCTTCACTCCATTCATTTCCAAACAAACAAATATTATATTGCCTTCATATAATATTAGATCAACACAACAATATACAACAGAGCCACGCTGGTCGCTTTACAGAGTGAAGTACACAAAAAGCTGGACCGATAGCGCTGAACGTTATCTCAAATATAAGTCCACCCCTATGGAAACCATAAAGTAACCAAATATTTCTCACTAGTAACCCTCCACGGCGATCGATGGTTTACTGGTATATAAGGCATAACAAAAAGCTTTGCTGAGATTAAAACAAAAAAATATGAATAATTTATATCTTTAATTAAACACAATATAAAAAATTTCATTTGAATCCATCAATGACTTACTATATTAGTTTTAAAATACCAATTTCTTCTCGGCTAAGTATTCTGATGTAAAAGTGTTATTGGCAGCAGAATAACGACTTTTTGGTATAAATTTTATATCAATAATTAAATTGAACTAAAATCCTCAGCTTTATATATTAAAAAAATTTCTGCGATGAATGGTAAAATTAATATGACTAATATTAAGTTGAACTAATACTAACTACTACTTAACTACTACTAACTACTACTACTGAACTTACTACTAATATGCATAATAGATATAAATATTTGTTTAAAAATTATAACTTATCTTTTACTCTAGGCTCTTTGATTTCTTTAAGTCGACTTTCTACTTACTTTTTAACCAACTTAAGCGTACCAACCAAAAGTGCCAAAGCGTCAATGCGAAGGTTATCAATTCGACTTGTATTTTTTGTTATGTATGTTTGCGCATGTTTTCTGTTTTTATTCAGATATTTGGATTTTTTTTTTTACGTAAAAAGTATTTCGGTTTGATTAATAAGGGTAGTTTGGTAAGACAACATGAAGCGGAAGTATGCAGTGTGCCTGCTCAGAGGACATCTAGCAGTGAATCAAGTAAAGTATTATTAAATAAATCAAAGAAAGTATTGTTAAATGGATTGTATTTATTGACATTTCTAAATAGTTGAATTCCAGAAACCATAACTTATCCTTCTGAATAAAAGCAGCAAAAAATTGTATTTAATCCAAACAAGACTTATGCTCAATAATACATTAGAAATCATACATGTATGCCAAATTAACTACCTGACGATTATGAACATTTTAATATTACATATTAACATTTCAATATATTTTTTATATTATTGACGACAAAAAAAATATGGACCTCAAACGTAAACTGACAGAAACTATTATAAGAACAATGTACTATATCAAAGCGAAATCGTAATGAAATCAGAACATTTTTCTAAGCAACTAAAAGGTTTTCGCGTTATCACAAACGAACAAAGTTACGAATACAGTTGCTTTTGAAACCTGTCTAAGTTTATCATATCATGTTACTCTTTACTCGTTGCTACTTTGGTAAGTATTGACAAAAGATCTAACATTTCGGTTGAAAACAATGTTAAATTTTCATTTTTATACACAAATTACTAAGAATTTTCTGCAAATACGATAAGTGTATAAAATAATAAAGATACAAAATGCAAGCTTACATAATGTATTTATTTCAATTCCATTCTATTTAAATGTAATTTTTATTGTTATTATATCTATCGAAAAGCATGAATTTATCCTATTCTACTATTAATCAACTTTAAGTGCGCCAACCGATTTCGAAAAGCGCACCAAGGAAGGGGTTTTAAATTTGAATGTTATGTATTTCTTTATGTTTATTTGCACATGATTTCTGTTCAAATTCAAATATTTGGGTGAAATTATTTTTCTGTTGGAATATGGGATGTCTCACTTGGGCATTTTTTGGGACAAATATCCGGTTATACAGCATTTAACTATCCGGAATTCTCAATTAACCGGACCATTTGAAAACAAATATTGTCCGATTTCAAAAATGCGTTCGTTAACGTTGGAAAGAGAAAAATCCACTTTCTCAAAAAGTGCAAAACAAAATTGATATCCTGCTTTTATTTATCCAAAAATATCCATTAACCGGACTTTCATTAGCATTTTCTCCGATTTTGAAATATTTTCATTGTTTTGTATTGATTGTTATTAGAATATGCATTGTTGGAACAATATAGTTTTGTTTATCCGGCATTTATTAAACCGGATCATGGGCGTGAAAAAAAGTGAGCAACTTGATTAAAAATAGCAGCGAATGAAGCTCCCTGCTAAATTAAAAACTAAAATGGGAAAAATAAAATAATCCCTTTTTTTTTTAATGGAAAACCATCTTTATATAAAAGCGCTAAAAAGTAAAAAGTAATTTTTAATTTTAAGTGCAAGTTATGAATTTTTAAATAATTAATATTAATGTTTTACTTGTTCAATTTTTTATAATTTGGTGCCAATTTACAAAAACCATTTTTAGATTTTGGCGCCGATATCAAAAATTTGTAATAAATCAAAAATTTATATTAAATATTTAAATTTTTTCAACTTGTTCGTAAAATTAAAAGTTATTTTTTTTAGTTATTAACGTTTTTTTTCTTTAAAGTTGGCTTTTGTTTCATAAAATTATTTTATTTAAATGGTTAGAAGTATACAAAGAAGATATTGTTGTCTGATTTCATTAAATTTAAGTGTTTCATGAATATTTCCAATAGAATTAATTACATAATCCCTCAATAAAGGCACAATAAATACTTTATTTTGATATAAGACATTTAATGCTATTTACATTCTATTACAATATTTTGGAAGTAATATAAAAAATAAATTTAAAATACATTTATTACAATCATTACACGGCCGTTATTACCCAATATTTTATATTAATAATAAGGTTAAATAATTAAAATATGGTTTAATGATGTAATTCTTAAAATCAAATTATTACATAATCCCTCAATAAAGGCACAATAAATATTGTACTTTATTTTGATATAAGACATTTAATGCTATTTACATTCTATTACGATATTTTGGAAGTAATATAAAAAATAAATTTAAAATACATTTATTACAATCATTACACGGCCGTTATTATCCGATATTTTGTATTAATAATAAGATTAAATAATTAAAATATAGTTTAATGATGTAATTCTTAAAATCAAATTATTACATAATCCCTCAATAAAGGCACAATAAATATTGTACTTTATTTTGATATAAGACATTTAATGCTATTTACATTCTATTACGATATTTTGGAAGTAATATAAAAAATAAATTTAAAATACATTTATTACAATCATTACACGGCCGTTATTATCCGATATTTTGTATTAATAATAAGATTAAATAATTAAAATATAGTTTAATGATGTAATTCTTAAAATCAAATAATTGAGGAGTTACAAATTATCAAATAAAGAAAAATCTTAAACATATAAAAGATTTTGAATTCCGAAGTTATATAGGAATAAGGAATATTGAATAAATATCCCTTTCCTAAAAAATACTTTAGATTGGCAATTGAAATACATAAATTTGTAAAAACCTCATTCATATACCATCAACTAAAATCAAGCTCTATGCACTTCTTCATAAACATTTTTAGCAGTACTATTTTCATATATGACTTTGATATATTTGAAAATCCTTTCCTATCTATACTCCCGTTTTATCATCTCCAATCACATCCTACACTCTAGGTTATACTAGAAATCTAAAATGACGGAGGATTTTTTTATTTTTCTGAACTATTCGCCTAAGCAATCTAGAAGTACATCAGGGGAAATAAGGGATGTTTTTCGCTTTTCCTCACAGAAAATTAGGTTATTTTGCTATATCCGAGTAGAAGAAGGGAATCTTTCATTTGGGCTTCACCTAACTCCGTCCTCTGCGTACAATATTTTCACTTATGCAATAATTCTACAACGCTTCTCCGTATTGCACAATATATTTTCTTGACGATTCACTTATTAAATAAACTTATAGCTTAAAACCTATTTCTATATGAGAAATGTCTATTGGGTGAAAAGGTTTTGTTGATCATATATGAGAGAGTATAGATTCATATTTATCAAGAAATATTAATGCTTATATATGGGTATATAGATAGATAGATATATAGTAGTATAATATATAATAGTATATAATATATATCGCCTGAAAAAAAGTATGCACTACTTTACTTTAAATGCAATAAACAAAGATTAGTGATAATGTAAATCTAGTGTGAACTCTATCAAAATACTGACCTCAAAATGATTTATTGAAAATTTAAATAATTTCGACGTTTTGATAATATTCTTCATCAATCACTGTACGAGATTTTATCTACAACTACTTAGTTAATTCATCTCACCAATTCGGTACGTGGTCATTAATTTAGTATATATAATGTATTCAAACAATAGCTAACTTACGAAAAAGATTATTTTCTGCAATATGATACCCTTGGTAAATTTCTATACGGTTTTTACTTTTTAATTCCATATATAAAAACATTGCCACACCCTCAGTGAATCAGTAAAAGCCTTTTCCGAGAAATTCTTTAAATCAACTTACCTTTGGAAATCTCCGCTTCTTTTTATTGTTCAATTTTGAAGCAAGCTTACGTTGCAATCATATTCTGGCAATATCTAATCTTAGAAATTGGCAATGGTATGGATCAATATAACGTGACCGTGGGTTTATGTTCTCACGCCTATGTTAGGTTGCGTGAGGTGATGGTTCAAATATGGTCTTCGTTATCTGACCATGGTTCGAAATTGCGAAACAGTATTATCGGGTCTTTCCTTAAGGATAGACCCACATACCTCCGCCAATTGTCCCATTGTGTAGCTCTAGTGCGACGCCGATGCAACCACCAATCCACGCTCTGACGAGAAAGGAAACGTCTTTTTTTTTGTTTGGTTTGGTTAATTAACGTCGCACTAGAGCTGCACAGTGGGCTATTGGCGACGGTTCGGGCCTATCTGGAAGGAAAGACCCGGGAACGATGCTTCGTATTTTTGAACCATAGTCAGATGACGATGGAAACACCTGAACTGGCACCCAACGCCTTTAATAGACGTCGGGACTTTGGACCCCGATCAGATTTATCGTGCACCAGTCCCGTATACACGCCGTTAATTTTTGCGGATGTTCTGGACGACTTTTCTAGTATTTTTGAAGCGAAGCTGGCAACCCTCCGATCACAAGATCACTACTTTTTTACTTTTCTTTGTCAAGTCCATCGCACGGGCTCGAACCACCAATCCTCGGATACGCTTTTAAACGCTCGGCCATGGAGGCTTCGGAAACGTTTTTCATCACAGGGTCTTGTGTAGTCTAGCTCTACTTTGACTAAACACCAAATCTTCCAGGGCCTCCAGTTGCCCAGTGGATAAAGGCGTTCAACTAGTAATCAGAGGATTGATATATTTCAGACCGGTGCGGTGAACTTGACAAAGAAAAGTAAAAAAGTATAGTGATCTTGCGATCGGAGCGTTGCCACCTTTGCTACAAATACACTAGAAAATCGTCCAGAACATCCAACAAATATACTGGCATGTATACGGGACTGGTGCACAATAAATCTGATCGGGTCCAATGTCCTGACCCTTATTGAGGCTGCGCATGGTGTCAATTCAGGTGTTGTCCTCGTCATCTGCCAATGGTTCAAAAATACAAGGCATTGTTCCCGGGTTTTCCTTCAGTGTAGGCCCCGAACCGTTGCCGATAGCCCAATGTGCAGCTCAAGTGCGACGCTAATTAACTAAACCAAATCTGCCAATACAAAACTGAAATAAACTCAAATACAATTTTGGAAGCGTTGTTTATATCGTTTCATGACAATAAAAACACAATTTAAAAGTAATACTAATTCAACTAGATTGGTGTCATCTTTCAAGAGGGCCTTGTCTATTCAGTTCCATTATTATTCGATATCTTGCTAGTTAAAAATTTTGTAGTCCAAATGTCCTCACGCGTGTGTCAAAATATGAATGTTTGAATTAACGTCGCATTAGGCCTGCAGAATAGCCATTGTTCAATGTCTATATGGAAGGAAAGACATGGGAACCATGATCAGATGATGATAAGTCAACACCTCTGAGCTGATACCCGACGCAAACTCAATAGGCGTCAGGACAATGGACCCCGATCAGAATTTACGTGCACCAGTCTCTTACACACGGCGAGTGTAATTCACTGGTAGTCAGAAAGTTGGGAGAATCAGGGCACCAAAAAAATATCAGTCAACGAACAGGTGTAAATCCGCCGTGGTCCAATTTTCTGGTCTATTGAGTCTCTATGGGGTGCCAGCTCAGGTATTGTCCTAACCAAACTGACATTTATAAACACCATTGAGCTCAAATAATCACTGGAATGATTACTAAGCGTGCGCGACGACCATATGTGAGAGAGTAAGACAAACTTTTTAGAAAATAAGGCAACAAATAGTCTTTTCGAATAGCATCACCAGTAAGCTAAATAAGAACTGGAAAGTAGAATAAGCGTGCCACCGTGTGACGGTCCTGAAAATGTATTCATCTGTGCGACACGCTAAAGTTTATCTCCCCTTTATTCCCCCCATGGGATTATTCATTCCAGTTATCATATTTTAGCTCAATCAAGATTAAATGTCGATATATAAATATACGTTTATTCGAATGATGACGTCTACTACATAGAGTCTATATACTTCAATGTTAAGTGCATGACAACTTCGAAGTGACGACATAGTTGCGTAACCGTTATCAATAATTTTTTCTGGTCTGTAGTCTGCACTGTCAACAAATATCGAACAAAACAATCAAAACTTTCATATCATATTCCTGATAATAAAAATGATAGCTTATATGTTCGAAGATCATTGTCATTTGAGCGATTACACACATTATTTCTTAGTATATTTCAATTGCAGAACAGTTCCTATTTAGAATTTCGCCATTTGTCACATTTTGTTGAGGAAGTTGCGTGACAACTTTTTGAACTTTGACATAAGGAAAAAGTTTGACCTTAATTCTAATTTATCCTGTTGAGGAAAGTGGTGAGCTTTATTTGGTTACTCACGGGATTTTATATGAGATTATTTGCAGGTTTTTATGTTTGTGATTCATATATTATAAAATATAATTTAAAGAAATCTAGTTTCTAACTGAATTTGTTTTTCAAAGTGAAGGTATTGATAAGTTTTTTTTATTATTTAATGAGTTTGGCCTAATTTTTTTTTTACATTAATCCCATAAATGCGCTAACTTTTACAAATTGGGCTTGAAACTATGCATTAAGTATATGTTTGAAATAATAAACAAAAAAAATCTATCTTTATTTAAGTTTTAATTAATTAATACTTGCTATGTAGAATCTTAACCTATTCGCTACCATATGAGTTGTATTTAACTTGTGCCTTGTTTGTCCAAGAGGTTCTGTGAGTTAAATACAACTCATTTAAAAAAACTACAGTATTCATGCTTTTTTTTTTATTTATGATATTCATTCTGTAAATTATATATACACTTCATATAAACCATTCAATCATGATATAAGCAAAGTCTGCATAGCCCCCTAGACAAAAAAAAAACGGATCTGGATCTGGATTTTCCCTTAAAAGGTTCCTAAACCACAATCAATAGTCCGTTGTCTAGCTTTATTGCTTAGTTAATTCAACCAAACAATTAACGATAGTTCCAACTCCATATTCCTGTTTATTTTTTTAATTATTTATAAATTTTTACGACATTATTTTTCTGATCAAGTTAATTTGTTTACAAAGATATATGTGTTTCAAAAATGTTATTTTCGGCATAACATAACTTTCCAAACACAGTATTTCTACTACTTATAAGTTTTTCAATTTTTTTTTATTAAGAAAGTCGCCAAGTGCTACTGTTCAATACATTTTAATATTTTTAATTTACTGTTGTATTTTAGGGTAATGGATTATGAGAAAATAACATTCGAGGACTTTCCTCCTGGTCCCCTCGATGAATATCGTCAAAAAGCAACATTTGACTGGAAGACAATGAAGTTTATTTTAGAAGGTGAAGATGTGTCAAAATATCAGGTATTTACATTTTTTTGCTCAAACAGTTATTAATTTACTTTCTCACTAAAGAGTTTACTTATTGCATGTTCAAACACTTGAGACAGTGCTAACGAATCATTTATAAAAAAATAGTGATGGCTTTGAAAACTGTACAATGTTATTTAGACATATGCAGTAATCAAGTCTTCCTGAAATGCATGAAAAAGTTTAAAGAATTATTCTTTAAATTATAGACATTTTATAAAATGCCTAATTGTACAAAGTTGGTAATAACCCATTTTCGTATAATAGACATTCTATAAAAAAAAGAATACTTTAAATTTATTTTATCACAAAGATCATATTGTCATATTACTTTGATGCTTTTATGATTTTAAAAAATCAAAGTTATGCAACACATTTCTAAGTAACCATTGGTGAATGGGAAGAAATATACAGCATATGTACACAAGTATTATTGAGTTGTAAAGATTGCAACCATGTCTTATTGTTAAATTGTATGACTAAATAAATGAAAGTTAAATAAAGTTTTATCTGTTTTATTTTTTTCTAAGTATCAATTGTATTTTTTTTTTAAACAACTACTTGTGGCTTCATAAAGAAAAATCTGCAACTGCAGCTTTGTTGATGTGGCCATGGAAATGTGAAGACTCCATTTATTGTTGAATTTTAACAATCGGAAGGTTGTAAATAAATTAACTATTGTCATAGTATTTAGTAACAATTAACATTTAATTATAAAAGAAAAAATTTTAAGGGGTAAATTAGAGGCATTGCAATTAAAAAAAGAAAAGTCTTTCCTTCAGAATAGATCCTGAACCATCATCAACAGACCATTGTGTCCGGAGCAGTATAGTAGCGTTTGTGATACAAAAACTGACCAATCCAACTATTTTACCATAAAAAAGTATTTTCATCTATCAATATTTGCTACCTACCTACTTTGAAATGCTTTATTTTATTTATTTAACCTTTTCTCTATATTTTTACCTAACTTTCTTAATACTGCAATTGATTGGTATTTTTCAGCAATATATCTGGAAAACTTTGGAGTCAGACCCACTGTTCCATCGTTCTATGACAGAAGAATTGAAATGGCAGGAAGATCACCATATCACTTTCAAAAGACTTAAGCGCATCGCTCAGTATAACTTATTGCCTCCTGAATTACTGACTGAAAAGCATCATTTTTCCCCAGCTTGTGCTAATGCCTTAGCAATGTATGATTTGGCATTTTATATCAAGAAATCATTAGCTGTAGAAGTAAGTTTCAAGACGTTATCTTCCACTGTAATTATTTTAAAAGTACCAATAACTAAAATAATACTAAACAATTTCTCAAGTACTAAAACAAGTTATATATAGAATGTGTTCTGACTTGACAAAAATTTCTGACTGTTTTCAACACAGTCTTAATTTTCTAATGAACCCATATTTAAGGAAATTTTATATTGTATGTTTACACCATCAGTAAAATAATGAAGACTAGATATTTAATCTTAGTAGATGTTTTTACCAATGCATTAAATGTTATTGCAGTGATAAAAGTTGACTAGTGTACGTTGAGACAGTTGTGCTGAAACTCGGAGGTATGACAGGGAGAAAACCGACAGTTCGGTACTTTATATTTCAGCGTATTTTGAAACGTGGTTTCGCTGCAAGTAGGATGCCGTACTGTATCTGGCCCTAATGCATTAAGAGTATGGGTTTTAACTTAAAAAGTTCCTCTGTAAACATTTTATGAAGAAATCGTACATTTTTAATTATGTATACTATACTTTTTATAAAGTTTATTTTCATGTATATTTCTAGGATTAAATTTAATAGATTTTTTTTTATCTCCACATAAAACTTTTTTTTAAAACTATTTTAATGAAAATAACATACTAATATCAATTAAAGTATATGTTTTATAATAAAAGTTGTTGAACAACTGACTTGTACATTACAATACACTTTTATTAACTAAACACTTTATTGTATTTTCAGTATATTTCTTTTGTTATGCGAAGCAGTGGAACATCCCAGCATATGAAATACTTCGAGCCTTTGAACAAAATGGAGGTAATATATGTATTTTAAATATTTTTCTTACAATTTTGTATGTTTTAATGCAATAATTATGGTACTAGAAATATGAAGTATTATATATATTAAACAAGTATTAATAAACAAAAACATTTATTTTTTACTCAGTTTGCTAAAAAAATAATTTAAAAGACAATGTGAAATTATAGATATTTTATATGTTGATTTGTTCACAAAAACCTATTTTCTAAGAAACTTTTCTGAATGGACTTAAAACAAAGTATTATTTCAGTTGATTGAAACCTGTGTAAACTTTCTCAGATTTTGTTCTTTAATCGTCCATTATAAAAATACTTGACATTAAATGATATATACTAATATGCTTTGAGTTCAACCAACTACATCTCCTTGTCGTTCTTCTTTTCAAATCAAAAATAAGATAACCTTTGCGAATGCTGGTGGACCAACAAATTTGAAAACATTCAGTACATTGTAAATGGAATATTTAAGCATAATTGAACAGTAAAATTATAAATACACTTGTATAAATAAAGGTGTTGACACACTCTAAATTGCAATACCATAACAGTTTGCTTTGCAGTTAAGTTTAACAAGGAAACATACAATATTATATGTATGTATTTTGGCATCTAATAATTTAACTAACGTGACTTGCGTAATTTGACCTTTTGGTTAGTATTTTTTGTTAACTTAATTTTGTTGATTCACATTCAACTGATTGATTGAAAAGTTTTTATGTATTTTTGTGCAGATTGTTATGTCTCATATAATATATATATATTTTTAATTTTGATTTCCTAAACAGTAAAATTGAATTAAACTATTCGTTAAAGATTTCAGGCTGTTTTGCTTTAACTGAAATAAGCCATGGAACAAATACCAGAGGTATGAGAACAGAAGCAAGATATGATCCAAAGACACAGGTAAAACAACTTGATAGTAGAAGAAACTATATTGTTACAGAATTTGAATACCTTTGAGTGTGTGTTTTAGTTTAAATATTTCTAATAGAAATATAAAATATTAATTGTGCTATTTTTTTAAAGTATTCTATACTTTTGAGTGTAATAAAATTGTAATAACTTTAAATTTTGCATTAATGACATATTAAGTTAAAACAGAAAAGTTTGTTAAATACCTGAATTTTTCTTTTTTTAAGTTTACTCTTACATATTTTACATTTAAAGGAAGTTGTTGTATAGCTTCCAGACACTTAAATTTCATTTTTTCATACAATGTTTAATTTTTTTTTTCATAAGTTAAATATCATTATAATTTTACATTTTCACTTTATACAATTGTTACCTTTTATTATAGGAGTTTGTCATGCATACTCCTGATTTCCAAGCAGCAAAAACCTGGTCTGGAAATCTTGGTCAACTAGCAACTCATGCGGTTGTGTATGCCCAATTGTATACACCAGATGGAAAATGCCATGGTTTACATAGCTTTATTGTCCCAGTGAGAGATCCCAAAACCCTTTTGTCATACAAAGGAGTCACTGTTGGAGATATTGGCCCTAAGCTTGGACTTAATGGTCTTGATAATGGGTAAGGACAGTTACTTGTTTTTTTTTTATTTAATTAGAAATATATGCTACAGAAATAAACATTTCTATGCTAAATATTTTTTAAATCATGTTGATTAAAATAAATATTTTTTAATTCTTGTTTTTACTGAACTCAAAATAGAACCATATATGTTAAAAATATATTTTTGTACTTTTTTTTTTTAATGTAAATTTTATTACTTACATTAAAAAAAGTAAATAATGTTGTTATGTATGTAGTTTTTTCCGTATTGCAAACAAGTCTGTTTCATTTAATTTCTAAACTCATTAATGCAATAAGAGAATATGTATGTTTTTGAATGATAATTCCGAACTAAGTTTTAAATGTCAAATACAATATTATCTAAAAACTTCTTTTGCATATTTTCTTCACAGTTTCCTAATATTCAATCAATACAGAGTGCCCCGAGATACCTTATTAAATAAGAATGGTGATGTAACACCAACTGGACAATATGTTTCTCCAAAGGTATGAATTGCATGTTTTGTTAGCAATGAACATTAGTCATTGTTCCATTTCTATATTTAGGCAGACTATTATTAATAGTTAAAAAATATTAAATTCTATACTGTTTAATGTTTTTAAATGTAATTTTATTGTAATTCTTAAATGTGTATCATAGAATTCCATGAGCAGAGAAACAAACAGTTTTTATTTTATATGGTCATATTTTTTTCCTTCTTCGACAAATGCTATGGAATAAATTTTTTGTAATAGTAAAACTACTGTCCAAACAACAACCAAAGACATATTCGATCGTCTTATAATCCTGTTTCAAACTTAACATTAGTTTTCCCTTTGATTTCAAGGAAGATAATTATATATCAATAGATTGTATTTGTTTTTTTAATCCAAAATTACAATATTCAAACATACATTATAAGTGTAGTTGTTCAAATTGATTTTTATTAGTTAATATTTTATAGCAGTTTATTAATTTATAATCGTTTTTAGATAGAAATATCTTTTAATTTTTAAGTTTTGATTATGAGCCACAATTTTTCAAATTCATGATAATTTTAATTTATTGCTGGGAATTAGTAATGTGCACACATTAGTTTACAAGTGCATGGTTATACCAGAGAGTTGTAATATTAAATAGAGAGCGCTTTCAATACCAGACTCTTGTAAGGCCGCAGTGTCAACATTGAAAAGAAAAACTTGCATCACGTGGTTATAGCGCTGCCACATTTGGCGTTCAGACATTTGCAGGAGTTTCAAATTTGGCGCACTTTCTTCTCTTTTGGTGATCAGGAGTTCTGTCCGTATTCAACTTTTTAACATATATGTACGTATTTACTTATTTTCAAACAATATGCGCTAAATATTTCCTCTTCATTAACGAAACGAAAATATTTTATTTGTGTTCAATACTCGAAGAAGCGAAACTCTTTATATTTCTCAGGTTTTATTGTTTATATTTTCTTATTGAAGTATACAAAATAACAATTGAAAGAACTTTGCTTATGGTAAGTTTTTTACATAAAACGTAATGCAATTATTTCAAAACTACAAAGTAAGAAAAATCTCCTTAATATATCTGTTAAACTCCCTTAAATTGTGCCACTCATTCAAAAAAAAATATATTTAAATACAAAATTAAACACAAAACCATATTACAAAACTTCGATCTCGTTTAGTTATTAACGTCGCCAAGGCCTGCCAAATAATATTGGCGCATGAATGAATTAACATTTCCACATATCACGTGGTTTCAATGATGGACACATGGAAATCAGCATTTGTATTCCTGTATTTGTATCATTACTCTATGGGTTATACAGGTGTTTTGATTAAAAATACTTTTAGAGGGAAAGTGAGCGGTTTGGAGAATCACTTGGAGCCCTATCCATGGGTCGTGTAGGGATCATCATGCTCTGTGTCAACTTTCTGAGGCTCAGTGTGCCTATTGCTGTGCGTTATTCAGCCTTAAGAAGGCAGTTTGGACCCACGCCGAATGACGAAGTTCCAGTTCTGGAATATCAGGTTCAGGTAAGCCTTGAAAACTTATATTGCTCATTAACTTGCGTACATATATTAATATGTATTGGCATTAGTGTTTATTTGCCTTTTCAACTAAATGTAAACCAAATAGCAGATGTAAATTATAATTAAAAAATTATATTGCATGTTAATGTCACTTTTACGATATATCCTGTTAATTGGCTGCTCATTTTGAATTATATTTCATTATATTATGATACATTTTTTTTATTCACAAATTTTAATTATTAAAACATTTACTAGTGTCTTTTTTCTTACTGTTAAGCAATAATACAGTGTTCACTTCGTGCGGTTTTTGAAGGGCGGCCTGCTCTGCCCACCCTTTTTAAATCTCAATATAGCCCTCAAAATACTTTCTGGAAAAATGCTGCCCTCTTTTGAAAAAAATCATTCCTTTTTTGTCCTTTTCAATCGGGCACAAACATCTTTGCTTCCCTAACTGCCTTTGAAAAAGGCTTTGATTTTAACATTTTAAGTTTAAATCAGAATTAAGTTAATAATAAACTTCTTTTTAACTATACGTGTTGCACAATCACGACACATCATATTAGTTGGCTCTGCCCACATATGAAATACTAAGATTTGTTTTTCCTGTGTACTTTTTGAAAAATAAAATGGTTTAGGGCAAGTTTACCAGAATTAGTATCTTATCACCAAATAATGGATTGAAGTAGCTTTTTTCATCAGTTTTGTACGGGGTCTGATAAGGGCTACTTATCGATTTGTTTTTTAGCATAAACATTAATTTTTATTCCTAAAAAAAATCGTACGATGTCAATTAACCAACAAATCGGAACTTTTTCGTTTTGTCGATGTATTAACATTGCAGTAGAGCTGCATAGTGGGATGTTGGCATCGGTTCTGAATCTATCGCGAAAAAAAGACCTAGGAACACTGCCTCGTAATTTTGAACCATGGTTATACGACGAGGACAACACTTGAGCTGGTACCCACACAACCTAAATAGACATGGGGACATTTGGATCACAACGAATTTTTCTTCTACACAGCGGATTATTTTTGGCATGCAGTGTTTTCTCCGCCAGATCAGATCACTCCTCTTAGAATAAAGCACCCATTCCTTTGGACATGGATCCGATGTGTTAACTGGTCGACAAGCCCACCCAAATGGGAAGCCCTTTTCCTGATAATAGCGCCCTGCCCCGTTTTATTTCTAAAGTGAATGCTGAATAATATATTTGAAACCATTCCAGATTCAAAATTTAAAATGTGATTTGTTATACACCTAACTTTTTCATACCTATATTTTCATCAAACTATTTGCTTTCAGTTCAATAAATATGCAAGTTAAAAAATACATTAATTTTTTTGAGGCTGATAATTTTTATTTTCAGCAATGGAGGCTACTTCCCTATGTAGCTGCGACTTACGTGTGCTACTATTTTGCAAGAGACTTCTACCATGACTTCATAGACTACTTTATTGAAACTCTATTTGGAGGGAAATCAGCAGAACAAGTGAATAAATTTTCATTCTTTTTTTTCCAAATATACCTATCTATTTGGAATTTATTGCTACACTACTCTTAATCTGAAATACATTCAACATTGTGCTTAAAAAATCTAACTTGATTGATAATAATTAATATTTTTGTATTAAAGACTTATTTAAAAAAAATACCAATAGGAATTTTTTTCATAAAAATAATTTTACTTGTCAGTGTTAAGCGAGATACTCAGCTACTCAGACAAACATGGGAACTCGCAAGGGAGTGTTCCACACCCAGTGTTTAATTTTGTTCCTTAAGAACAAATACCACTTTTGCAAGTAGGCATACTTCTTATGCTAAACATATCATTTAGCTAAAATAAAGCCAATTGTGAAAACAACTCAGACGAATAAGGGTCTGATGGGGCTCGCAATGGGGTGTTGCACTCCCCAATATCTAAATTATGGACACTGTTTCGTAAAACATCGGAAGAGTCCTCATAAGAATTATTTATAGATTCTTCATCTGTAGAAAATTATTTCAGCAATGTTTCAAATGGTTTTATCTCCTTGTAAATGAAATATAGTGACATATTTAAGCTGGGAAAAATACTCCACTAGACGTGTTTTACATCCCAGGGCTTGAATTCTAGTAAACTGCGAAAGTGTATTGCAAAATAAGCATTTCCCCCATTAGTAGGTAACTTTAAAAGCAGCTACACTGGGTTTGACCCATTTTGAAATAAGGCAAGTGAAGAAAATTTTGCAATCACTTTCCCTGAGGTGTAAATACACCCCCTTGCGAGGGCTCCCAGATTGAGCAATCACTTGTTCACGTGAAAATCTGCTCTGTATTACCTCCACATATAAATTATACTTCCTTATTTCATATCAATTAAGCAACATATGTCAGCTTTAGACGCAGTGTTAGATTTATGTGCTTTTCCTTATAAATAATCTTTTTAATAACTGTCTTCAAAAATTATTATATTAGTATTCAAAATTATCAAAATACTTTTATGAAAAGGAACTTCTCAAATACTATTAGAATATGACTTCTAATGCAAGAATTTCATGTGACGTATTAACATGGTAACTTACTAGTAGTTTCGATTTCTTCCCTACAACAAATAACTTTGCTTTTGCTTGTTTAGTCGCTACGCTTGCAATTATGGGAAAATTTGTTTATAATATTTGTTTTTTCCAAATAAGTAATATTTTTATTCTATATATGAATAAATTTAAATACAGAAATACTTATATTATATTTATATATAATTAGAATTACAACAAAATACGAAAAAATACTTTTATTTCAACACAAAAATACTTCATAAACGTTGAGTACAATCTATCTCAGTGTTTGTAGTAAATATTTCTATATTGAAGTATTATTTAAAGACTAAAACTTGAAATTATAGTACAGGAGCTAAAGCTCCATGCTAACCCTATGGAACTTCTTTGCGGTTGCGAAATTTTCTCCATGTTCCGTTGGAACAACAGTCTTCTTCTCGGCGTGAAACTCCCCAATTATAGTTTGAACACATTTCTTACCAGCATGTAGTAAAAATCTTAATTCAGCTTCCCATAAATATTTGCTAAATAGCATTTAGCCAACATAGCTTTAAAAATAACTCTTGTTAATCAGCAAAGTAAATAAGTAAAATAAATAAGTGTATAAAACTATCTCCTTTGTTTTGCTGGATATTGATTACATTGTGATAAGTATACAAAATTAATTTTTAAATTGTGTTGACAAGTCAAACTCTTTCTAGCTTGCTTTAAAATCATCTTTTCTTTCATAATTTATTTAGAAAACTAATATATTTATGTTTATCTAAATTTCTTTTGCTTTTCTAAATTTCAATTTAGGCCGATAAAAGGACATACATTCATGCACTTAGCTGTTGTGGGAAAGCTGTTGCAGGTTGGATTGCCAGAGATGCCATACAAGAATGCAGAGAAGCTTGCGGAGGTCATGGCTATATGAAAGGTATAATCTCACAACTATATTTCATATTCAAATTTTCTGAAATATACTACCTAGTTTAATAAAAAAAATAACTTATTCTTGTGTGATCTAAAATTACTTAATTGAATATTTAATAGTATAACTAATATTGAATAAAAAATTTTACCTTTGTAGTAATTTTCTCCTGCTTACATAATAAAAGTTTTATATGTCTCAAAAATATACAGTTTTATCTGATGTATTATTAATTAATAAGTATTTAATTTTATTGCTCTTTTCTGTTGTATCAGTCTTTTGTATTTTTTCTGAAAATATATATATTGCGTATAATTTTTGTAAGTTGTGAAAGTAAAATAGTTTATTTTTGTTTAGTCCTCATTCCATTTGTAAGTATAGTTTTGCTTTTTAAATCTGGGCCTCCATTTGCCCAGTGGATAAAGGCGTTCAGCTGGTAATCGGAGGATTGTTAGTTCAAGCCCGTAAGGTGGACTTGACAAAGAAAAGTTTAAAAATAACGATCTTGCGATCGGAGGGTTGCCAGCTTCACTACAAAAATACTAGAAAATCATCCAGAACATCCAATAAATTATACTTGCGCATGATAAATCTGATTGGGGTCCAGTGTCCTGACGTCTATTGAGGTTGTGTCGGGTGCCAGCTCAAGGGTTATCCTCGTCATCTGACCATGGTTAAAAAATGTGACTCATCGTTCCAGGGTCTTTCCTTTGAGATAGGGCCCAAACTGTCGCCAATAGCCCACTGTTCAGCTCTAGTGCAACGTTAATTAACCAAAACTATACTAAACTTTTAAAATCTATTTCAGACATATGAGTTAAACTTGTTCCTAATTCTGAAAATTTTTATGATGAACATAATAATATTCAAAAATATTGTAATAAAAATTAAGGATGTCTTATATTGAAGTATATTTAATAGTGCAAGCGCATTGTTTTTTATAAAATCTTGAGTAAAGTATTACTTTTTTCATATTTTGCAATGTACAAAAGATTTTCATAAGCTGAAAGCTTCAATTTAGTCTTAATTATGTACGAATTTGTGATAAAGTGATTAAAACGAACTTGTAATAAAGTGAACTCTGCTGATGTGAACTTGCTTTTAGCCACTAAAAGAAGGATTATGAATGTGTGTAAAATCGTTTACTCTAAATTCTCCATAATTTAATTGTTTGAGAAAAATTCAAGGAAAAGATTGTTTTCCCTTAAATTATATTTAAAATAAAGGAGCTAAGTGTTGTTTTAGAGTGTCATTTTTTATGCTTATCAAACTTTTAAAAGTAATTAAATTAAACATGATTTTAAATAATTTTCAGATAATTAACAATGATTATATATTTTTTGGTTACAAGATTTTGCTATAGAATTAATATACATTCTTTATTAAATTTTGAGAATATGATACATCAAGTTTTTTAGGGCAGTAGTGTTGAAGGTAAAAAATTCTACAAATGTAGCTTACTGTTATTATTGTATAAAAGAAATAACTTATTGTGTCGTAATATGTCATTTTATAAAATAGTTTAAATGCATAGTAAAATATTCATTAGGATATATACTTAGATATAAATGCCTTTTTTAAGATTTTAGAAAGATGTTACTGACATTTTCTATTTTTAAAAGAATCATATTACATTATATTTCTAGGTCTGAGTATTGTCAGAAGGTAATTAACAACACATCTTTTCAGTTTCCTTCAAAGTATAAAAAAGTATATTAATATTTGACCATGTTTATTTTTTTTTGGATAATTTTAACATCTTGACTGCTTTGATATTTTTCATTTAAAGTGCAGCTGTATGGTGCTTTATAATTTAAAACCAATTGAATTGTTTCAACTTTTTTTTTTAATATTGAAATGGTTGCAGATTTTCTGTTTTTTTCTGATTTTACACTCAATAGACATAGATTTATTCTTTGTAGACATAGAGTTGAATATACTCTTATGACCTGCTTGTTTTCTAGCTGCTGGATTTGGGAGCTTGAGGAACAATAATGATGCAAACTGCACTTATGAAGGTGACAATAATGTCATTTTGCAACAGACAAGCAACTATCTGCTTAATCTCTTGAAAAGGTTGAATTCTGGTGAGCATTTCCATGACTGTGTTTTATTAACAACATACTTGATATGTATAATACTACTCTGAACTATTAAATATCTGATTTATTTTAAATTTCACCAAGTCGAAATTTTTTACATAACTTTTGTATAAATTTATAAATGTATCACTTTTGTGTGCATATGTTTCTACATTTTATAGAATTAAACTTTAAAAATGTAATCTTTTAAATGTAGTAAATACATTAAATTTTTAACACATTATGATAAAGATAAACGTATGATGTCAGCTTACTCTTTTTCTAAACTTTTTATTTTATTTCTAATATTGATATATCATCATTTAAAAAAATTAATTCTATATTTCAGTTTGATTAGTGATGCATAAAAATATTCGTGATAAGTTTTGATCAGTAAATGGTGCTTTTCTAATTGATTTTATCTTACTCACTGAGTGTTATTCTATTTGACAAATAAAGTAACTCAATGTTATCGTATTTGTCAAATCTGTTATCGTATTTGTCAAATCTTGTAACTATTTTAATCCTTTTTCGAATAATATGAAACATTCATTCTTATGTAATGCTATTGAATGTACAATATTTAATGATTAAAATTATTATTAACCATTTAATAATGAGTTATATTTTATATTTAAAGATCTTTTTGTGCACTGGTGTAATCACTATTAGCATATGCACTTTGAGTGGATAAACAATTTGTATTCGTTATTCAACCAAATAGTATTCAATAATATTTTGTATAACTTCATCTAAATAATAGAGTTTTTTGCATTCCAATTTATATATAAAGCTTTATATTTGCTTTTATTATTAATATTCTTTACTAAAAATTGTAAAAATCTTAAGCTTTTTATATAAAAATACATTTTTATAACCTTTGGAATGGTGAGAGAGAGATCCTTTCAGATTTTAATTAAACTTCTTTGTGTCAGCCTGGACCCTAAGCACTATGCTCTAACAAATTGAGCCAATAAGACCATTAAGAGTTAAGTTTA
This sequence comes from Troglohyphantes excavatus, assembly GCA_963932185.1. Taxonomy (NCBI): domain Eukaryota; kingdom Metazoa; phylum Arthropoda; class Arachnida; order Araneae; family Linyphiidae; genus Troglohyphantes; species Troglohyphantes excavatus. The sequence continues at coordinate 37,935,958 of OZ010666.1, forward strand.
GTGGTGGTTTTAGAGATAATATTTGTCCATAAAATTAAAAATCTTAATTGACTAAAAATTAAACTTTGGACTCTCTAACTGCTTGGGATCTAGGATTTGCACAGTCCTTTAAAGTATTTAGAAACTCTTTATTTTTATTTCATGTCCATAAGGGCTCTTATAAAATACTTAGAAACTTCTTATTTTTATACAAAATATCTTTAGAAACTTTCAAGCTATAGAAGACTCTTAAAAATCAATTGAAATGAATATCATTTTACTAAACCTCTCTTAAAAATGTTTGGTCTTAATATCAATTAAACACTACTTTGTATTTGAATAAAAAACCCACGGCTTCTGTGCACCTGATAGGTTTTAGCTTATTACATCTATTTTATATTACTGTGGGAGTCGCTTCATATACCCGATACTCCCTATTTGGAATGAGTGATCACTTTAGCCTGACTGGTAGAGTATCGATGTAGCAAGCAGAAGTTCCTCGGTTTGGTACAGACTGACAGCCAAAATGTACATACCGCTACATTGGTGACCTGTACGTGATACGAACACAACTGAAGCATTTCAAATAGCAATAGCAGAATTAAATTTATTCACTTGAATATTTATTTCATTACAAACTAAAATTATAACAGTTGAATCTCACACAAGTTTATATAGTTTATTTAACTTATTTGATATTGTTTTCTAATTTTTCTAATTCAGCTTCATAAAGTTTTAATGGGAAAAAATATATAATACTCTATTGTTTAAGGGGAAGGAATACCAACATGTTTGCCTGATATCCAGTTTTTGAACAATATGGATAAAATACTAAAAACAAAGTATGTGCCTCAACAATCATCTGATATAGATCTACATGGTAATTTTTTTTCATTATATTGCACTTAAATGTACATTATAAGTTTTTTCATTAATAAGAGTAAAATGAACTGCATGTGTGTTCAAACCAAAAACATATTAAAGACTTTTATTATATCTATTAATTCCTTTATATAAACTTATATTACTCACTATCATACAAACCTGTACTTATCTGTCAATATGTTAATTTCAATTAAAATATAAAAGTGTATAAGTTATTGATTCTCTAATTATAGTTATTGACTGCATATTCAAAGAAATATGAGCAATACATACTAAATGTATGCAGTGAGTTTATAAGATTAAATAAAAGTAATTTTATATTATTACTGATATTGAACCCTAAATCTATATTCTTGTTAGTGGTCAAATAGTTTGTCACTTGATCTGAATATTGATAATATTTATGTATCACCTATTCACTCGATATTTTGTTTTACCTATGAATAGAAACATATTCTCCCTCAGTCCTTTACCATAATAGGAAGCTATTTGTGAGCATGGTCTTGATAAAAAAACAAACTGAATATTTATTATTTGACATTGTAACCCCTTTGTTCAGTTAAACCTTTTGTTAAACAAATGTCTTGTATGTTGTTTTAAAAGTTTTTTTTATTGTACTGTAAACTACCTGTTATTCTGAACTGTTAAGTGATTAGGGATACAACATAGTGTAAGGAAGTATTTTATTGTTTTTTGCGAATTACAGATAAGTAATTCAAATGCTAAATGCATAGACACTTATTGCTCAATGAAACTGCCCCGCTGTGTCACCATTGCCAACAACCTCTCTCCATAATTCATATTTTTACTTCTTGTCCTCGTCTTAGATTTTTATATCATCATCTTTTTAATACTTCATCTCCCACATTGTCTTATTTATTGAATCATCCACCTCATTCATCACTATTTATCTTTTTAAACTACACAAAATATTTACCTTTGCTTTGAAATTTAGTTTGTTTATGTGTATATTTTAGAATTTTAATGTTGGTTTAAAAATCTAGTGTTTCGCGCAGCTTGTCCATATTTGGCCCTTGTGCCAATAAACCTCAAACAACCAACCAACCAAATGCTAAATGTACAACATATATTCAAAATCGAGAAAAATAGCATATTGTTATTATTAGCTGCTTATCATACTGGATTCAATCAATGTTTACCATATAAGGAAATGAGCAAAAACCATTGTTTACTTGTACTAAAAAAAGTATTCCCACGAAAATAGTTGAAATTTGACAGCTCTGTTTGAATGATGTTTGACTATAAAAATGTTTACTTTATTTCAACACAATGTTCACTTTATTTCATTCCTTTAATTTATTTTTCATTTTATACCAACAAATTTTCTTTTAAAAATTTAATTGCTTGTTTCAAATTATGTTATTTATTTTCTCCTAATTATTTTATTTTCCAATTTTAGAGATATTAGACATGTACCACTGGTTAGTGTGTTACCTTCTAAAAAAATCTAGCTTAAAATATCAAGCTGAATTTGATAAAACCAAAGATGCCTTCACTGCTCGATGCAGTTCTCAAGTCTACCATTGTCATACACTGTCCATTGCATTCTTTCAGGTACTAATACATCACTTGAATATTAAACTGTTTTATATTCTTTAAATGTTTTAAAACTTATTTTTATCTTGAAACCCTTTTAACACTAGACTTTTTAAAAAGTAGGAACATTTTTTTTTTCTTAACTGAAATCATGAGTTGAATTGTTTGAACTTTTTAAATATAGAGTTCTCTTGCACAGCAATCAAAAGGCATTGCATTTCTTTCCATGGGTTAGCGTTAGCAAGTGGGCCTTGTATCTATATAATATTATCCAAAATTAACTGATCATATTGTTAGTAGAAGGGTTAATTTTGTCAGAAAGTAGTACAATGTTTTTGACAAAATGATACAATATTTTCATATTTTTTTTTAAAGTTGTATTTGAGTTATTGTTATTTCATTTTACATATGGTTCAAAACTTCATTGATCAAACTTTTGTGATAAAGAGTTTATATTTTCGAAAATTTTGAAATACAATCATAATGTTTAGTTAAACAGTTGCAATTACACTAGAAAGAAAAAATTCTAATAATTTTTGGTTACAATATATGTATAAATTTCTTGATTTTTATTTTTATAATTATAAATAAATATGAATTTTGTTATTGAATAATGTTATTTTGCTTTCCATAGCATATGAACTTAAATCAATAGCGATAAATTTGCCAAATCGTTTTAATCTTAGATAAATGCTCTTTATGTTTTTGTGTAATATCTCAGTATTTAATTTATTTTTACAGTTGGTCGCATTAAAGAGATTTTCAAAATTAATTGAAGACCAAGAGGATATATCCGTTAAGATAATGCTTGAAAAACTTGGCAGATTATATGGATTATGGAGCATTGATAAGCATCTTGCGATTCTTTATGCTGGTGAGTTGTCTAAGGGGAAGACTAGTTTTTGCATGTTTTGTAATGAAATTCTTGATTTCTTTTCCCCTTGCAAATAAGGTAATATAGTTCACATTAAAATTAAAAACAGTATAATATTAACATTAAAAATAGCATACGTTAGAAGAATTTAGCTCAAATGTATCATAAAACCCCATTTTTAGTAATATTTGAATACCATGCATTTTTGTGTTTTTAAAGTAAATAGTATAATATTTTCAATTAAATTACTGATATTTTAACATATTAATAAAATTGGTATTTTCTTATTATTATCATACTATTATTAACATACTTTACTAGCAAATGCAGTGAATGTTCTCTGTTTTTAATTAATAGCTCAGTTTGCTCAATTTGCAATACTGTGTTTTCTAATTCTTTATGAAAGTAGTATTTACATTACTATTGTTATTCAATATATAAACTAGCTTTTTCGAATTTTATTACTGTTAAATTTGAATCAAAATTTTTTATTGATTTTGTTCTTCTTCTTCATTAAATACTAGTTTACAATTTACTGGTGTAAGAATTTTGGTTGTGCATTTAAAAATAATGTTTTTTTGTTCTATGTTATTTATTTTTTTTCATAACTTAGTTGGAAGAGTGGCAAGCTTGTAATTAAAGGGTTGTGATTTCGATCATCTTCGTCCAACCAAACATCATTGGGTCAAAAAGTCTGATGCATCTTTCATCTGTCAGGATCCAAATGCCCTTACTGATATTTTTACCAATTGCCCTTACTACTGTTTTGGTTTAGAAATTTGGAGAATGGGATACCAGTTTAAATGTTGTCTTTGATGTCTAATCATGATTAAAAAAAATTGTGATAGTGTTTCCTGTCCTTTCATTTGGAATACATTCTGAACCATTGTCAATAGCCCATTGTGCAGCCTCTTGCAACGTTAATCACCATTTAAAATATATGGTAAAAGGGTTTAATCATCTAAACTTTTTCCTTTGTTTTCTCAAACAGTTTTAAAAGTTTTTTCCTACATTTTTCTTCTAGCTCCACACTATTATGATGCAGTAAAATGTGTTGAAAAATTAGTAGATGGGATTCCACACTATTATGATGCAGTAGAATGTGTTGAAAAATTAGTAGATGGGATACTACAAAGTTCCCATTGTAATCTCTCTCTTTATATAGGCTAAAAAATATTAACTACTTTAGAGATTTTATCTCCTTCAATTGTTTTATATACATCTCTGATATCACGGAAAAGTCGATTGCCTAAATATGAACTTTTCTGTGTGTTTCTTTTAGGAGGATATATCTCTGGCAGCACCCCAAATGATATTATTAAAGATAATATCATAAATTTGTGCTCAACTTTGAAAGATGAAGCAGTGACTTTGGTTGATGTGTTTGCCCCACCGGACTTTATTTTGAATTCTGCTTTGGGGAAGTCAGATGGAAAAGTAATGTTTATTTGCAAAAAAATTTACTTTTACTTAAAAAAAAATTTTGGTACTGTTCTAATAAAATTTTAAATCTTTCTGAATTTTAAATACAGGTAATTACTTTTTCCATAAAAAAAATTCTAAATGAGAGAGTGGAAATTTCTAGAAATGATTTTTTTTATTTGATGGTTTTGCATTATTAATGGTTTCATTTGATAGTTGCATTATTAATTGAAAAAGCTACTTTTAATCTCATCAACAAACCTTAACATTTGTTCAGAAATTAATTCTGTTTTATTATACTTGATTTTCTTGGCTTGGGTATTAAAGTAGTATATTAATACTAGTTTAATTTAGGCTCTCAGTGCAATAATAAGATACTAATATATAGATTTATGCTTAATATGCAACTCATATATTTTTGTGATTGCTCCTAGAAAGTATTGATATCTAAGATAAAAAAGGTTGTACTAGATTTTTTTTTTAATTAAAAACTGTGCCATTTAAACTCCTGAACAAATTTTGTAGAATTTAAAAATAAATTATCGAAACGATTTTAGAAACCTTGATTTTGTTATATCAATAATCCATTTCTTTAAGAAAAGTGTTATTGTCTTACAAAAATAACTGAGTAAATATACTCTTAAGTGTAAAATGTTAAGTGTAAGTTATTAAACTTCATATCGATGTTTTAGAATACAGGTAAGTTAAGTGAATTTTTTTGTGAATTGAAGGTTATTAGCTCATTTGAATTATCCAATTATAATCTACATTATGTGTAAATTTGATAGTTGAATATCGCTTAATTTAGTTGATAGAAACCGTAGAACAGCGGTTCTCAACCTGTGGGCATGGTGATATGGTTGGGGGTACATGTATATATTATTAGTAATGGGGTATGAAACCTAAAATAAAAATTAATTTAATTTAATTAAACAAAAGCATATAAATGACATCAATTTGAGTCGGGTTTTTTATGATTTGCCAGCTAACCTAAGAACATTACTGCCTAACACAAACAAACTTTTTTTGCATAGTGGGTTTGTTGAGAAGTGCTACAAGAGAAGGGGATATTGGTAAATCAAAAGTTTTAAGTTAGTGGAGTATGTGAAAGATACAAGTTTGAGAACCACTGCTATAGACGATTGGATTGTTGTTTCCCTTTCGTTAACATAATACTGCCGACTTTTTAGTGGCTGTTCTGAGAAATTAGTGAATTGTTACTTACCACATCTTTCCACTAAGGCATAAATATGTATTTAATAGTTGAATGAACTTAAGTTTAAAATTTTAAAATGTTTGTTCAACATTTAAATTAGAAAGTAAATCCTATCAAATCACAATTTATGCTCATTGAGATCATTTTTTAATAGCAAAAGTTGGTGTACTTTATTCAAATGTAATGGAAAGAGTATCTTTAATTTGAGTATTCCCTTGTGTTTTATTTACATTATCTTGCCTTTTAAATAAATTAATAATATTTAGACATAATACGAAAATTAAAGTACTGTATATTTTTTTTAGATTTATAAAAACTTAGAAGAAGTTATAATGAACACGCCTGGTGCATTAGAAAGACCCTATTGGTGGAAAGAAGTTGTTGAAAATCAGGACATTAAACAGATAAAATCGAATCTATAATTTATTTCGTTGAATTAGCTTTTTTTAGTTTGATGTATAGTAATCTTTCTAGAAAAATTTATCTTTCTGGAAAATAACATAACCATTATTTTTATTGAATGACTGATTTTGAAATACAATATTTTATTTACATCAACAGAATTTATTTTATAAAAATGTGTATAAATCATATTCAAACTTCTTTTAGATGTTATAGTTGCAAAATTGTTTTAATATTGAATTGAAAAACCGTAATTATGTAAATACTGCTAATATTTTTCTATATATGCCTTGCTCAATTTATTTTAGTTGATTATACTTTTCCGGTTATATTGCTTGTTCTCTTTCCATCAAATATACAGTTTAGTTTTAGTTTATTATGTATGTTATAGTATTTTAATAGCTGTATTTTAGGCATTAATACTTACATATTTTTTATCTATAATATATATTTATTTAAAAATATTATAATTATTTTTGTACCAGTATATTTTATTTAAATCGTAAATGTTTTCAATATTTTTAAATGTTTAATTTTGCAATAAAATATACAATTGCAAAAGGTTGTGAAATGTGTTTTAATTAATTAAAAAAAAATTGCTTTAAATTATTGTTTAACAGTCCTCTATGTAATTATACTATATAATATTTGTTTATACAAATGGTGTATTTATACTATAAAAATATATACTTATAGTGTCGTTGTTTTCAAACTTTTTGTCACATCCAATAGAACCATTAATTAATGTGATTAAACTTCAATTATTTTACCATACTTAACTCTAAAAATTACATGTTCTTACTTTAATCCGCCTGATTAATTAGTATATATTCAGTCGAACACTGCAATATGGAGGAATCATATGGAAAGCTAATTTTCAGATTAAAAATAGTTTAATTTTACTATTTATACACCAACTTTAATTTTAGTGCATGATAATAGTTTTTAAATCATTTATACTGTAAATTTTTTTCCAAAAGTTTGATTCAACAGAAAACTTTGCAGAGAAAACCCACTGCAGATGTTGATAGTGGCAGGCATTTGTTCTAGTAAGTCATATATAAGCAATTTTAAATATGAATTCTGAAAATATAAGGTTATAATTAATTTTCTGAAAATTGCTTATAAAATAAAACTAACACGTAAGATTAATCCAGATCATGGTGTCTTATAGCCCTGAATATTGTCCAAGTAATTGCATATTTACTATTTACGCTATTTTTTTAATAGCAAAACATCGTGCCAAAAAGATTTTTGAAATTAAAGGTAATTAGTTAAAATTAAATTCAATATTTTTATTGAATGAGCAGATGATAACTGCACAATAAAAATGATTGCACAAAATTAAAAGGGTGTGCATAAATTAATATAACAATAAAAAAAAATTGATACTTTTTCTCTTTTTTTAGGTTAACTTGGAGTTTTGTCCCCTGTTTCATTTGCAAGGCAACTTAATACTCACTTTACTTCACACTATGAAAATTAGTTGTTTTTTATTAGAGCTCATTTGATTTTTTAACCTGGTGCCTTAAACCTATTTATGTTTTCTAATATCTGGTGGATTATTTAATTTTTTTCTGTTTGTTCTGAAGTACATCAGAATGAACTTCTGATTTAATATATGTCAGGTTTAAAATTATAATTTTCTCAAACGACGAAATTCCATTCTATTAATAACAGAATTAATATCAAAATCTTTTTGGTTAAATGCTGGGTAATATACTTTTAAACTTTTTAAGTGAAGACATTCCTTTTAACAACAAACATGATTTATTTAAACCTAGTTAATTATCAAAATATCCAGTTAATTTAATGACTTACATTGAAAAATTGTATTGTATTTTATTCTAAAAATCCAACAAAAATAATTATTGACAGATTAAGAACATATCCAGTTGATTTCAATATAAGTGAATGCTGAAGAACTAGACTTTTTATTACATTGGGATCCAGTTGGGTTACAATCCCTGCAAATAAGTATCTAAATTAGAACAAATAGTTATGCAGAAAAATCGCATACTGATAAAATCATCTAGTGCTGAGATAGCGCATGAATTTATTTTAAACAATCATTATCTTACTTTAGTATATTATAGCAAATGTATGGAGGCTGTTGCTTAAAAGCACGCAAAAGATAACATTTAAGAAAGGAATTATTACTTTTTCCGTAATCTCCAAAAATATTTACAATGTTGAAACTTTATTAAATGTAACTACTTTTTTTTACAATAATTTATCATGGCGTTATAAAATTTTGTCTAAGCCATGCCCTATTATATATTTTATGTTACGTTGATGCAATAGGCGTTTTTCGGGTAATGGGGTGGCCGCTTCAAATAACTGATACGTTCTCTCAAGATCGATCAATTGCTTTAGCTCTACGGTAAAATATCGATGTAACATCCATAAATCCAAACCTACATTTCGGAACGTTTTACTAAGAATCGCTTCTGTTAATTCTTGAAGTTGCTATGAAGCGACATTTCTCAGCTTTTGGTTTTCAGCACGCCAAACAATGAGGGAGTTTCACGTGACGTATCAACATGGAAACTTATTACTAATAGTTTCGATTTCTTTCATACAGCAGACAACTTTGCTTTTGTTTGTTTAGTCGCTACACTCGTAATTATAGGAAAGTTTGTTTATAATATTTGTTTTTTCCAAATAAGAAATATATTTATTCTATATATGAATAAATTTAAATACAGAAATACTTATATTTTATCTATATTAATGTTGCTTGTAATTAGAATTACAACGAAATATGGGAAAATCTTTTATTTCAACACAAAAAATGCTTCATAAACGATAATTACAATCTATCTCAGTGTATTAAGTAAATATTTCTATATTGAGGTATTATTTAAAGACTAAAATTTAAAATTATAGAACAGGAACTAATGCTCTTTGCTAACAATACGGAACTTTTTTGGCGTCGCGGATTTTTCTCCATGTTAATTTGGTACAGCTGTTTTCTTCTTTGCATTTTTTGTATAGGTTATCAGGCCAGGTGGCAGCCAGGTTTTTATTTATCCGGAAATATTGATTAATCAGACTTTAAAAAAAAACATTTTCTGCGATTTCAAAATATTTACATTGTTGATTAGGGATTGCCTAACTACAATATAATTTCGTTTACCTTGCATTTAATAAATCAGATAATTCCAAAATATACTATCCGGGACAGGGTAAGTAAGCTACAACTTGAGTTTCCTGGTGAATAATAGCAGGAGGCAATGCTATACTGCTAAATTACAAACTAAAAAGATTTTTTTTTTAAAGGAAAACCGATCTTTAAAAAATACGTTAAAAAGTAAAATACAATGTTTAATTTTACTAAAAAGATGAAAAAATTTAAATATTTATTATTAGTTTTACACTTATTACAAAACTTTTTGAAGTTGGTGCCAATTTACAAAAACGATACCTATCGCCGATTTCGAAAAGTTGTAATAAGTATAAAATTTTTAATATTAAATTTTTATCCACTTGTTCGTAAAATTAAAGCTTTTTTTTTTACTTTTTGGCGCTGATTTTTTTATTTTAAAGTCAGTTTCCCGTTTTTAAAAAGATTTTTTTGACCGAGAGTTAGTGCGATCCTTGTTTTAACTCAACCTCACTGTCTGTTTCTCTGTAAATTTTTTGTTTCTTTTGTTACGAATTTACGACCAAACGCGTTGTTCGATTTTCTTCAAATTGGCATAAATATTGTTTGAAGTCATTAAAATCAACGTATATGTTTTTTTATTTTTACTCGCGAGGTCTCCTGTTCCCAGAATAAGTATCTAAAGAAAGGACTGAAATGGAGAGAAAATTCTACCTTATGCTTATCAACATAATTACAAGTTAAATACATAATAATCTCTTAATCGATTTTTATTAAAAATGATTGAATGAAAACAGTAAAACAAATTTCCTTGTATCGAAGGCCGTCCGAAAGCGTTAAAACGTCAAGTAACTCAGTTTACCTTAAACAATGAAAAGCCACTTTTTACATTTTTTTTTTTTCAAAATCATAAAAGCTTTTTCCTTAAAACTTGCCTTCAAGACCAATGATACTATCGTTGAGGAAAAAATATTTCTAAATACACAATGGATAGAGAAAGCCATATGAATTTTGTTCATCCCACTGTGAGTGCGATAGTAGTTTGGTGAGTATTCAAAAATTATTTTATGGTGTTTATGAATTTTTTTGTTGTTGTTTTGTTTGAATTAAAAAGGTTTAAATTATAATGATTTTATTAATTTAGCATTGGAATTATTTTAATTATTATTTAAAGGAATGTAATTAAATTGGAAAAATACAGTGTGTAAGTAAACAAATGGACGACTAGAATGACCACGTCTACAAGAACGTCGAGGCGGTTTTTGTTTGTGGGATCGATATGGGAATTTTTTTTTAAACTACCAAAATATCGAAACTCGGTGATATTTCTTTAGAATATGGGTGTTAAAACACAAGTTAAACGCAATCAATGCAAAATTTTAACATACGTAAATTATGGTTTGTTTACCAGTAATCGACAAACTCTCGAAATGAAATTCTGAATTGAAATGATGAAATTCTCGCATTTCTAGAGAATTGCAAGTGCTCGAAATCCCACAAACAAGGCTAAATTCCCGCCCGTTCTAGTTGTCCATTTGAATTTAATTTAGGTGTTAATTTACCTTTGTCAATTTGAAAATTACTTTTAGATATTTATAATTATTTGTAAGATTCTGGGTCTTCAATCCCTACTCGCTGATGTTCGTCCACTCCCAAAGGCACAGAACTCAGTTCCTGTACTATAATTTAAAATTTTTGCCATTAAAAATAATACCGCAATATAGAAATATTTACTTCATGCACTAAGAGAAATTGTACTCATCGTTTATAAAGTATTCTTTGTTTTGAAATAAAAGTATTTTTATAACTAGATAAAATATAAGTATTTCTGAATTTAAATTTATTCATATATCGAATAAAAATATTGCTTTCCCACTTAAAACGTCACATGAAATTCTCGCATTTCTAGTTCGAATCCGGTGATGGACTGGACACAGAAAAGTAAAAAAGTAGTGATCTTGCGAGATGAGCGCTAGCTTCGCGATACAAAAATACTAGAAAGTCGTCCAGAACATCCAAATTATACTGGCATGTATACGGGACTGGTGCACGATAAATCTGATCGAGGTCCAATGTCCTGAAGCCTATTGAGGTTGCGTTAGGTGCCACCTTAGGTGTTGTCCTCGTCATATGACCACGGTTAAAAAAATACGAGGCATCGTTCCCGGGTCTTTAGCTTCGAGTTAGGCCCCGACCCGAACCATCGCTAATATCCCAGTATGTAGCTCTAGTGCTACGTTAAATAATCAAACCGAACCGTATATCCGCGTGCTACGGAAAACTACCATTTGCTCAAGCGTTATTATTAATTCCAGTTATTATTTTAGTCCAGTGAACAGTTGAAAGAAATATTCAAAACCAGTAAGAACCTATTGAGCAAAAATACTAGTTAGTGAAGTGGAGTGATGTGAAGCCAAGCAACTGATAAGCGAATGAAAGCCAAAGATAAGGGAATGAAAAACAAACCCACTGAACTGACAGAACTCTGTGAACAACCCCCAAAGGAATGAATTAAATAACAAACCTATAATATAGATAGGTTGTGATTGAATTGGGTAATAAGTGCGATGTCACCAATAAGATAAGAGACTTGAGATTATTTCCACAGCTAGATAATGATGTACTGTTTGTTTTTAAAAATAATTTTCTTGAGTTTTCACAACTGATTACTATTGTTTTCCATGTGATTGTTGTCTGTGTTCTGATATATTTTATAAATTGGTAAAGTATATATAATTTATATCTCTATCTTCATTGTTAACTGAGTAATTTTTCAATGTAGACACAGTAAAATAAATAATTTTTGAATGCTCAATTTTCTTCCCCTCATTTTCTAAATATTCATTTTAAGACATTACATAATTTTTTTTCTTAGAACTATGGACTATTTAAAAATACATCTTGAGGATTTTCCACCAAGTCCTTTGGATGAATATCGCAAAAGGGCAACATTTGATTGGAAATTAATGAAATTCGCATTGGAAGGTGAAGAAGTAACAAAATATCAGGTATAAATACTGTGTATGCATGTCACTACATTGATTATAAAGTCATATGAATGAAACTTTTGTGTTTTTTATTGTATTCATATTGTTTAACGTGTATTGATTTCCTCCTCTTCAATTCTGTAACAGAACTAAATTTATTATTGTAATTTGTGGGTGGGGGGGGGGGGGGGGGTGGGTGGATTTTTGGCCACTTATTTGAAATTAATAATTCTTTGATTGTATTTAATTTGGTAAGAATATATTTTTTTCCCTAAACAAAATAATAGCACATTTATATGACAAATATTTTTTTCTTATTTTTGACCTAAAAGGAAATGTTTCATTCTTTTATTTTATATTAATTAAATTCTTATGAAATTTATTAATTAAATTATAATATGATCAATATTTAGAAATACTGTATAAATAATATAAATTACTAAGTATCCGTGCATACATTTTTAGATGTCTATGTGCAAGAATCTATGGTAGTTTGTTGTCCTCAGACAAACTCTGTTTTATTATTATAGATTTTCCAAAGGTGACACTAACACAGAAACTTGAATTAAATCTTATTTTTTATGTCTTACTTTTGCTGCACTGCTCTTAATTTTTCTCCAAAAATTTGGCTTTTTAATAATTTATCATATTTTTTGTACTTCATATCTGATAAATATGGTTAGAACAATTAAAAAAAAAATATTCATTGATAATAAAAAAATTTATTTTTATTTATATGTTAATAAATTTATATGTTATTTTCTTATTATATGTGTTAATATATTCCCAGTTGTATATTTGGAAAATATTGGAATCTGATCCATTGTTCCAACGTTCAATGACTGAAGAATTGAAATGGCAAGAAGACCATCACATCACTTATAAAAGGAGTAAGAGAATTGCACAGTTAGACTTATTGCCAATAGAATTATTAGCACAAAATCCTTATTTGTCACCAGCTTATTCTAATGCAATAGCTATGTATGATTTAGCTGTATACATTAAGAGATCTTTGAGTGCAGAGGTGAGTAAGAGTTTAAGTATGTTTTTCTAATATGTGTATTTTGACGTAAATGTTCTTATTTTAAAACTTTAAGTCATATTTATAGAATATTCCATAAATATGATAACGTTGGCTTAAAAATAAATTTCTAACTCATTACCTTTTAGATTTAAAGCAAATTATATAGAAATTCTTCATTTGTACTTGACATTGTAGCTTAGCTATAAAGTAATCAGCTTACAACTCTTCTGATCCTTCTATATAGTGTGTGTGCAAAAGTCAAAATGTTAATATATTATTAAAATTTTGAACTAATTATACTATTTTGTTTAAAGATAATACTTAAATCTCTCTCATGCATTATGGTAGACAGAAAATTATTCGGATCAATATGCAAATTCAATAGTTAATTGATGGAGTAAGAAACAAATAGTAACAGTTGCCAAATTTATTATTAAAAAACTTGTGTACTTCTATGCTAAATGGATTGGTTAAGCAATAATTTACAAAAACCACATAAGTAATATAATATTAAAATGTCGTAATTTTTCTGAGTTTGTTTTATTTTATGTACATGAATTTAACCATTATTTCTGTAATGTAGTATTTTTTGAGGTATGTAAAACTCTGGAATGTTTTATTCCTTGAATCGACTTTCATAAGTAATTCTCTCTGGTTTTTGTTTTAATCTGTTTGTGCGTCTCACATAACTCAGATTTTTGTTTTCAGCTTTTTTGTTTTTTGACCAATCTAATCTCTCTATAAATGGTGGTTGAACAAAAATGTTTCTAGTTTAGTTTAGATAACAAATTACTTTTAAAAATGTAAAAAATGTATCCTGGCTTTTGTCTTAACAAGCCATCTTGTGTATTATATAAGTAGTCCAGATCCAAAAACATCTATGCGCAAAATACTTTTTTAAGTAAATTACAAAAAAAACTTGTTAAAACTTTGTAATAATTTAACTATAATATTTTTGTTGTAAAAAAATACAACAATTTTTTTACTGAAATGTGTATGATCTCAGATTACTGAATAAGTTGTAAACCAAATTTTAATTTTCACAAAACTTGTTTTGCAACTGGGAAATGGCTTTCAACTGGTTTTGCATCTGTATGCATCACCAACTTGTTTTTGTTCAGGAAGCAAAAGGAACTATCTCCATATTCCAGGTAATCATAAATCAAACTGTCGCTGAAATTCAAGTTTGCTGAATATAGCTAGTTACCGCAGATGTTTGTGTGTGTTTTTTTAAAGTAAAAAATAGTTTTTTTTTTGCTAATTTATTATGTTTTGAAATTAAAGCCATTACTTACCTATTAAAACACCAAAATCTCATTTTTCGAAGTTTTGGATATAACTGTTTTTGCATTTGGGTAATTCCTATGTATGTTATATTCCAACTAGAATTTCATATCTAAACATTGTTCATTTATTGTATTTAAGAAAGTCAATTTTTATAAGGCAAGCATGTTTCAATGGTTTTGTTCAATGAATATTAACACCCAATTAAAAACTGATATACAAATATAATATCTAAACTAATTAAACTGACACCAGGCATAGGTGTACCACAAGTCTTAATATACACATTTTTGTTTAACTATCTACTTAATTTATAAAAGTGTGTCTATTAAAGAATTTAATTAAGTAAATATTTCCTAAATTAATTTTAAATATCTAATTAAAATGGCTAGTTAGCTCCGAAGGCATCTTTGTGTGTTTTATATCTCCGTCAATTTGCCTTGTAAATGTTTATCTGCTATCAGACATAATTTTTCATAATTTAGTGAAGTATATTTTTGAACAAAAGTAATATCTTGTATCATAAATAATTATATTTTAATTCTTAGGCAATAAAAGCAATAAGTTTCAGTTTTTTAAAGTATAATTATAGTCTAATTTAGAATTTTACAGTCGTTTAGAAGTAAAAACCATGTTTAAATTAAAAATTTACCATCCATTGTTGACGAGAAATCCAAAGTCAGTGTTTTTTCCTCTCTTCATCAGATCATCAATGTCATTCACATTTTGCAGTTAACCACTTTTATTTTGTTCCCAAACTACAGTTGTTAAATATTTGGTTTAAATATAATTAGTTTTAAATTACTTTTAAGCCAACATTTTTTCCTACAAATCTTTTTAAGTGGAGCAGCTTTATAGACCCTTACAAAAATTTGTATTTTCTCATATAGAATACGTAATATTCATGTGTAAATGTTTAAAATTTAAAATATATTTTACTTTCAGTATGTGTCTCATGTTATGAGAAGCAATGGTACATCTCAACATACAAAGTATTTTGAACCGCTACACAACATGGAAGTAAGCTTATGATTACTTTTTATTACTGTCATCACAATAGTCTTCTTACTAAAAAATAATTTAGATATAGTTTAGAGTTATCTCAGTTCCCCCTTCATTTTGATTTGTAATGGGGGAGTTTCACACAGAGGAGAAGAAGACTGCTGTTCCAACAGAACATGGAGAAAAATCCTCGATGCCAAAGAAGTTCCGTAGGATTAGCATGGAACTTCAGTTCCTATACTATAATTTTAAATTTGTGTCTTTAAATAATACCTCAATATAAAAATATTTACTTCATACACTGACGTAGATTGTACTCACCGTTTATGAAGCATTTTTTATGTTGAAAGAAAAGTATATTTCCATATTTCGTTGTAATTTTAATTTTAAGCAACTTATATGTTGATATAAAATAAGTATTTCAGTATTTAAATTTATTCATATTTAGAATAAAAATATTACTTATTTGGAAAAAAACAAATATTATAAACAAACTTCCCAAAATTGCAAGCATAGCGACAAAACAAATAAGGCAAAGTTGTCTGCTGTAGGGAAGAAATCGAAAATACTAGTAAGTTTCTATGTTGATACGTCACGTGAAACTACCACATTGAATTGTATTAACAGTTTATTAGGTAACTGAAAGGAACTTTTAAAATGTATTGTCAATGAAAAATATTAACTGAAAACTTTTACGGTTTTCAAGAAATGTTTGTAACTTAATTGTTACAAATTAGAGACTCTCTCTCTCTATATATATATGTGAAATGTAGTTTCATAAAAGATATTTAATTATTTGTTTTTCTAAAATTAATAGTTATTTCTCGATTGTATGTGAAGTATAATTTTTTTCAAAGAAATTGGAAGCTTTTGTTTGAAATTATTATTTACCTGCTGCGCCATCTAAAAGAAAAAAAGCTGATTTTATTTTTAGTGGTCTGTAAAAGTATTAATTTTTTTTATGGAAATCGAGTCTTTTGGCATTCAGTCCAGGTTATTGCTGGAAATATGTTGGTTACCATTTAGCAATTGTGTGTATAATATATATAATTTTAATCAAACAAAGACTTTTTCCGAAATTACCATTTTTTTTTTAAATACTTCTTGTACATACACATGGTAAGTCTTTTCCTTGAAAAAGAATCTTATGAATGAATTGTTACTTAAATTATTGCGTATGTAATTAATGAAATCAATGTTTATCAATGAAATTCATGTTTAATAATGAAATTAATTTTTAATGATATGAAAATAAGCTTGTTTTAATCTACTGTATAAAAACAATGATTGATTCTTGTTTTTTATGATTGTTACCTATTTTTATTATTAAAAATCACTTTTTGGTTTCAGTGATACAATAATGTATAACTGTTTTTGACAAAAAAATTATTAATAGAAAAATATCCAATGCTAACTGATATATGTTCTCTTACATATATATATATTTACATTTGAGCAAAATACTCTATTAAAATTATTGAACTTTATTAAGACTGTATCGTTTTGTGATTTGGATATGCAAAATAATATTTTTTTTTTTTTTTAAGATTTCTGGATGTTTTGCTTTGACTGAAATCAGCCATGGAACAAATACTAAAGGTATGCGAACTGAAGCGCGGTATGATCCACATACTGAGGTAATATATGTTAAGTGTGCAGTATTTATGAAACCTTATACTTTATTTATTATACACATAGTTAAACACTATCAAAATTATTAATGTTGCCATATTATTTTTAATTTAACACATAAGACATCAGTATTATTTAAAATATATTTTTGTTAAAAGTTGGAGTTTCACTAATCTGTGTGTTTCAGGAGTTCGTTTTGCATACTCCAGACTTTGAAGCGGCCAAAACTTGGTCGGCCAATCTTGGCCAAATAGCAACACATGCAGTTCTCTATGCACAGCTCTACACTCCTGATGGAAAATGCCATGGTCTGCATGGCTTTATGGTACCAATTCGGAATCCCAAGACACTTTTGCCATATAAAGGAGTGACAGTTGGTGATATTGGACCAAAACTTGGCTTGAATGGAGTTGACAATGGGTGAGCATTTTTAACTAATATCCTAACTGTAAGATTTTTTTGGGTTACTATAAAACAGGTTTACTTTGCACTGTTTTTGAAGATTAGCTTTATTTTAGTGTATTAAACATTAGTTGTTTATATATGTATATATATACCTTGTAAAAAGTGTATTGTACATTGTAAAAAGTAATTTGGCTCTTATTTGAAAATATTTATGTTTGCTTTTCCTATTGCTGGTACTTATTTCTGGTATAATTTATTTCAGCATCTAAATTTGCCTGAAATATTTCTAGTTATATTTGAATTTGCCGTTATTTTCTTATACAACTTTTAGCAGTAGAATTATAGAGTCATTGTTATCAGTATTAGAGAAAAAATCCTTTTAAACTTGCAATTATCAATAAGGCCTCTTAATGAAGTTTTGTCATATAGTTAATGATGGTGGAAATCTACCAACTTTACGTAAAGTGCTTTGGTAGTATATATTAAGTTATATTGAATTTTTAATGTTTTGTGTGGGCTGAATTAGAAGGAACTTTTTCTAGCTAAGGACACTTGTCTTTAAAATATTGGCCAGTATTACTACCAAACCAATTTAAATTTTCAAATACATAAAAAATATTAAAATATTTACACTATGTCTTTATGTGGTCAAAATTATGTAAAATGATTTTTGTAGAATTATATGTTAAGCCTAGTTTAAATATTTTACATAAATTTGTACAATATTTTAAACTGGGTTTAATATATAATTTAAAAATAGGTAAAACAGGTGCATAAAAAAAGTTTTTTCTATATTGGTTTACTTTTTAAAAAATCATATTTATTCTCTATTTCAATATTTTTTCTGTTTTTCTCCAATAATTGATCTATTATTTAATTCATTAATTAAATGCACACAGATAGGCGTCATTCTAATTTATATACAAGTCCTTAATAGATTGGCTATGGTTCATTAGCATATTAACTTCAACTAAAACTTCATAATTTGTATTTGTTGTTATATATACTTACACTTTGTTATAGATTTGCCATTTTCAATCAGTATCGGATTCCTCGTGATACCTTATTAAATAAGCTAGGTGATGTGACTCCTGCTGGAAAATACATTTCTCCAAAGGTATAAGTTTTTTAAATATGTATTTTAATGATAGGTTTATATTATATATAAATATGTTTATGTACTTTCAACTGCTTTTTATTCAATAAATAACTAAATTTTACATTGATGACTGCAAACTTCAGGAAAATCCTAATAAAAGTTTGGAACTATTGAATCATTTGAGATGTTTGATAAACATATCAATCTATAATATGATACTAGAAACTGTAATAAATCTTTTTATCTTCTTTTCCTAAAATAAGCTATATTTGGTGAATTCCGGAAAAATGTTGCCATGGCACTTAAAATTTAAAAGTTTATGTTGAGTCATTTATCATATACCATTTTTTTCAGAAATATATGAACTTTTTAAATCTTAATATATTTTTTTACATTAACGCAATGCCTTTTAAAAAATCAGGGTCAAAGTCACTTCTTTATTTAATGTTTTTTGCCGTGTTGAAAATCTATATTTTGCTACATACAATAACTAGACTAAAATCACTTATCAAAGTATAATAAATAGGTTGACTTTTATACTTTATTTATGTAGAAAGCTTTCTATTTATTTAAAAAAAATATTTTTTAACCTTGAAATCAATATCTTAATAAGTCCAACCATAAATGTCCTTCCGTTACCAAAATACTATATTTCAACCACCTTACTAAGAAACCACTGGGTCTAGAATTTAATGAATTTTTGTACAAAGCAGACTTATGGTACTTATTCTTTAGAAACAATTACAATTTTATTCTGTTTTTAATTTAAATATTTTTTAATGGTAACGGAAGGACATAAAACATGGTAACGTAAGGACATCAATATGGTAATGGAAGGAAATTTTTGTATGAGCTAATTTTTACTCAACTTTAAGGATCTCCACAATTAAACAAACCAATTTAAAATTATTATGGAAATTCAAAACACATAAATAATATTACATATACATAATAACTATGTTCTTTCTTAACCTTCCCCACCTCCCTCAATTTAATAAGTATGTCACAAATACATTGAATTTAATGTAAAACTGATGCTTCTTTTCTATTTATTCACTGTATGGGTTGTTTCTACTATTAAGCCACAAAATGGGAAACCAAAGAAAGTTTAATACCATTTTTTATGATGACCTTAAGTAAAGTTATACATTATTTCAGATAATTTGTGTAGAAATATTGAAGAAAAAGTACCGATATCAAAATTTCGCAAGCTAAGACTCCAGTTTGTTTTGTTATAAAGAGATTTTCCACTAAAGTTTGTCTAAATTATTTTGATACCAAATATATAAATACCAATGAACAAAATTTAGCACATTTAAAATAGGAGCAATGGAACAGACAATCAGAAAGCCTTAAAAAAAAGATACAAGGGTTCATTTAAAAACTGCCTTTATGTTCTTGAAAGACAAATCTGAAAATTTTTAATGTATACTTTTATTAAAAGACATCAACATAAATTTGAAGAATTCAAAGAAGAGGTGAATATAAAGATTGTTATTATACAATTGGACTAACAATCAACTTAACATGAATGCTTGATCAGTATGACATCATGGTTACATTGAAGCATTTTTGCCACTAATCATAACAAAGGTATTTCCAATGGCAAATTGACCACTGTTGCTGATCAGATAAATTAATTCTCTCAAGAAAGATAAAACAATATCCATCCTCTTCCTGACAAATGTAATAATCATTATTAACACCAAAATGTATTATTGAGTATCACAAGTATTATTATTCTACAGAAAAAGATATTCAACTTCAAAGAAAACATACACTCAATTATAAAAAATGCAGACAAGGCACATGGGTCAAGCAATGCATTAGTAGTTGGATACTTTTAGTTAGTTGAATGGCAAGGACTAAAAAATATGTTAGGCAAGTGCTTCATTCAATGATGTCATTGTAGAAGTATGTTTAAGAAAATAAAATAATGAATGACTAAATTTATATTTCCTGAGAAAGAAGGTAACTGCTGGAATTAACTCAAATAAAATAACCGAAAATTGGATAGGCCAAAATTTTTAACAAATGACTCTGGAAACAGAATTTGTTGCAGAATTAGATTTAAAAATGTCAAAACAGCTGAATAAGCAGTATTTAACACCTATTATTCTTTTTCAAAATATTAATGAGTAAATTGTTGTAAAACAATCCCATTTTTCACACTTTGAATTTTTGGGTTTAATATAATAATTTCTAAAAACTGCACTGCAATTTATAATAATTGAACTCTCCTTTAAGTGTTCTAATTTTTTTAGATTTTTTTCTTTTACGGTTTAGCTGAACTTTTAATAACAAGATGTAAGTGTGGTATACCATTTCCAAAAAACGTCCTTCCGTTACCATTAGTAAAAATTAAAACAAAGTTATTAATTGCTAAATTCTAGATTTTGTATTTCTTATAAAATACCATAAAGTGTATAAAAGTCTACCCTTCAGTTATTTGAAATAAAATATATTTATTTAATTGTAACCGCAAGCAACCATAAGTTGTTGTACAAACTGGCCTTCCGTTTCCGCCGGAATTCATCATTTATATATAAAGCTATTCTTATAAATAAGTTTATATCTATATAAATAAGCATAAAACACAAAATTATTTTCAAATGTTTTAAAATTGTGGTTGGCATTATACTACTTGGATAAAAAATTCACTTTAAAACAGCAATTGTAAAAGGACTCCAGTCACACTAGAAGCTAATTGATTTTTTGTCAGTTGCCTTTTGAATACTTACTTTGTAAGTGTGTGAGTAATTCTATGTCAGAATTTTTTTGTAATAGTATTTCATTTAAAAATTCACGAAACTCTCTTCATCAAGGATAATTTTATTCCCTGATGGAAATAATTCATATTTGATTAATTATTGTTGTCAAACTATTGTCTCCAATGTCAATATGACATCAACCTTTGCTTTTATATTAAATTGAACTCAGATTTTAAATTGCAATGAGCTGTATCCAATTTAAGTTCAAAATAAATTTTTGAAGATGCAAAGTTAATGTGTAAGAAAAAGTGATGATCACCTTATGGAAGAAATATTTTCTAAAGAAAAGTAAACAAATATGTATCACGGATATAGCAACTATGCTACCACTGATAGAATAAAATAAAGCTTTTCATATTCAGAGATCTATTTACTTCAAGAGACTATCAGCAATGCAAAAGAACACATATACTATTTTTGGTATTGACTGAGAGCTTCAATGAAAAATCACTCAAGTTGTAAATTAATAGATATCTGAAACACAGAATTGATAATTTTTACTACTTCAACAAAAGTAGATTTGGCCTTTTTGAGCTAAATGCCTCACTTGAAATATGGTTTCATTATTAACGTTTTGAATTTTATTAAATTATCATTCTAAGTTTAAAAATACTTTTTGTCTTAATAGTGAGCATTATATATGTGTAATAATGAAACAATATATTCAAAGGTTTAACATTTAATATCTTTTAGAAAGAAGGTGAAAGATTTGGAGAATCACTTGGAGCCCTATCCATGGGTCGTGTAGGGATCACCATGCTCTGTGTCAATTTTCTGAAACTCAGTGTACCTATTGCTGTACGTTATTCAGCTTTAAGGAAGCAATTTGGACCAACTCAAGATAACGAAGTTCCTGTACTGGAATATCAGGTTCAAGTAAGTTCATACATAAATTTTTTATATATTAAACTAAAAAAAAGTTTGTTAGAATCTAATTTAGATTTTTCACTTGTTTTTACTGATATTTCTTAACACTCTTAACTAGTACTGTTGTATCACCCCTCAAATACTTATTTTAAATATATATAAAGTTTGAAGGAGGTTTTTCAAAATCATACGATTTTCTTTGTAAAATTTGCTTTCCTATGTTATATAATTTGGATATCTGCAAAAGAAATTGGTAAATTAACTTTATAATACTAAACAGCAAAAATACATTCTAATGTTATATTTAATAAAAATATGGATCTGCTTTATTAAAACACCATGTTTAACAATTTATTCCTGCTATTAAAAAATATTGCCTTTGAAAGTGATAATAAACTTTTATCTCATATTAAAAATTAAATATTTACCTATACTATTCTGGCCTACCACTGGATCAAACATGTATACTTTATGTTATCTGTCATGTATTATTATACTAGACATTTAATTTCAATTTTGGTAAAATATATCAGATGTTTATAAATAATTTGAAAATAGTTTAGCTATACCAAATATTTTTTTATTATTTCAATAATATGTGCCCTTTCTGAAAAATCCTTAATTTTAACTGGCAAATAAATATTAATCCTTATTTAATTTGTATGATTGCTTAATAATAAGGGATTTTCCTATTTTTAAAGTTCAGTTTGAAAATTTCTTGTCTATAGTATTTTGAAATAGAGATGTTAATGCCACTGTATTGTGAATTATTTTTTGCATTCTATCTTCTTGAAAACATTGTAGGATCTATCTTGAAAACACTGCAAAATCCAACAACTAAAATACTGCTTACATTTACAAATGTGTTTGTTTTTCCTCCTTTTTCATAAATGTGTTTGTAGATAAATTGACTGAGGTAGACAATTGAAACTGAGTTTACATTTAACGTTATTAAACTCAATTTATAAATAATTTAATTAACCCATTCTTGAAACTATTGTATAATATGTTGTTTGTTTATAAACAGTTTTTGATTGTACTTGTTAATGCATCAGCAATGGAATTATTTGTAACTATTGTCTATTTTATTTATTACTATTTTTGTGTTACTTCGACAACCCATACAATTAATGTGCATTTTAATTTTGTCATTTAACTTATATTTACAGCAATGGAGGCTGCTGCCATATGTAGCTACAACTTATGTTTGTTACAATTTTGCAAACACATTCTATCTCGAGTTTATAGACTATTTCATGGAAATTATGATCGGTGAAACATCTCCTTACCAAGTAATTATTATTTCTTTTTTTTATATGTAGCAAAAAAAGTATATGTTTAGATTTCCTACTTCTTTAGAAATTCGATTTGAAAATTCAATATTGATGGGCAAGATCTCATTTAACTGTCAGTTGTGGTTACTTGAATACTATGATCTTTCTTTGCCGACTTAAATCACACAATCAGTTTGTATATAGCAAGGTACAAGTTAATAAATGCTCTCTGATATTTTTTTGCTTGTCACCTTTTATGTGTAATGTAGTGTTATAATGCACCTACAAATATTGATGACCAATAATAGGCTCAAGGCCCAACAATGTTAGTCCAGTCTAGTATCCCCAGAATATTCTGCAATGAATATCTAAATTATGCTTAACCTTCTGACGCTCAATGCCATATACGTCCCGGAATCTCCAGTTTTCCACCAATGCATCCAATTTTTAAATTAATAGAAATACTCCATTTTATAAAATATTTTTTAATTAAAAGGTTTGATGTGCAATTTGCAAGCTATCTCTTTACAATTAATTAAAACAAAAAATATTTATAAACAAATTTACTGGAAAAATTATTTAATTTTCCAAGCAGTGAACACAACTTTACAATTGCAAAAAATTGTGTAACCGCCAGTGGGTTAAAGTCGTTTACTCCTGTAGATTTAACAGTATTCACTGGCAAGTTATTTCATTTGTTAATTACCCTATTATAAATGTAGCACTTTCTTCTATCCTGATAAAAATGGGATTTGTTCAATTTAAACATATGACCTCTTCTTCTATCACTGAAATATTAAAATTTTAACCCTCAGCATTCCCTTGTTAATATTGAGGTTTAATTGGCTACTTTCAATGCATTAGAACAGTGTTATCTAATCTATTAATCTATATTTACAGTGAAAAAATTAGCTTGCAATATTGTGCATGATTAAAAATGGAAAGTCATAAATACAAAAACCAACGATTATGCCCACATTAAAATACTTTTACCTTATTTTATTTTACATGTGAGGGAATATATTTCATTTATAAGAGAATAATATGTGCACAAAATTACTTTAGAGAAATACAAAACCAATGTTCTTCAGTTCTATATGGCTTAATGATAGAAATATTTCTTAAGGTATTTTTATTCCAGGTATTATTATATGGCAGTTTATATATAAAAAATATGCTTATAAAGATATGATTTTTAAAAAAATGTTTCATAACTTATTGTTGTACTAAGCTGATATATTATATTAAACATGAATTTTGAAACATGTTTCTTATCCCAGAGTTCTCTTTAAAGCAGTGTTTTTGAAACTGTGTATTGTTATTTGTAACATTTGTATTGTAACATTTGAAAACGGATTTTCGTAATACCAATAAAAAAACATTTTTATGTTTAGTAAATTACCATATTTCTGTATTTATGCAGAAGGTGTGAGTTATACAATTAATCACATATATTTTCACTTATTTTTGAAAAGTCGTAAAATCCTTCTTTCGAGCACTCAAATCACCATGACTTTTTATTTTCTGCTTTTTCTAATTTACCTTTAAAAATAACAAAGATAGTACTAAAGTCAATAATTTAAAATTTCTTTTACATATACAGGCTGATAAAAGAACATTTTTTCATATACTGAGCTGTTGTGGAAAAGCAGTTACAGGTTGGATTGCAAGAGATGCCATACAGGAGTGTAGAGAGGCATGTGGTGGTCATGGTTACCTAAAAGGTATTCACTTTAATTATTCTGGATTTTTTATATATATAAAAAGTTAAAATACTTATTAATTCACAATACTTTTTGCGCAGTGTTATATATACTTTATTTTGTGATTTCCAATAGTTATTATTGCTACAGTCTTAATGGTATATATATTTTCCTTTTAACTTGTATGTTCTTTTCTTTTTATTATAAAGCATGTTTTGTTTGGTTTGGATTGTATTTATAAAGGGTTTTATTTTGCTTTTAATTTGTGTGGTTTATAAATGTCTTTATATACAAAAATAGGTTACTTTAAAATAAGATATTTTGATTTTTTGAGAAATCATGTATAATTTTTTTCAAAATGTAATTATTTGTATAATGCAAAATCAGAATATGAAGATTTTTATATTTTGGGGAATTTTAATTATGTGTAGTTTGTATTAATGTAATTATTTGTTTCATAGCTGCTGGCTTTGGTAGTTTAAGGAACAACAATGATGCAAACTGCACTTATGAAGGTGATAATAACGTAATTTTACAACAAACAAGCAATTATCTGCTTAACATGTTACAGAAGATAAAGACTGGTAATTATATAAACAATTTTCCAAGTATTAAAAAAAATGGCACAAAATGAAATTAAGATATGTAAATTACAAATTAAACCAAATATTAAAGTTTCATAGATACTTAATATTAATATTTTTAGAAAAAATTAATTAAAATTAGTTTATACAAAGTAATTGTAAGAATGACTAAAAGTTTGTTAAAAAATAAAAATATATTTGAATGTCTTACTTAAAGTTTAATTTTTTTTAATCATGTGAACCCTTAGAAAGCATGTGTTTGGTTTTAAGGGGGTTTTAATGGGGTTCTGGTTGAAATTTAGAAATTAAGAAATTTCTGCAGATATTATTCAGTTGTATTTCTAATTCTCAATTTGTAAAGAATATTACAGATGTTTTGTGTTATATTTTAGAACGTATACCAACCTGCTTAGATGATATTCAGTTTCTTCATGATATGGATAAGATTTTGAAAATGAGATATGTGCCTACATCAGCGACATGTGATATAGATCTAAAAGGTAGATTTTTTTTGTTTTATTATATTTTTCTATAAAAATTACATTGCATATTATATGAGTAATACCTTAATTTTAAAATATATAAAATATAAGCAGTTATATAAAAAGTAACTTACAATTGAACTCTGAAACTCATCCATTTAGCTTCTTTTCATTTAATTTGTTTTTATTAATTGCATCTTTATGTATCATTTCACACAATACTTGAAATTGTGAATATATCACTAAACTTATTTTTATAAACATAACTCTAATGTTTACATTTTTGTATTGTAACATTTATAAAATTATATTCAACAAAAGTCAATTTCTTAAGAAATGTATAAATATACTTACATATTTTTGTTCTGCATCCACAAACTTCCAGCAACTAGCTTTGAAATTTCTGACTATATATGACTGAAGATTAGGAAATTCGATGGCTGGTAATGCCTTTTTTCATTAGGTATGATAAACAAATTTGTTAATTGGAAAACCGGGAAATCAGTGTATTATCACAGACTTTTTTATTCTAAAAATATAAGGAAAAATTTCAAAATTGCATCAAAAATCAATTTTTTTTTCATATTTGGATATCTAAAAAGGCAACTATTATTGTCTATTCTGTGTAGTTTAGTTGTCAATATTTCCTTTTAGTTCTGAAAAAGACAGAATAGCTGGGTGCATGCACAGTTTTATTGTTTATAGACATGTGGACACTACTGGATGGAGAAATTAAAGCAAAACCCGTTCAACTAGATTGTAAACAACTCTTGCGCAGCTAATGAATATTTGAATTATTGAAAATTAGAATAGGACACATATAAAAATTACCTACAAAAGAAATATTTTAAAAAACTTGCTTAAAATCACCAATTTCAGATAAAGAAAAGAATGCACTTTAAGCTATATAGAGATAATATTTCACTGCTTTTTTGCATTATCTGCTTCCAGAGAATATGTTTAATTACTATTATGCCTGTCGCACATGTATAATTTTGTGTTGTATCCATATATATATTTAAAAAATCTGAATATAAGTATTGCGCATAATTTTTCATTTCAATATATTGATTGTATTATCATAGTATGGATACTTTGTTTCTATACAAAGAATTTATTGCAACATTTCGTGATGTAACTGTAAAATCAAGGAAATTTTTGGGTCGATATCATTGAAATCAGAGAAATATCAGGGAACTTTTTTTCCATGATTTTGTTGCCACTCTGTACAGACAGAAAAATTTCTTTTATAATGTTTGAGGCATTTTATTAATTTTAAATCAAATGTTACTGATTTACATTTAAAAAATACTGAAACTCTTTTACTATATACATTTCATAAAAAGTTGTTAGAGCATGCATTATATATTTGGTCCACTGACGATATAAGTATAAAAAAATAGTCCACTTGAAAAAGTTCAATATATGTAGAAATAGCAAAAAAAATATTGAAAAAGCAAATTATCTGTGATTTTTTATAAATATTTTCTCGAGCTACTAATTAACTCATTTTAATTTTCAGAAATCTTAAATATGTACCATTGGTTAGTATGCCATCTCCTTATCCGATCCAATAAGAAGTATTATTCAGAACTTGAAAACAGTAAAGATGTTTTTACAGCACGTTGCAACTCTCAAGTATACAATTACCATACATTGTCGATTGCCTTTTATCAAGTAAGCAATTTTCTAAATTGGTCAATTTTTTGTGAGCTCTTTCTAAATAATAAACATTGATTTGATATATTTTTTATTTTGTGTTCATTTTTATTTAGATGTTTAATGAGTGCTCAGAAATGTCATTAAATTCTGCAATAATTAAAAATGTAACTAATTTAAAAGGAAAGTAAAAGTACATAAATATTGTAAAAAATATAAGTTATGGAATAAATAAAAAAAAATTAAATTATTTAATAAGGACCAATTAAAACATTTGCTTTTCTAAACTCAACCTAAAGAAAACTATTGTAACTAAAATATTCGACACCTTAGGAGTGATTATTTTAATGTATATTGCTGAGTTGTTTTGGGTGCATTGTTTTAAATACTACATTTTATTATTCTATATTGGTTCTCTACTTTTCATTTCAATTTGGTGACACAATTGTCTTCATCATTTCAAATTTGACACTAATTACATTCTTTTAACTTTTATATTTTAAGCTAGTGGCTTTGAAAAGGTTCTCAAAATTAATTGAAGATCAAGATGACCCATCAATCAAGTTAGTTCTGCAAAAGTTGGGAAGGTTGTATGGATTATGGAGTATTGATAAGCATCTTGCCATACTATATGCAGGTAAAACTTTAATGGTTTTGTAAAGAATGAACAAGTAATAAATAATTGATTAGCATAAGGTTTAAGAATTTATAATTTATTGTTATGAAAGTATTTATATTTGAATTGTGTTTTCTGTTATAATATCGGTTAATCTAAATTATAATCAAACAATGATTGATTCAATAAGCAAGCTCATTCAATTGTGGGGTCTGTCCTATACTTCATAAAATTTTTAGGATTCGGTGGCTTAGTTGGTTAGAGCGTTGTGCAAGGAATCTATTCTGAGATTGTGGGTTCTGTCCTATACTTCAGTAATTTATTAAATATTGAAACACTATTTCTGTAATAGGGTAATAGATAAATGGAACAATTTGTCAGTGAATATTGTTAATTGTAAAGGAGTAACGTATTTTAAGAAGAAGTTATATATGCATTGGGGGATAGTTAAGAGATACTAGATGGACCAACCTTGTTTGCTCTTGAGCCTGTTGTTGGTTGTCAATATTTGTATTTGTGTGTAAGGAGAAGGCATTCACTATACTCCAAAATAATTCTTAAAGCCAGGGAAAGTCGAATTAACGCATTATTCTAAATTGACTTTTAATGACTGCTGTTATTATTTTTTTAAAAATAATTAAACATACTTTTAATTTAGAGACTCAAATTGTATTATCAAGTATATTATAAATTTTCTTATATTAATCAACTGCCAATTTTTTTTTATAAACTTATATTTAAGAACAAATTCATTGTAAGTATGACAAAAAGAATAACTTTGAGCTCAAACAGTTTATTTGGCACTATTTGTTTGGGTGTAAACAAATGATTCTATTCTCTAATTCCTGACAATTTAATTACCATGTACTTTTAAAGGTCTTGTTTCATATGCAGGGTGCATAAAAATTATCTTTACAACTAGCTAGACAACTTGGATATGAAGTGAATGTTCAATAATATATTTGGTCGTGGAGCCATGACCAAATGTTTTGTTGTGTGTCAAAGTTATAAAGACAATTCTCATACACCCTATGCAGTTAATCCCCTAGATTTTTCTCTTATAATATTCTTGATTTTGGTATGTAAATTTGAAATAATTTAATTTTGAATCTCACTTAAAAACTGTGTTGCCCAACAATGATTTGTGCTTATCCTTTATACAACAGTTGTGCATGTCTAATGTCATGCCTTCTTGATATATAAATTTGGGAAAATTCAAAACCTTGAAAGGGATGTTTGTTGTGGTATGCAATCAATTGAAGTTGCAATTTTCATCATGTTTAGCGTTATTGTGTAAAGGAATATCGTTGAGCATTTACCCAATCAATATACATATTTTTTAATACTTCATACATATAAATATTATACTAATATTCCGCAAATGCTAAAGGGGGACACAATTTGAGAACTATGGGCTTATAAAATGCATATGATTATGACATCATTCATGAAACTTTAACAAATTTGTAATGCTTTGTTTAAGTAGCATCTTTTCTCACATTATTGATTTACTATTAAGGCTAAATATTTTCTTTGTTAGGTGGATACATTTCTGGCAGTACCCCAAATGATGTCATTAAGGATAATATCATAAGTTTGTGCTCTTCTTTGAAAGATGAGGCAGTTTCTCTGGTTGATGTCTTTGCTCCTCCAGATTTCATTTTGAATTCTGCTTTGGGAAAGTCAGATGGAAAGGTAATATTTATTTATAAAATGTTTCAGTTTTTACTTATAAAAGAAATGTTGATACTGTTTTGCTTAAATATTCAAGTATTGTTTAGTGTAGGCATATGTTTAATGACTTAAGTACATAATTTTATGACTACTTCAAAAATTAAATTTTTAGTATTACTGGAAATTTAACTTATTCCCTCATTTATGATTCAACTTTAAGTATATTGCAAGTTTAGCAGTTTTAAAATAGAATATCGAAATTTCTGTATGTCCCTAAGTAGCAACAAAATAAATGTATATTTCAAACACTACCCTTAATATTTATCTAGGCAGAGTAGCGTATATATTACCAACCTTTTACCAAAATATGTCATTAAAATCTGGTTCGAATTACATCAAAATATTTAAATCATTAATTTTCCTATCTAGCTAAAAATTTATGTTATAAGTATTGTAAAAATAAGTAATTTTTTTAGTAGTTACTTTTATACGAATTTAATACATCAGTATTTAGGTAATATATTCATGTATTATTATATATTTCTTATTTCATATTACAATTTGTGAAATTTTTATTAATTTAAGTTTCAAATATTTGTGTTAGGTGTATATAAGAAATGCTTTTTTATTTGCAAACTAAGCATTGGTGTTTTGAGAGCTAACTATAAAAAATATTATTAAAGAAAGTAAAATTTCTAATGATTCAAATAAAAATATAAATGCCATATATTAAACTTCTTTTATAGTACTCAATATTATATATTGCTATTAAAGAGTAAGATTATGATGACAAAGGCTGATGTAACACAAATTTAAACATCAAATATCCCCTGCTAATAAATTTGATCTCTGGTATTAAGACTGAAAATATTAGTATTTAAACTAGAATGTTTATTAAAGTGTTATCCATTTTTCTAATGTGTGTTTTATAATTTTTAAATATGTATAGGGTTTTTCCAATGATAACATTTTACTTATACATTCTAGATTTACGAAAATTTGGAAGAAGCAATCATGAGCACACCTGGTGCTTTAGAGAGACCTTATTGGTGGAAAGAAGTTGTGGAAAATCAGGACGTTGACCCAATACAATCCAAACTATAGAATAGAAAAGGTTTTACTATAAGTTTTTAATTAAACATTAGTATAATTTTTATTAAAAAATATTCTGAGTGAAATAACAGATTGGTCAAATGCTGATAAATATATTTTAGATGAATATTTACATTATTTACAATTAAGAATAATTTATCAAATATTATATGTATATGTTTTTTATTAATATATATTAACAGTATATATTTTAAACTTATTAGTTTAGTATATTATTGTAAGACTTTTAAATTAGAAATATTGATTACATCACCTTACAATCCATTAGAACAATACGTTACATTTCTAAACTTTGCAGCACCAAAAATTAGGGAAATTTATAACAATTTTAACCATTTGCTTAATTAACTATTAAGTAATATTTTTGTGTTTGAGAACTAATTTCACTTAATATTATTTAATTAAAATGTATTTCTGTTTAGCCTGTGAAGAAGTTAAAAATGTGACATTAGAATGTATTATAGTTTGAATGATACACTAAGACTTTTTATTTGTGAAATTTATTTTTATTTATCGTATGTTTATAAATTTGTCATATTTTTATATACATCTGAATTCAAATATATAATATATTTAATTTTATTTTATAAAATATTTTATGTAGGTATTTTTACACAGTACTGCTCAAGTGTGAAAGTATATAATATCCGCATGCCATATATAAAGTGCTATATGTAAGTTTCTATTTATAATAACATACTTTTTTAAGTTTGTGATTTTCTAGTTTGAATAAATGTCTTTATTTAAGTATATAAGATACTAGTCAAAAGTGATATAACACAACTGAATCAGAGCTATATTTAAATTAGTATTTTTTTGGTCACTTTAGGGTATTAGTATTGTTTACCTCCTGGGTATTTATGTGTGTGACTATAAGGACTATATACTACTTTGAATGTTTAATGTATGCTACTAGCAATATAAATTTAGTGCGTTTAGATTAACTTAATATATACTTTGCCATTTCTCTAAATTGTAAACTTCCACATTAGCAATAAAAAATTATATATATTTACCACATGAATGTTATATATTCTTGTTTTCCTTTGTGTTACATGGCAACTAAAAGGTGAGGGTCCAATTGACAAAGTGTCATATTGTCTCCCCTCAAATTGTAAAAAAAAAAAAAAAAAAAAAAAAAAAAAAAAAAAAAAAAAAAATTAAGTAGTTGTTTTTCAAAACTCCTTACAGTTTTGAAAACCAGCTTTTGTAACAAAATAAAAGTCAATGTCTATCATGTTTTGTGTTATAACTTTATACCATTATTAAAATCTATTTATTATTCTTTTAAAAGGAATAGTTATTATTCCATGACTTTGAAATTAGAAATGTAAACATATTAATGATATAGGTATATTTTGACAGGTATGTTTTGGTGTAGAATGATTAAAATTTTGTAGCTTAATTTTTTTTAACATGCTCATAACCATCTCTGTTCCACAAAAAAAATTAATCTCCAAATTTAGAAAAAGCAGACATAAAATATTAAGAAAATTTAAAGTTGTGTTGGGGAAGTGGAGTATGTTTGAATAATTCATTTTAAACTTTCTCAATTTTTATAGTGTACAGTAATATTTATTCTTTATATTGAAATTAACCATTGCTGCCCACAAACGATAACATTTCAAAAGAAATAAAAAAGAGTATTTGGAATGAAATATATTCTAACAACTTTGTTGATATTAGATTTAAGTAATGTTTTTTTTTTTTTTAAATATTCAAGGAACAAAATTTTCTGTGAAATGTTCTGCATTTGTATGTAATTTACCAGAAAATCAATTTTCTGAAGAAAAAAAAACCTCATGTATTTTTTTAACATTCTATCTCATTGACAAAAGGCAATTCAATAGTTTAAATAGCACAAAAACATAAACACATATTTGTCTATTTATGCCAAAGCTTTCGATAATTGTAATAATTGTATTATTTGCAATTGCTCTAATACAGACTACATATCTCAATTTTGTAACACAAAAATATATAGTATATATTTTAACTTTTTGATTATTTAAATAAAAAGAATTATGCCTTAATTTTGTTACTGTAACTTTTATTTGATCATCAAGTCTTGCATGTTTCTATAAATAAAGCACAATAATCACCTTTTGTATATTTAAAATAGAAAATACATATTTTAAAAAGGTACACATATGGTATATAACAAAATGATAAGAAAAACAAAAATACAGGAATTTTAATATGAAATTTCGATATTAAAGAAAAATCTCAAATTTTTGTGTGATTAGGTTAATAGAATTTGGATATATTTTCTATAGCCATATTTTGATCTTATTATTATTAGAATATTTTGGATAAAAGTTTACTTTGAATTTAGCAAATACATACTTTTTAAAAGTTTCTAAAATAATGTTAATTCATTTAATTATAATTGGAGTTTGTTAGACATTGTAGTAAGAAAATCCTCTTAAAAAAAAGTTTTTTCGATAACTTACACTATTACTACTTTAATGGAATGGCACGTTTAATTACTATAAGGGATTAATTATCTAGCTGTGGTTTCAATACAAAAAACAATAAGTTCTACTATACATGGAGTCAATGTAACATTTAACTAACATGTTATTAGTTAAAATTTTAAATATTGTACCACTTTATTTTATTTTGTGTGTCAGCTTCTGTAATGATTATTTGAAATAGGTTTTTATTTATTGATAGTGTACATTACAGTATTTGGCATGTTAAAATATTTTTAATAAAATATTTTAACATTCCAAATACTGTACTGTACACTATCAATAAATAAAAAAGTATTTCAAATATATACTTTTCAACCTACTCAATATATTATACAATATATTTATACCTACTTAAAGATATATTTTTTTTGTTATACTATTCACTCAAGCACCTTACTATAAGGCTAGAGTTTAAACTATTTCTAGTCTGTTACATCACAAGCATTCATAATATAATATTTTGCTTAACAATCATTATTAGTTATTTAATTCATAAATGTGGCATCCAAAACAGTAATTGAGATTTTAGTAGTTCTTATATTTTTGATATTTAAGAAATGATTATCAAACGTGGTAGGACTTGAAGCATGTACTAATAAACTCTCAAAGTGGAAGTAGGATAAGTTGGTTGCATAGAAATATAAATTATGAAAGTTTCTTCTAGAATCCAATTTTTTAATGCATGTCCATTTTTTTCCAAGAATGCATAAAATATTTTGTTTCTTTTATTTCATAAGGTACAAATAAGTATACTGTTAATTAAACAATTAGTGTAAATGGGAAAGTAGTCAAGATTAAATCTAAAACTATATTAATATATTTAAAACGTGTTAGCACCATAAAGTAAAACTTGCAAAATTCCTTTATTCCTTTATTAAAACAATGCAAATTTGGAGTTGAGATTTTTTTTTATAAATCCGATTTTCGCACGTTTCTCCTTCTCAAACTAATTATGTGTATTTTCGTGTTAATATTTTTATAGAAAAATAATGAAAGTTTATATAGTTATTCCAAAATATTGCACATCACAATTGCACTTTTCTAATGGTATGTATTTAATTAACTTTAAGTTGTTAAAAGTTTTCCAAAGTTGCCACACAAAAATTCAAATTTTTTTTTTATCGTTGTTTTGTTTAAATAGTGTTTGATAATGGTAGGTATTTTGAATACATTTATTTTTAACATTTGATTGCCCCAATCGACAATAGATGTCAGCACTTGCTCGTAAGTTTGAAAATCGAAGAGACCCCCATTTCCAAGAGAATTTAAGCATAAATAATTTATTCTATAGTTTGAACCTATGGTGAAAATTATAAATCTTTCTTGTAACTATGCAAATAAAACGGAGAATCGGATTTAAACAAATAATAGAAAATATAAAGAATACATTTTAAACGGAAGGAGGAAGATCGAACCAAAAAATTATTTCTCAATAATGGATAATGTAAAACAATAAGCTGAAAATATAAAGAATAAATTTTAAACGGAAGGAGGAAGATCGAACCAAAAAATAATTTCTCAATAATGGATAATGTAAAACAATAAGCTGAAAATATAAAGAAAATTTAATTAACAAAGTAGAAGACAAACATTCGAATAAAATTCGACATAAAAATTGGTGGGCTCAGGATCCCCCAAAAGTGACGGGACATGGGCCCCCTTTGGCTCCATGCCACCACTGCGTTCTTTAGATATTTGCTCATTTTATGTTCTGATTCGAATCGAATGAATATATAATAAATTACCTGAATAAAATTGTCTAAAATTCAAACTTTTATTCTGAAATATTCTAGCGATTTGACCATGGATATACGAGTTGGACATGGAATGTCAAGCGAATCGGTTATCGAGTACTTAAGGAAGTGGCTATCGTTTCATGAAAGGACGGGAAAAAAAAGGTAAATTGCAGGAAATGACTGAACATTTTTAAGAATTGCGTAATTATTGCATTTGATTTAGTCAAACTTATTTATTCAAGGGAATACAAAAACGTAACCTACCTGACGATAAAACAAAAACAAAACTACAAATGATTTAAAAGAAAAATTATACAAAACTAGGAGGCTCCGCCCCCTGCTCCGCTTATGCTCCGCCAACCTCCGAAGGATTGCGCAGCAATCTTCATATGTTTGCTTCGCAAACCACTTCTCGCTTCGCTCGCTATAAGGTAGGGCACAATAAAAATATGTCCTAGTAACAATACTTTTTTAACTATATTACTAAAAACTTTAAAAGTTGAAGCTGTAAATTTAAATTATAATTCCTCTTGGCATCAATACATTTTTTGGCCATGTAAAACATATAAAATCATTTAAACTAATTTCTTTTTTAACTACAAATGTAAAACAATGGTTCCACTGGCAAGCATACCATTATATATTATTTTTCACGTTATTTTCATACCTTTCCTGCATTTTAATTAAATTTCTAACATTATTGGTAGTTTGTTTGGGTCATAATTGACGTTAAGCTTGCCATAATCTTGCCTACCAGAAGTGTGTAATTTACTAAATTAATACGTCATAAAGATTAAGTTCATAGGAATCTAGTATTCAAAATTGCCAACTGATGGCGCCACTTCAATTTTCCGCTCATTTAAAGTCTGGATATATTTTTACAAACTTATATTTTTTAATACAATAAGGCTTATATATTCTTCCTAATTTAACCTGGCATCATCAAAATAATTATTTTCCAATGAATTGAAGAGGTTAATTGTCAAAATGGCTTACATAATGGCAAAATAAAAATGCGGGCGCAACATAATTTTGTAAACAAACTAACTGTTGTCATTCCGCGTTGAGAAAAACAGCGTTTTTCAATCACTGCGTAAGAGAATTTTATATAAAGATTTTGTTAAAAATTTATTTCAATATCTGAAAACGGTTTGGATTACAATTAAGAAAACTATCAGATGTATCTGATGACGTCATAATGTGTTCTTTAATTTTTTTAAAAAACCCTGTTTCGCATGGACGTGGTACCATGTCCAGGGATATCCAGTCTTTCTAGCGCCCAGTTTTAAGATTAATAAAATTACTCCATTTTACAATATATTTTAAATTTAAAGTTTTAAGGTACAACTTACAAGCTATCTCTAAACAATTAATTATGAAATTAAAAGAGCATGAACATGAAAAATGATTTTATCCATCAAGCAGAGAAAAAAACTTTACAATTGCGAACGGTGTGTGAGCTTTAGTAGTAGTTTAAGGGTACCTAGACCCCTTCAAAGTCTAGTTTAAAAAAATTTGTACTCGATTATAAACACATGAAGTTGAAACAACGTAAAAAAATTATTATTATTATTATTTTTTTTTTTGAAAAATGCTTTACTTTATTGTTTGACCCGTTCGTTGTATTAAATGTACACGATTCAATTCGAAAATAAATCAATTCTTTTTGCGTTTTGTGAAGTAATACACATGGTTATGAAATATGTGGTATTGTATTTAATGTTTAAGTTCCGCTGTATACTATCTGGTATACTTAATTTTAAGCCTTTTGCTGACATTAAGAAATTGAAACGTTTAATTTAGTATTTGTGTTTGTTTTCGCCATTTATCGCGAAAAAAAGCGCGATTTATCTATGTGTAAGAAAGTGCAAGGAAATATTAATAATAAAAACGATTAACCATAAAATAGTTATTAATAGTAATTATTTATTAGCATTCAGTAATCTATAATAATAACAACAAAAAAAAGTTTATGCGAGTGGATGGCACTTACTTCTTCTACGTATATATAACTACAGTCGCCTGATACTGGGAATAAAAAAAAATCTGTTTAAGTTTTTAAAATAAATTTATGATTTTAGAAACCATGTTTTTAAATTCCCGTATTTAAAGAAATGTGAGCATTGTCGTAAAATGGGGATGTTGCTAAAAGTAAAATACTTTAAAATAAATATATGTTTTATTTTTAATTGAAATAAACATTTCTTTATTATTATATCGCGCTCTTATGTCAAAGAAAATCTTTACAACTGTTTAGAAAGTTCATTTTTTTATCACGATTAATTGCTTTATTTACATATAAAATATCCGAAGGGTAGTAAAATAATACTAAGTAGTATAGAAAGTCAAGATTCTGCAGGATAGGTATATTTTTTGTCAGTTATTTAATCTCGTCAAATAAGATTATAACTCTGGAACATCGTTACAAACCAGGAATGGTTACATTTTAAAATTAAATTTTACTTAATGAAACTTCCG
The DNA here is from genome assembly GCA_963932185.1 of Troglohyphantes excavatus. Classification (NCBI taxonomy): domain Eukaryota; kingdom Metazoa; phylum Arthropoda; class Arachnida; order Araneae; family Linyphiidae; genus Troglohyphantes; species Troglohyphantes excavatus. The sequence goes on from OZ010666.1 coordinate 37,974,266, forward strand.
AAGTGGAAGGAAGTCTAAATTAATATATGCGTTGCTAGATTTTGTCTTAGAGAAAAATAATTTAATTTATTCCTATAATATATTTATATACATATTTTTAACTGTGGAAAGAAGTGGGTATTCTTATTAGTTTGCAATAAATGCGAACTCTCGTTCTATTGCAATTTATATTGCAAAAGTACGCTTAGTTATAAGCTTATAATTGGGATAAGCTTATAACTAAGCATAAGTTGAATTGAATGATATAAGTTGAAATTGAATAATAATATTTCGCAATTCGATGACCGTACATTTTAATAAAAATGTAGGAAAGATAAACTATTCAGTATAAAAGATAAACTATTGAGTTCAGTGCACCACAATGCACATACAATGAGATCTCCATACTTGCGAGCTTCATCTCAGAGATTCATGGCGATGAAGCTGATATCTTCAGAAGTTGTAATTCAGAAACTTACCCTCAAATATTTGATTTACGCGGAAGTCTCTTTGAGGTCCTGGTTCAACGAATCCTCCTCTCATTACTTTGCTTATTGCATAAAGTTGTCGGAAGCAGAGGGGGCGAACGGAATCAAAGCAATCATTACTTCAGGATTCGCGTCGGACCCTATGGTTGGAAATAGTTCTCTATCCTTACTATTAGATGAATGAGGCTAGTTATTTCTTGTTAGTTAATTTGCTCCAGACAACCCGTATGGTTTGGGGTGGTTTGAGGGCCCGAAGTTGGCTTTGTACTTTTGTTTGCAATTGTGGAATGGTGAGAGGAGATTTATATGTAAATAGCTCAAAGGCGGATAAAGGAGAAGGTAGTAGGGTTCACGCATCCTCTTTTATATAGAGTAATGTGGTTGAAAAAGGGTGTTAAAACTTAATTTTTTCACATTCAAAGTCAATTTTCCCTTTGGAAAACAATTATAAACTTACAATTGTTTTATAAAAATGTTCACATTTTTATGGGGAACACAATCCTTTATTTTTATTCAATTTTGTGTGTTTTTAATATTTTTAATAACTTTTCTATGGTAACCTGCTTTGATTCATAGATGGGGTAAAATTGTTATTTTGTGGGTTTCAGGGACGATATTGTTTAAAAAGGCATTATAAAATAAATATTTTAGTCGAATTAGTAGTTTGAATAAAATTGGTTAAATAAACACGTCAAATCTTAAAAACTTAATATATTTGATTATAATGGACTATTATTGTAACAGTCTTTCTAAAAGCAGGGTGGGATCCACCATTTTGAAATATCGACTTTTTATTATTTGTTACTTTCGAAAAATAACACCTGCTAGTAAAATTTGTGGTTTATTTTGATTGAGAAATCTATAATGTATTTACTTTAATTTTAATTTGTTCCACAGACGATTTTAAATCCATTTTAGACTTTCCGATTTATTTTCTAACGGTTCGTTCTAGCAAATATAGTTAATTTAGTAGAAAATTAAAAAAAAAAACCATGTATGTAACTTAATTTTATAAATATAAGTAAAATATATTTTGCAGTTAACGCTTTTCATTTATCAGCTTCGACATTCGTATTTTTGTAAAATATGGCAATTTTTTCGAATATAATTAATTTTTTGGAATTTCCTATTCTTTAGCATTAATAATTCTATTACCCATTTTTCTGACGTTTCAAACATTACAAACAGCTTATTACAGTTGAGTTTTTATAATTTTCCCATTAGAATGTATTAAAAAGTTTATATTTTATTCTAATCCGAGGAATATTAGTATATAATTCGACTTTTGAACTTGACTTGAATCAAATCACGCAGAGTTAATTTTTTTTGCCAAAATATACTCCATTAAACGAAGTAATTAAAAAAAAGACCGAAATCGAAACGCAAGTTTAACAATATTTAATTTAATATTTAATTTCAAAATACCCATTTTACCCCTTTACTTATTTCACCCCACCTTAACCTGTTGTGAAAATCCGCATCTGGAGCTGATATAATTTTTTTCAGAGTTACAAGGCACAAAGATACTGCTATTTATTTATTGTAAATATTTCGAATAATTTCACTTGTTAATTAAAATGTACTAATAAAAACAATTGAAAAACTAACTGAAAATAACTTTCTCAGAATTCTGGTTATCTCTTTGGCTAATTAAGTAACTTCAAATTCAAAGTATGATACATAAAGTAATTTTAAATCTATTATAATACATAAGATTTCAAATGATTTTGTTGGTTAATAAACATTGTGTATTATAACAAGAATAATAATTTTAGAAAACTTTTCTAAAGGCAGACAGCATGATAAATATTCAAATGTTAATTTAGTCCCATAAAAATTTCGTATACCCAAGTGAATTAATTTATAAAAGTAATTCAATAAAAGTAAGCCCAACGAGATCTCATCTCTTCTCAATGCTTTCCACTTCTATTGAATAAGGGCGTTTCCAATATTCCTAATAATTTTTCCAGCAAACAATGTGGATGTATGTTTGATCGAGTACGTCTTGTGGCAATTTTGTTTCTCTCACTATTGACTCTATGTCAACACTGAGTTCATAGATAATAATATAGTTATATTTAGTTCATATGCTCGAAGACAGCGTCATGATTTGTAAGATGAACCCTTTGCCTTAAGACATTTGATATTTCTTCGTATCAAGGCATCATTTCGGGAGAAGTGTGTGTTCTGTGGTATAATTGAATGAATTCAGCCTCAGAGGAGAAGTAGGTTAAGGACATGTAGATACATTTAGTACTGTGGAGACAAATCCGGGAAAGTTCAGTAACAGTACAATTCACATAAGTTATTTAGCACTTTTACTATATTAATGATAATTGGTATGTCATGTTCAATAGGACTGTTTGATTAATTATTTTAAATTAAAAGTTTCTAATAAAGTTTTGATTAATCTTATTCAGGATTTGAGATGTGTTTTGAACAAAGTGATGCATCTAAATGTTATTTTGATATTACTTTTTATTTTTTTATATAATATAAAAATTGACGTATGTTTGTTAATACAAATATTTACTTATAGTTAAAAACATTAATTTATACAATTGTTAATTTTGTGAAAATAAATATAAAATAAATATAAAATTGAATTAAGTACATTAACACAATCAAACATTTGCTACAATTTTCCCTGTACTAAATTGAAAATTATTATTAAAGAATATAAGATATTTCAAAAGAAAAGTACATATATAAATATATTTTCAAGTATTTATATTTTCTTTATTTCTTCAATGTCGTTATTAATTTATGATTCTTTAATTAAAAAATATAAAAAGTCTGTTTTTAAAATGAATACATGATATTTTATATGCATCGTAAATCGTGAAAAATAATCTAATATATAAAGCTGAAATCTCCAAAATCTGTCCGGATGTTGGTTTGTTGGTTTGTTTGTTTGTTTGTTTGTCAGTACATTATAGGCTCCGTAACTACACAACGCAGAGCTTTGAAATTCACAGAATAGTTAGTTAAAAAAATAAGAATTTTAACGCGACTATTTTCGAGTTTCTACGATGTTCCATTCGAAAGTTATGACAATTTTTAGCGTGCGTCAGCAAAGTTTCACGAAGTGGCAACAGTAAAATCAGTTAAAATCAACGGAGAAAAGCGAAAATATAATATCAAAAAATTATAAACCAATTAGAATGCCGATCTTTACACGGAATACTCCGTAACTACAAAACGTAACTTTATAAAATTTACAGAATACTTTACTTAAAAAATTAGACATTTTTTGTAATAATTTTTAAGTTTGTACGATGTTTCAATCGTATGTTATAACTATTTTAATGGATTCCATTGACTTAACATGGATGAAAATATCGTTTGCAATTTAAAATAAAATTATTCGTTATTGGCAATATAAAAACGACGTCATAGGTTTTGTTTGATTTAATAATTATTGAAAAATGTATATACATTGGGCTTTTTGCTACAATACGGAACCATTCAAAAATTAAAACAACCAGAATTTTATCTTAAAGAAATGGTTTAGAATTGTATTAAAATGTTATAATTGTTTTATCTCTTTTGTTTTATACAGGTTTATTGTAAGTATATTTAATTATCTTAGATCGAATTTTAGAACAATTCATCCAAAATGCGAGTAATTTGTGTATGAACGTCCATTTTATTTATTTGAAAAATATTTTATGCAAGTATTTTTTTTTTAATGTACGAAGCTTGGTTTCATTGTGAATTTTCAACTCTATTAGACTTTTTAATGTTATTAAAGAATAAAATTTCACAGATACCAACTGATAATTTAGAAAATATTTTATTTAATGTGCCAATGAATATTTCCTTTTAAAACATTGAATGGCGATCATTAAATATTAAATGTAAAATTATTGAAAGTACATGGTGAGATTATAATATGCTGCACCGTTTGCTAAACTATCGCCAAGTTATAACAGTGTATTCTTTGGATGAAGTGCGCCTTGGCTGTAATTTGCTGTGGAAACTTACTAAATATTTGTATGACAGGTATTTTTCGATGCGAATTCTATAATAACAGTATCACAAAATCAAAATTTTAAGAAAATTTTTTTAACAAAATGAGTAAATACCGAATTTTTAATAAATTGATCCGTAAATAAAAAAAATGAACTTAAAAGTAAAATAGGTGGTTATTCTTCTGTAATAATATTATTCAAGGGAATTCTTTAAAACATGGGCAGGGCGTTGTAAAAGAAAGTTGTGTAGTATTTCAAAACATACTATTTTTGGTTGAGTATTTATGCTGGGCTTTTAATTTTATTCTTATTTTGATAAAGAATTTGAGGCAGTTTATTTGCAAAAAACGTTAAGGTTTATTCTGGCTGCAATTTACATTCTTATGTTCTGCATTATTGAGGACAAAAATGCAAACTATTAATTAGATACACAAGTTGTTGGTCGAAGATATTGCAAAGATGTAGCCTAAACGATACATTGGAACGGGCATTTGGAAATAATCAAATCAAAATTGCAATACTGGGAACAGGGAAATTCGGAATGTTTGAAAGTTAAATCATTTAAGTTCTTTATCAAATTTATTAATTTCGTCAGCTTTAAAAAATTATGTTATCTGTTTCCGCTGCTTTTTTCACTTCCATGCAGCTTCAGAACATTTCAATATCGAAATTGATTCAGAAGTTTAATTAAAATTCACGCTTGAAGTTATTCCTTTAAAACTGCAATTTAATGAAACCCTCCTTGATGAAATTATTTTTAAAAATAATATAAAAATGAAGATCATAGCGCTTAGTATATTATTTAATTTAATATTTTTTTCTTTAGATAAAAAAAATCATAGCTTTATGTAAATAATTATTCATATAAAATACCTGTTATAATGCACATTATCTTTCAATAATGATGACAACAGTAATTAAAATGTCATCGATTAAAGTAAGCACTGTAAACTAAAATATAATTATAGTCATTTCACAAATAAATTGCGGCATCCGTGTTAAAAAAATCGGTTATGTACAGACCGCGCTGTATTGGGCCCCTACTCGGTACAAGGTTGAGAGGGGGAGAGAATAAATGGCCTACAATGATTGAAACGGCCTTCCTTCCTTTACACGATGGTATGTCATTTATTCATATAGGCTAATTCCACGTTGAATTAATGATAGCGGTACACTTATTTTCACCTGGTACAAACGCAAAAAGGGGAATAGCTTAAAAATCGGCATCTACGAAACGTCTGACTTTCGTGTACACAATAGTATATTATTTATACCCATCAACTTATTCCACTTGGAGTTAAGGATTTTAAAAACGTCGTTTTTCATTATGGTATTTAATGTAACTATGTATACCCATACCGAAAAGAAATTCATATTAATTTCTAAAAATATTTTTGTGCAGGAATGTTTAATTTTTAAAATTCTATACCTTACGAGAGATAAACTAGAAATTATTCGATTTTTATCGGTGTTTTAGCAACCAAGTAGTATACAGATATTTTTACTTTTTTTTAACTTCTAATTTATTAAACATAAAAATATTTTAAATTATAAAAAAAAGCTTTATCACTTTTTAAAGAGGAATTCTAAAATGGTATATGCGATTATCCCAGGCAGGAGAGGAAATGTATATATTTTCAGTTATTTGTCGTTATTTTATTTATTTCCGTGCGAAGAACGGGTACTTTTGCTAGTATACTATATAAAAAGAAATATTGCAGTTATAGTTCTGATCAGAGCTAACTTATCTTTTTAACCATGGACTTGAATGATACACCAATTTCTATATTTCACAATTATTTAAAGTATATAGGATCAACAAAATTTCTATCAGTTAGTTTAAATATAAATAAATACACTTTATATTTTCTGCAATATTTCCCGCAAAACCGAAATAAAAAAGTAATTTTTTCCCTTTTCCCATACAAGAAATCCCTATCGTTGAACTCTTTTTCTTTTCCGACAATTTTTCAAAATACGAATAAAAACCGAAAACACACTACTACTCCTCGCACTTGAAATAATGGGAAATGACACACACCGCTAATGCCTACACCCGACTTACCGAAATTCCATACCCGGTCCTACATATCTGTTTACCTTACGCTCTGGTTCTCTTTCGCACACCACTTGTTTTCATAGAGACCCCCCCCCCCTTTTCCTGGAAGATACTGGTATTTGCTCTTCCATTTCAGGCCCTGAAGGTGAAAACATGAAAGCAGACAAAATGATTTCTGAAATGATAGCCTGAGAGCCAGCGCAGTGCTTGTTAGGATATTACAGAAATTTTCTCTATTGAAATTGGAGAGTGGAAAAGTTTTAATGGGAAGGGGGGTTTGGAGAGGGTCGTTTTCTGTCTTTTGAGATGATGAACCTTTTAAAAAATATATTAATAAAATCGAGTTCTGAATGTTTTAGTGTTGCCGTGGGAATGTGGAGCGTAAAATATATTTTGAAGATTGTTTTGATCGCTTGGATTTGAGATTGGATTCCGTAGATATTTGATAGTAAAATGTCTCACAAGTAGTGAGATTTTTAGGTGTTACATAATTGAGGACTAGAAATGGAAAACGACCTAAGTACCAAAAAAATCGAAAATCTTTTTTACGGAAAAATGTCCTAAAGACCAAGCTAAACAAAGTGGAGAACGCCTAAAGTGTGAACTCCAGTAGTAATAGTTCAAAAATTTGAGTGAAATGAAGAACGCCTTAAGTAACAGATGCGAGTGTTTTTCATTTTTCGGCTCTCCTGAAAAATTTTCTTTTTTGGACTTAGGTCGTTTTTTATTTCTAGTCCTCAATTATCGAAAGTAGTGCATGCCTACTGTTACTAGTAGCATTTGGTTAGAATATTTTAAATTGGTCTTTTTAAAAACTTCCTTTATAAATTGGTCGAACGTTATGACATGCCTGTGACTCATATGCGTCATGCAGAAGAGTGAATTTCAAAAACTTGTCTTACCTACAATTATAAAAGTACTAAAAACATATTTCTACTATCTCAATACAAATGGTGAATTACTAAAACACAAGGTTTTATTTTTATAACATATTTATCCCGTTAGAATTTAGTTGAAAGCATTAGTGGTCGTTCCAAATCCCGTCTTATCCATGTGCATTTTCTGTTTAAAAATTGGTGTTTTCTGCTGATATGGTGTATTACCAAAAACTATATAATTCAATATTTCTATTGTAATGTAAAGGATAAGTTTTCAAATTTGTCATTGAGGCCTCCGTGGCCGAGTGGATTAAGGCGTCAGCCGGAATCCGATGGTTCCCGGTTCGAACCTAAGCAACGAACTAGACTAAGAATAGTAAAAAGTAATGATATTGCGATCGAAGGGTTTCCAACGTCGCTACCAAAATACTAGAATGTCGTCCAGAAAATCCACAAAAAAATTACGGCGTGTATACGGGACTGGTTCACGATAAATATGAACGGGGTCCAAAGTCCCGACGTCTATTGAAGGCGTTGGGTGCCAGCTCAGGTGTTGACCTCGTCATCTGATCATGGTTCAAAAATACGAGACATCGTTCCCGGGATTTTCCTTCCAGGTAGGCCCCGAACCGTCGCTAATAGCCCACTGGGCAGCTTTAGTGCGTCGTTAATTAACCAAACCAAACCAACCAAATTTGTCAACATAAAAAAAAACCATAATACTTGGAGAATTTAATAGTTCAATTCTCAAAATGTTTTCTCAAAAACAGTGATAAGTTAATTGATTTCCAGAAAACAAATAACAAATACAAATAGGTCCCGGAATTGCACTTCTCATTAGATGATTATCCGTTTCACATAGAACTTCACAGAGTCACAATAATGAAACATAACTTACAAGGCGTGATTCTTACTCACAATTGCTGGAATTTATCGGATCCCTGATGATATTCTAAAAACTTTCATCATTTAAACGTGGTCGAAAATTATGTGGAGACATGTCCGTGACTCTTATATGTCATATTGATTTGTCCCTCGACTCTTAGGGATCTGTAGGTTTAGTAAAAAATATATAATTTTAGAAAGCCAATACGGAAATACTTTATGTTCTGTTCACGTAACAATCATAAATATACTTGCAATTTCACATACAAAATAAGTAGAAAAATTTAAACTAAAACGGAAGTTGAAAAGGAAGCTAATAAGATGTATTATTAAACTATAAATTTCAGGAAGCTATCGTAAACAAATTCAACTTCTTTCATGCAAAGTTTGATAAATAACTTATGGAGATATGTTTATTCAAGATCTGAACAAAAACTCTTGCTTCCAAAGGAAAATAATAATACAAATGATCTACAAATAAAACGCACCAACTTACTTGAGATTAAAAATATGCGATATTTCAACATATAAGTTACTTTTACCAAGAGCAATATCATTTACTTTTTTCCAATCTCAAACCCCCCCCCCCCATTCAACTTTATACAAGTATAATATCTATGTCTTCCCGAAAGCAAGGATGGGATCAAAGTTTTATTTAAATAAAAAAATAGGGAAAATAATGATCTTTCTCTGAAACTTTTCTCTATCGGCTTCAATAAATGCAGGAAATGGAAGATGCATGTGCAGTGCTTAAAGATCGCATTTTGGTCTATCATTTTGTAATGAACAGAGACTTTAGTTTAGTATTCGCTTCAATTTTAATGCAAAATCAGTCTATTTCTAAACCCCCCTCCCCCCCGTAACAAATTGAAATGAATTGTGGATTTATCGATTTGGGCTTTCTAGAGAAATAACTACATGAATAGGTGAAATGAGAAACCCATAAACTGAATGAAATTTAATCAAGATTGGGATTGTAGATGTTTTAGAGTAAGGTAAGCTATTTGGAATTTCCTTTTCTTTCTATGATTTACTTGAAACTGATTGTATATTTATTCATGGGCATAAGATTAATTATTATTATTTTGATTTATAATTTCATTTTCCTACAGATTTTATTTTGATTCGGACAAAACCTCTATATTGACGATGTACATAAGTAAAAAGGTTTTATAAAATAACTTTTGATTATTATATAGTTTTTTTTTTATATTTGGTTTTGATTGGACTATATGTTTTGAATGAGTTGGGGAAATATAAAATTATGCTGTATAAATCTGGATTAATTTCTGTTAGCTTGAATTATATTATCTATAAATAAAAATAATTTATTTCAATGGTTATTTTTCTAAATAACTTTTTTAAATTTTTTTTAAAAAAATGTATTCATATTAAATTGGGACGACATCAAATTGGGTTATTGATTTGAACAACTGATTCCAACTGAATAACTTTTCAGTTTATATTATACATTTACTCTCTCTTTATCTATCTATCTGTTACCCAGGGAGTGATCTATATAAGTATAAACTCGTGTAGTGCCAATTATTACAACGGATTTATATAAAACAGTATATTAATTTTTTTAAACTCACTCCGTTGTGTGTATCATTAATATTAATATTTAATTTTAGTACACTTAAAAATATCATACTGTTTTCAGACTTGACATACTTACTTAACTTCGATGACAACGCGATGTTTAGTCTTAATATTTAGTAATTAATAACTTCTGCTGCTGAATATTAATTAGGTTAGCTAACACAAAAATTTTAAATTTAAAAAATAAATATGATTAAATGCAAGAATTATAAATTAATTTTTTTATCAAAATATTTCGAAGATGTTTTAAATAAAGACTTGTTTTCTTCAATTTTAATAGAGAACTGCAATCGTTTTCCTGCGATGCGCAATTCTCCTTTAAGGACGATGTCTAGCTGCAAGTTTAATATTTAGGAACATTGCAGTTTGTCTGTAATTCTTAACCTTTTCCGCCTCAGTACCAGAGAGTTGTAATATTAAATAAAGAGCGCCTTCAATACCAGACCCTCGTAAGGCCGCGGTGTCAACATTGAAAAGAAAAACCCATATCACGTGGTTATAGCGCTGCCACATTTGGCGTTCAGACATCTGCAGGAGTTTCAAATTTGGCGCACTTTCTTCTTTTTTGGTGATAAGGAATTCTGTACTTATTTACGTATTTTAAAATAATATGCGCTAAATATTTCCTCTTCATTAACGAAACGAAAATATTTTATTTGTGTTCAATACTCGAAGAAGCGAATTCTTTATATTTCTCAGGTTTTATTGTTCATATTTTCTTATTGAACTATACAAAACTAGGAGGCTCCGCCCCCTGCTCCGCTAACGCTCCGCCAACCCCCGGAGGATTGCTACGCAATCCTCATAGGTTTGCTTCGCAAACCACTTCTCGCTTCGCTCGCTAAAATGTAGGACACAATAACAATGTGTCCTAGTAATAATACTTTTTTAATTATATTACTAAAAACTTTAAAAATTGTAAATTTAAATTAGTATTTTTCTTGCTATCACTAAATTTTTTCGCCATGTAAGTCAATATAAAATCATTTGAACTAATTTATTTTTAACTACAAATAAAAACAATGATAACAATGGCAAGCCTACCATACAGTTCCCGCGTTTCAGTTAAATTTTTAACATTATTAGTAGTTTGTTTTGGCCATAATTGACGTTAAGCTTACCATAAATCTTGCCTACCAGAAGCGTGTAATTTACTGAGATTATACGTCATAAAAATGAAGCTAATAGAAATATAGTTTTCAAAATTGCCAACAGATGGAGCCACCTCAATTTACATTCATTTAAAGTTTGGTAGAGCGTTTTTTAAAACTTCTATTTTTTAATTTAATAAGGCTTATATTCTTCCTAATTTAAGCTGACATCATCAAAATAATTATTTACCAATGAATTGAAGGGGTTAATCGTCAAAATGGCTTACATAATGGCAAAATAAAAATGCCGGCGCAACTGAATATTGTAAACAAAGTAACTGTTGCCATTCGGCATAGAGAAAAACAGCGTTTTTCAATCACCGCGTAAGAGAATTATATATAAAGATAACAATTGAAAGAACTTCGCTTATGGCAAATGTTAACATAAAAACGTAATGTAATTATTTCAAAACTAAAAAGTAAGAAAAATCTCCTTAATATATCTGTTAAACTTCTTTAAATTGTGCCACTCGTTCAAAAAAACGATATTTAAATACAAAATTAAACACAAAACCATATTACAATATTTCGATCTCGTTCAGTTCTTAAAGTCGCCAAGGCATGAATGAATTGGCATTTCCACATATCACGTGGTTTCAATGATGGATACATTTTCATCAGCATTTTTATTCCTCTATTTGTATCATTACTCTATGCTCAGTACCCGTTGATAAAACTTTTCATTTATGAGTACCCGCCTGGGCCACTTCTCTCATAACCCTCCTCACCCATCTCTCTTTGGGAAAAAAAGTATGGTTTTGCTATGCAGTAATGTTTTTATGTTATCTGGTAAATTAATCAAATGACTCAAAATTTTAACTTATAGACGTTTATTTTAGATTTTACTTATTACATTTTTTTTTAGTATAGGTGTTTTCGTTATTATTAATATTATTTTTGCGTACCCCCAAACGGACTTCCAGGTAGGGCAAGGGAAAAAACACACGGGAGGAGGGGGGGGGGGGCAAAACATTTGCATATCTTTATAATAAATATCCCTGCAACATTTGAAGTTTTTCCGTAATATGTACGAAGTTTAGATATTTTGTACGATTAACTTATAAAAATGTAATGAATTTTTTCCTTTTACAAGAACCACATAAGGGGTCTCAAGAACCATAACAACGACAACATCATTAAAAATTGTCGTATGCCATGAAATTTTTTGTATGTTCTTGCTTAAAATGCTTAACTTTTTTTTATGCAAAATGCATAAGTAAATCATTTCAGTAATCTAGTAAATCATTTCATCAGTGTGGTAGGTATAATACATAAGGATCCAATTGGGAACTCAAAGGTTAAAATAATTATTATTCAAATTTTACAATAGTTTAATAACAGACCCCTTTTGTCCCCTAAGGAAGCTCTGAAAATTAATTAGTTATGTTTTTCCGTGTGAAATTCTACAAAATCGAATTCTTTGACCGCTTTATTGGGGACAAAAAAAAAATTCTAGGTCGGGCAATGCCCCTCCACCTTGCCCCCCCCCCCCCCAGCAAAAAATGTCAGCATAAAACCTTCTACAAAATTTTGAAATTGAAGGTTTTATGCAGGAAAACTGCAGTTTTTTTGAAGATCTATAAAATTAAATGTTTTTGTTTCAATGTCCTTCATAAAAACTGCAAAAAACCTTCATAAAAACCTGCAAAAAAACCTTCAATTTTTAATCATGAAGGGAAAATGCAGATATTTTAAAGGTTTATGCAGGAAAATTAAAAACTTCAAAAAAAAACTGAAGTTTTTTGTTTCAATATTCTTTATAAAACCTTCAAACATCCTTCAATTTGACAATTTTGATGAAGGTTTCATTCTGACTTTTTTTGCTGGGCCCTACCTAGCTATACAAGCCTGGTACGCGCACCGCAAGTTGAGCACCGCTGCAATATGTTACAGAATCCTTCTCCCAAAACATACGAATTACTATTTGCTTTTGTCATAACAAATCTCCTCATCCAATCTGTTGCTTGACACGCCACCTAATTGCAAAACTCCAGAACATGCGCACTAGCACGATACGACTTCCGCATGAAACGTTTCCCGCAATTTACGTCTGAAGCCCCGTCAACGCCCTCAACGTTTATAATATCAGAAATATGCAGATGAATCTTTAATGGAAGAATCCTATAAACCCCCCGAACCCTTCCCCGGCAAAGTGTCACCCGCCGCGCAATGTCGTCTCAAGCACTCTGTCCACTAAACCCTGTCAAGCAGCCCTATCTCTCCACCCTCAGGGGGGTTAGCTGAACGCCTGACTCTTCACTCCATCCAAAGTAATAATATGCCTCTTAACTAATCAATGAAAAGAAATGCGCTGTAGGGCGAGCCACTGTGACTTCGGAAACGTAAATATTTAACTTTTGGCGAGATCTGGAGAGAAGACCCATATTCGTTGGCGTCCTTTTCAAAAGGTCTTTTCCCTGTTATTTTGCCCAAGGCAGGTTTTTGGGAGTTTGAGCTTTCTTCTATTTTATACGCTTTTCTATGACGGGCTTTCATCAGCATCGGAAAAAGCAACTGGTAGCCTATTATATCGCATTCTGCGAAGGCGTCGGCGCGAAAGGACGAAATTAATCAAGAGTTAAAATAAACAGCATAAGCTTTCTTTGTTGCTCGAGTATAATGGATGTAGGAGAGATTTTACGCGTCGCCATCTTTATCCATTGAATGGTGTGTTGATATGTTTTTTTTGTGTGCGTGTGTGTTATGATAGAGACTATTTCTCTTTAAAGCGTACTTGATTAGCTATAATAAGAAAAGTTAGGAATATCAACATGAATATAGAGTAAATTAAAATATGATCATGTTTTCTTGTGCGGAGAAAAAATAATTAAAATTAATATTTGATGAAATATTTTCAACTTTTTTATATTTTATCATACTAAAAAGGTTTATATTTGAAAACCTATTTTTTTAATTTTAATGTTTGTGCAATAGGGATTACTAGCGTTTGAAGATCATATATATTATTTCTGTAGTAAATATCCCTTTTACGTCCCTTAGACGTAGGGAATTTTTACATATGAGGTGTCAAAAGGAAGAGAATTTCATGGACCAGTGAATTGTACTTTCTTCTCATAAATGTCAACGTTGTTTTTAAATGCTTTTAAAATAATTTATTTATCTTTTTTTTAAACGAGCCGTTGATAATGGTTCCATCTATGAACAGAGACCGTTATTCGTCTTGATATTTTTGGCCATAAAAGATTTGCTAATATATTTTATGGTTGTGTGGGGTGGGGTTGATGCTAGTATTATTTAAATGTTGTAAAAAAAAATCAACTGTTTGTAGTTATTTTACAAATATGCTTTGGTAGAATAAGGGCCAATCTCCAATTCATCAAATTTTAGCACTGTCTAACACTTTTGAAAATCGAAAGATTATTAATATTCTCCTTAACCAAAGACATGTTCAGACAGGAAATGTGTATTAAGATAGGTTCTTATATTCCTTATTTATTTTTCAAGAAAAATAGTTTAGGAAAAAGTATAATTTTTTATTGGATCTTTTGTTTCTTCAGGACTAAATCATATTGTTTTCTGTCATGCATTTCTTACCGTATAATATTTCCTGTTCATACTAATTCATAGTATTCACATGTAAAATAATTAATATCTTATGCAAACAATGATATGGATGTATATATGAATGCTAGATTGCGCAATTTATTCGTCTCTAGTCAAGTCTAAGTTACGAATTATGTGCCATTTTCATTATTACACCCCTATATCTCTAATTTAATTAAAATATAACCACATTTTATTAAGTTTACTTATTTGAAATATTAGATTGATTTATCTATCTAATTTTCAAGAATTACGATAATTACGAAAAGCCTCACGATAATTAGCGACTTATTAGCACAACACATATGAATTAATGATATAAAGAATTTCTAATATTCGTTCAGATTTAGAAAATTTCCCGACATAATCTGTTTGAAACAGCTTTTCATCGGATGTATGTAACAAATCTTTCTTTCATTTTCCGAGTTTCATAATTACTAAAACTATTTAATGAAAGACATATGTTTGAGCATTCTTTTCAACATTCAGACATAATTGTTTATTTAAACTTTTTTAAGTAACGTAAATCAAAAATGAATATAGGGATTTATCAAGAATTTTTTTAAATTTGGCTTCTGGAATTTTTTAACAGACAACCTCAAGAAATATAATTTTTAAGCAAAATTGGATATATTTGAAATAACTAATATACTTTCACAGCAGTTGTTATAGCACAGAAAACATTAAAAAAATATCTTCAGAAAGCCAATTAAACAAAAGTTTGCGCAGTTTGTATACAAACAAGAAGGCATAGCTTTAAGTAAAAGGTCAACCAGATTTCAAAAGGTTCGCGACATAGCGGTTCAGGCACGTGCCGTTTACGTGTTATTTTGAAGAACGTATCACGCGGCTGTTAAAAGGTGGTGGTGCACGTTTTATCTAACTTTTGAATCGGTAGTCCGCGGTCTAATGTTTGAGAACAACTGTGTTAGACCATAGAGTAATGATACAAATAGAGGAATAAAAATGCTGATTTCCGTGTGCCCATCATTGAAACCACGTGATATGTGGAAATGCCAATTCATTCATGCGCCAATATTACTTGGCAGGCCTTCGCGACTTTAAGAACTAAACGAGATCGAAGTATTGTAATATGGTTTTGTGTTTAATTTTGTATTTAAATATCGTTCTTTTTGAACGATTGGCACAATTTAAGGGAGTTTAACAGATATATTAAGAAGATTTTTCTTACTTTGTAGTTTTGAAATAATTGCATTACGTTTTTATGTAAAAATTTTCCATAAACGAAGTTCTTTCAATTGTTATTTTGTATACTTGAATAAAAAAATATGAACAATAAAACCTGAGAAATATAAAGAGTTTCGCTTCTTCGAGTATTGAACACAAATAAAATATTTTCGTTTCGGTAATGAAGAGGAAATATTTAGCGCATATTGTTTGAAAATAAGTAAATACGTACATATATTTTAAAACGTTGAATGCGGACAGAACTCCTTATCACCAAAAGAGAAGAAAGTGCGCCAAATTTGAAACTCCTGCAGATGTCTGAACGCCAAATGTGGCAGCGCTATAACCACGTGATGTGAGTTTTTCTTTTCAATGTTGACACCGCGGCCTTATGAGAGTCTGTTATTGAAAGCGCTCTCTATTTAATATTACAACTCTCTGTGTTAGACGCTGTGGATCGAACCATGAACCTCCTATTCCAAGTTCATTTTGGTATCTGTAGTTCGTTTCTCCAAGCTAAGAGAGGTAGCAGTGATGAACACAAGGAAATTTTGACCCATTTTTGATTTGGGGGAAGTTGTGGTATAACAAACAAGGAGAAATTGAGGGTTTAGATTTTAATATGAGTAATAGAACGAGAGGTCATGGGTTTAAGTTAAACAAATCCCATTTTAATCGGGAAGGGAGAAAACACTATTTCTGTAATAGGGTAATAGACAAATGGAACAACTTGCCAGTGAATATTGTTAATTGTAAAGGAGTAACGGATTTTAAGAAGAAGTTAGATATGCATTGGGGGATAGTTAAGTGATACTAGATGGACCAACCTTGTTGGGCCTTGAGTCTGTTGTTGGTGGTCAATATTTGTATTTGTAATTATTTAATTTTGTTTTCCCAAGAGAATTTTGTCACGTTGGTGTCATATAGGTGGATTTGGACCTCTGTACCAACATGTTAACTTGTTGATTCACATAGGGAACCATCTTGAAACCAACATGATGGTACCCCTATGTAAACCCTATTCGTTTCTCCATTTGGTATCCAAATCCTCTTATGTGATCATCATAAAACTTCAAAAATATGCTTGGGGTTATGATTTATTATATTGTAACAGATAGCAACTATAACATATTTTATATTTAAATGAATTGCAATAAGACTGAAATCACAGCAAAAGTGCCCCTAGATATTTTACTTACTGTACATTGAGTTAGCAACCAGCAGAGTTGTACGACTGTAACTTCGATTGGAAGACTAAGTTAATACGAATGAAGTATCTGACCGTAAATGCGAAAGTGACCCCATCATCCAATAAAAAGCAAGGGGGAATACTTTTGCGTCTCTTTCAAAAATATAAAACTCATATCGAGACATTTTTATTCTTACACATTCACACGCTAAAGTAAATAATACTTAAAATTAAATAATTATATGTATTATATATATATTGGAATGGATCATCGCTGCTTAGTATGTTCTCAAAACTTCGAATTGTTCGAATTATTTATATATTTTATTCGCACCATGAAGTATATGTTGTAATATTTAGTGATCAGGAAGGGAAAGTTTGACTAACTTTCCGGGTGAAATATATTTGGTCGTAAATTGGTGGTATTTTCACTTCAATGACCCGAAAACTATGATGGTGGAACAGGAGGACTAAGTTTCGGTGGGAGCATTATTATATTATCTTTTCTACGGAGTTTAAGCAACTGTTAGCGGTCGAGGCAATATTTATAAATTTATAGGATAAACGAGATGCAGCCACTCACTTTTGCACAAACTGGACCTCGAGTGACCGGTTTTATTAAAGTGTTTGTCTGCATGAATTGAAATCTATAATTAAAAACCCTAAAAATACGATTTTTACAGCTCTAATGTGTTGCCATTTTGGAGTTATAAATTTTAAAATTGAATAGAATTTCCCAAATTATGGTTAATGATATTTCCATTCGAACCTAATATTGGTCTACGAATTAATAACTTTTGGAGTCAATAAATGGCGCCGTTCCATTTCGGTCGTTGGCAAGTTACGCGAGGTTCTGTTTGAGTATATGCTTGTGAGTGCAGCTGCTGGGAGAAAAGACTTTTTCTCTAGGAATAATATTGTAATATTGCAATGCTTATCTATGTAACGCACCCCAAATCTATATATTTTTTATCCAAATTTAATTTCTTTATATTTAAATTCTTAACTTTTCATTCGGATCCCTATTTCATGATACATTCCTAAATTACCTCTTTGTTATCTATTGGACACTGACCAGAAGTGGCTATGCGAGGGTAATTAATCTTGCTGCATAAAATATTTCACTAAGGAAAGTACTTCCAACTCTAATACTCAATATATCTTTCTATCCCATGAAATATTGCCGATATAGCTCTTTCCAAACACCTTACACAAAATCCTTATTCGGTAATATAATTCATGCAAAGTTTCCAATTGAAATACTTTAAAATAAATGAATATATATTTATTGTTTTAAACAATTGAAAGTGGACGGTCGAAAATTGGTTTGGCCAAATAACTCTTTCTGATAATTATGCTTCAACAGGAAAACTAGCATTCGGAGATGTACCCGGAGATATCAGGTCAACAGACCAGTTATTTTGCCTTCTAAAAAAAAAAGAGTAGGGATAAACGGGGAGGACGAACCACTAGTGTAAAAGAAACCGCGGTAACAGCTAGTATTTTATATTGGGTGAGAGACAGAGAGAGAAAATAAAATCGATGTATACGTATTAGCAACATTTCATTTGGAAAATCCTCCGTAAGCAAAGCCGGGGCTGGGATACTCTGCCAATCCCAAAAACTCGCCAAAGATCAAAGACAACCGGGATGATGCTCGGATAGAGAGAAAGAAAGAAAGATCGAGAGAAAAGGAGAGGGGAGAGAGAGATATATAGAGTGAGAAGAATTTGATGGCGGTAGGTATATATTGCATTCATCGATCTCGCAAGCTGTCATTCGTTGACCAAACACTTGCCAGTCTTCTTCGCAGGGGGGGAAGAGCTTCATTTTATGCCTTCTGCCCCGAATTGTCCGGATCATTCTATGGGGGAATCCTTCTCCGGTAGATTTTGGTTTAGATCGCCGTAGTAAAACTCTCTTTAGAACTAATTGGAAGGGGGGGGGGGGGGGTACTGTGGCGCGTGCTTGTGGATAATGGAGGGGGCGGTTTTGAGGGGTTTCCTCTGGACGGCGTGAAAAGATCGCCAAGGCGAAAGTAATTTAAATATTGTCCGGTGTCCCTGTGGGTTGTTAGGGGGCTTCGGTTTGTTTGGAGTTGGGACTTGATGTCATTCATCAGAGTCATTACTGGGACTTCATCTTCGGAAGGCTTTAGCGCATTTAGGGCTCGGGCAGGAGTGTGTGTACAGAAGGGAAATGAGGGTGGGATGACGAGTACTTGTCAAACAAATCAGCTCGTGAATATTTTGCCTATTTTTATAGGAATACACTGTTAAAAATAGGTACTCAAAAATAGGTAAAATGCACTCATTTTTGAGTAATTTATCTTAGATATAAATAAACGAAAATAACTAAAATCCAACAGAAGACGTGGGCGTGAGAACCAGATAGCTCCAGTTTTCAAAATTGTATAGGAAGAAAGAAAACACTGAATGTTTCTTTCATCGCATAATACAAAAGTACAGTTCATTTTCCTTTTTTATCTCTATAAGCCATTGGAGAGTCTAAGAGCTGTCTCGTTTTTGAGTATTTGCAATGTTCCGAATACATAAGTTTCATTTTCGAAAAAGACATGTACTCAAAAATGAGTACAATGAATAAAAAGAGCAATTTCTTGCACGCATAGGCTGTCTTCATAAATCGCTTTCAATAAATATCGATAATTACAACCAAGACTTATCGGAAATCGAACCCAGATCTTCGGGCACCGCAGTCTAGTGCCTTATCTGTTTTACTACCAAGGCGACGTGAAGTAGTTATAAATAGAATAAATGTTAACAAGGTGTGCCACAAGAATGGGAAGTTAGATAATTCAGTTGTAATAACTCGGCTTATATTTAAGAAATCGACATAAAATAATATGGAAAACTATCTTCCTGAACAACTATTTTAAGCTTGACAGGTTTTATTAAGATCACTTGAACAGAAGCTGGGATTAGCAATATTAAATCACATGCTCATTTTTTTTGGAAAATTCGATTACTTTAATTTGAATAAGTCATCGGTCATTTACGATGCTATTACACTAAAAAAAACGATTATGCGCAGGTACTCTTTTTTCAAGTAACATTTTTTTTATAGTGTAGTATTTATATTTTAAACAAGTCCCTCAGCTTTAGTAGCAACAAAGTAGTAAATTCATTGCAAAAAGTATGGTATATACAAGTGCGACACAACATAATATATCATTTAAAATAATATATCATTTAAAATAATATATCATTTAAAATAATATATCATTTAAAATAATATATCATTTAAAATAATATATCATATGATTACGTAACGTAACACATTTTCAATACAAAAATGTGATAAATATATGACCCGCTAGTTTCAAACCCAGATATATTCACTTTTTATGAAAATCTTTTTTTTAATATATTTTTCACAAGTTCTCAATGCACTACATACCAATGCAAAGAGGTATTGACCAGAAGTGTATTATTTGTATTTTAATTTTATTTTATAGAATGATTTAAATGCTCTGAAATAAAATTTTACTTTAAAAAATAGAAAGATTTTTGAATAATGATTGTCAATACAAATTTTTGACACCCGCAATTGAAAATTACAAATTTGAGTCATGTTATATGGAATTTAATTTTGTGAAAATCGTGTAAATACCTGCAATGTATTACAATATGTGCAGAATTAAAATTTACGCTTTTCTATCCTGATAATTAAATAATAAAGAAATAAAAATAAAATAATTAGAAAATTAAGGATAATATATAAGGTTCTAAAGACAGCATACTTAATTATAATTAAACTGAATATAGAATTACATTACATTATTTGACTATTGATTTAAATGTAAATTATTTAAATTTCAAAGAATTCTCTAAGTTTGTATAAAAGAATATTGCACATAATTTTGAATAAGGTAAAAATCCTTAAATAATAGATCTCATTCAAAAATACAAAATTTCGTTTAATTTAGGGTTTTGACTAATAATTAAAGAATTTAAAATTTAGAATATGCATACAAAGACGCATAATAAAATTTTGAATATTAATCCTAAACTAAATAAGGTTAAGTTATTTTTCTAAGCACTGTCTTTCAAATGGAGTATTTACTTATAATAGAATTAATATTATTAACGTTCAGTAACATATATTTCCTTCAAATTAAACACTACTTCATTATTGCAATTTACAAATTAGCTCAGTTACAGCGTTCGATTATCCGTCTACATACCCCAAATCAGAAACAATTTCCTCATAACACGGTCAACGCCATCCACAATTAGGCCAAAACTTTCAAAACTTTCCAATCAATAACAATACAGAACCGCCCTTTAGCCACCTATTGTTCCCCGGCCCTATTTAGGAGTGAAATTGGACCCTATTGCATATTCCCCTAACTCTAATTACGGGACTTATCAACTAGGGGGAGAGACCCTTTTACAATATCCTTTTTACCACCCCCAACATTTCAAATCCTCCCCCCCCCCCGTTCGAACCTAAGTCTTGATTGAATGGAGAGCCGTTCTAATTGAATTTACATCCTAGAAAGCGTAGTCAAGGAACACTGGCAGAAGTTGGAGAATCACTGTTGCGTGGAAGGCCTTTTCTACAGAGCTTTTCAGGTAGCAGACTCAGACAGACGGCTGTACATTTGTATTTATTTAACATTTCAATTGTAGCTCTTTTTTTTTTTGCCCCTCGTCTTGTTTGTATTTTAATTTCAGCCGTTAGTGTCATCCCTGGGGAGCTTTAAGTCACTTCACTTCCTTATTGGCTTTGCTCGCTTTATTTGCGCGTTTTTTTTTAAGTGTGTGTTCTCTTTTACATGTGTCTCGAAAAGTAAAGAAATAGTTTTTTTTTTCGGAATGTGGAGCTCTCGGGATGTTCCCTTGTGCGATTGTTGGAAGAAAATTAACCTTAAAATGGTGTATTAAGTTTTAATTTGTTAGGAAGATTGGGATTGTTTATGTATTGAAATTTAAAAGAGATTTTTCATGGAATGATGTTTTCTTCAATTTGCTTAATGACATATTGCTTGGATAAAAGAAGCACTTAAATTAATTTAAGGGCCTTAATGCTATGACTCAATTGCTAATAGTTAAGGATTAACCTTTAAATGGGATATATGTTTTTTGTATGCATTATCTGAGTTTTAAACTAGTTTAATTATACGTCAAAATTACGAATCGGAGAATTTTTTGTATCTTTAGGGAATAGTATTGAATGGGATCTATTTGGTGTTAAATATCTTATACAAAGTTTTGTACAAAAACTTAATTTTGCATCCACTTCGAAAACTCTTGGAAATTGATCAAATTACACATATTAAACAACCGTCACAATTAACATACTTAATTACAAGAAAATGAATACAATTATTTTTTTACCTTTATCTAATAATAAAACAAATAGTTTGTATGTCAGCCAGGGTTCAAAATTAGGATAAAAAAGTTATGCGCGGCCTAGCAATTTTTTTTAGTTGTCAAAATGCTCTGGTTAGGCGTACAATGTAAAAAAAAAGTTGCTTAAAAATGAGTACATGAACGTACTCGTTTTTCTTTGAGTACAATTGCATCATAAATCAGCGATGAAGTACTCACATTTAAGTATTCGTATTTTCTCAAAAATGAGCAGTGCGATTTAATATTACTAATCTCAGCTTCTGTTCAAGCCATCTTAACAAAGCGACCTGGCAAACTTAAAATAGCTGTTCAGAAGATGGTTTTCCACATTATTTGATGTCGATTGCTTAAATGGAAACTGAGTACAATTCAATTATCTTACTTTCCATTCTTTTGGCACACCTTTTTCACATTACTTCTGCTCATAACTTCTTGACATCGCCCTACCTTAACGGATAAGGCTGTGGACAGCTATGCCTGCAGGTATGGGTTCGATTCCCAGTAAGTCTTGGTTGTAATTGGCAATATTTATTAAAAGTGATTTATGAAGGCAGCCTATGTAGGTTAACATCTGCTCGTTTTATTCATTTTTACCCATTGTACTCATTTTTAAGTACATGTGTTTTTCAAAATTGATACTTATGTATATTGTATAGTAACAATGTAATTAAAGAATAATTCAAATTGCTTAAGCAGAGCTGCCAACTGTTACGATATTTTTGTAATCGTTAAAGTTTCTTTTGCATACAATTAGAAGTATGTTTCCATTTGTACTCTAAAACATATCCCCGACTTACTGATAAAATTACTGAAAAGTATGACAGCAATTGGCTGTTACGAATACTACGCCAATAATTTGGAGTTGAGCTAAATAGATTACTCGAGGTCGAAAGCAAGTTTCGGGTACTTGAAGTCACCACCAGAAGTAAAATCATAAGGTTTAGTTTGGTTTGGTTTATTTAATAAACGTCGCACTAGAGCTGCACAGTGGGCTATTGGCGACGGTTCGGGGCCTATCTCGAAGGAAAGACCCGGGAACGGTGCCTCGTATTATTGAACCATGGTCAGGTTTGGTTTGGTTTGGTTTGGTTTGGTTAATTAACGTCGCACTAGAGCTGCACAGTGGGCTATTGGCGACGGTTCGGGGTCAATCTCGAAGGAAAGACCCGGGAACACATACACATTCACACACACATTCATACATGCACCTCGTTATTTTAGAACCATAGTCAGATGACGAGGAAACACCTGAACTGGCACCCAACGCCTTCAATAGACGTCGGGACTTTGGACCCCGATCAGATTTATCGTGCACCAGTCCCGTATACACGCCAGTATAATTTGTTGGATATTCTGGACGACTTTCTAGTAATTTTGTAGTGAAACTGGCAACCCTCCGATCGCAAGATCACTACTTTTTTACTTTCTATGTCAAGTCCATTTCACGGATTCGAACCACCAATCCTCTGATTAGTAGCTGAACGCCTTCCCAACTGAGCAACTGGGGCTCCTGAACCATGGTCAGAGGACGAGGACAACACCTGTGTAAAATCATAAGCATTACACTCATAAAATATCTGAGTAATTTTGAACTAATTTGATGCAAAAGTTAACAAAAGCGAATTTTACCGCAGTTGAATTAGAATGCAGTGGTTGTAGCATCAAATTTTTGCCTTGAATTACATAACATTTTGTCTCTTTCAGCACATTTGAAATTCATATGCCCATAGCATATTTATTATCCATATTCAGTTCTGAGACTTGCAACAGCCCTCATATCTCTTTCACCTCTATAACCCACGTGTGCTCAATAAATAAGCATCGTATTTTACTTTATCGTCTGTCTCAATGCTCCGCAGCCGACTTATATTTTTGACCTCCCACCCCCCCTCTCTCTCTCTTATGAAAAGCCGGTAACCCAATCCAGTTTGGAGACTGATTTTTCTCATCACTTTCCACTTGCGATGGGAAATTCATCTCCAAATCATTCTCACCCCCCTCTCGGCACCCCCCCCCCATACCCTTCGCCAAAGAGCGCGCCAAGATCGGAGAACTGCGACAAAGTGTAAATTAAATTTGCCTCTACCCGATATCACTATCTTTGATGTCCCAAGCTGCCCGGGAGATATCTCGCACTTAGCTTTACTTCGTTACATGCCTGAGATTGATCTTTTACCCTGAGGGGAAGTGAGAGGAGGGGGGGGGGGGCAGGGGGGGGCAGGGGGGGGGGGTTAGCGACGACAATATTGAACATTGGAATTAAATAAGAGATTTTTGCATCTTCTTTTCCTGGAGACGCTACCCAAAGAGTTCTTTTTTTAGTGCAAAGGAGGAGCTTTTGAAGAATGAAACGGGGTGAAAAAGTAAGTTTGGGGAATGAATGAAAATTTTATATGGATCATATTTGGTGCTCAAGTTTCCTCGTAGAATAATAACAGGAATTCTCCTAGTAATTGGGTGCGACAGGAAAAAGAGCGGGTGGGGGGGGGGGGGGTGAGGAATAAGGGAGGGGGAAGGTTAGGAATCCGTGTTTGTTGTTCGGAGATTTTTCCTTTGAGTTCAGTTTGTCTTCAGTTGCAGAGTCGATAATCTAGCGACCTGTAAAGTGTCGTTCGTCAGTTATAAGTCAGAGTTGCTATCCGGTTTGGCATGGGAGGGAGAGAGGAGAGGGGGGGGGGGGGGTATATACAATGAAAGTTTCAATGGAATTTCTTTTGTCAAGTACTATTGCATTTGTCTATTCGTGTTTGGAATTGTATTACGTGCGAGTATTTTTCAATTGGACTTCGATAAAGACGTTTCGAGTTTTCTGCAACATGCAATATGGACCAAGAGGGAGTTGTTTTATTATCTGAATGAACTCAAAGAAATTAAAAAAGAATGTTGTCTGAATTTATTTATTTCATGTATTATAGCGAATAAACTTTTTTTTTTAATTTATCGTATTAGTATTTTAATGAATTTTATACTATTAGTGTTTTGGACTATATATTACATAAATAAAAAAAAAATCATCTAAACTTCTATAAAAACGTTTTGAGTTTTCCCTCACGTAATATGAACCAAGAGTGGGCTTTGATTTGAGTGAAATGACTTTTCCTGTTTTTTAATCTATTGCCGTCACTTATGCAATATTAGTGTAAACGTTCCAATAAACTTTTTTCTGTATGAAGTTTTTTTTTTTTTGTGGGTTTTCAATAGTATGTTGTGTTTAATTAGGTAATGAAAGTAGATATATTAATGTTAATTACTATTAAAATATTCCTGTCCAAAGACCTGTAGAGAGTAAACTAGGGGGTGGTACGCATTTCAGAACGTAGGGAAATGAATTGCGAAATTAAAAAAAAAAATCACTGGTAGAGAAGGTATAGCTCTGCGAACAGTCCTATGTTAAAAAATAATTTAATAAACAGTTCAGCAGTCAGGATGATATTACATACGAATTGCAATTGGTATAATCTTACGACTGATACTAACAAGAATCGTAAACACTGAAATGTCATTTTAAGTGTAGTGCGGTAAATTTTACATTCATCCAGAATGAAACTCGGGACGTCGTGCCTGTTACTCCTATACTTTAACCGTCGAACTAAAATAATTACTCAAGTCCGAGATTAAGTATCTGGTATTTTAAGTAACTACCACAGTACCCCTCTCTCAGTGAGTCGGACAGAGGAACGAAATGATTGATATCCGTGAAATGTTATCACGTGGCAGTGGTTGATGACCATGAAAGGTTATCACGTGGGCAAGGGTTGATAATTTTACATTTCTCAAATGGAGTTGTGGTGGTTGAATCGAGATGGCGCCACGAGTATTTGTTTGAAGATTACATTAATCCATAGTCCAGAAATCACCAATATATTGCGGTGAAATCTGCACTCACCCGAAATGGAAGTCGGGACGTTGTGCATGCTACGCCGATACTTTAACCGTCGAACTAAAATAATTACTCAAGTCCGAGAGGAAGTATCGGGTATTTATAAGTATCACCACATAAATAATCCACGTAGAAAGTGTTACACATGGAACTCGTTAGGGAAAAGTTTTCCCATAGGATATATCATGCTTTTCAAGAAACCTTACAGACAAAAGTCACAACGGTTCAGAACTGGTAAACAGGCTGATTATAAAAATGCTTGACTTATTAACAGTTTTTTCTGTAAAATGCTGTTGCTACAATTGTTAAACTGGACGACCAATGTAGGTAAGGTACTTCATTTTGCTAGAATATGTTGTTATAAATAATGAATAATCAAGTTCTGAAAAATGCTTCAACAACGCAAGATAACTTGTCCCAATAACTAAACGGGCTTTGGTTTCTGTGAACGGATTTCTTTAAAAAATATAGGGGCCAATCGAATAGAAAACGTTTTTAAAATGCTGGCCAAAACTTTTTATTTATAAAGTTTATTACAGGTGATGGTCTTTTATACTCTTACTACTTACATTTCGCAATTAATATGCATTTACTGCATATTGATAGCCGTGCCATTGAATTAGGAGTTATAGTATTGACTGACGCATGGTCATAGCTTCCAATAGCAGTTACTTTTGTAACTAAGTTTTTTGAGATCATTCCATATCCTACGTCATGGAATGTATACCACGCCGTTATGATGTTCCAATGATCACTGGAATTTTCTTTACATTGCTTTTCTTTTAACAGGGGACTTAACTTTTAACTAACACATATATATAAAACTTCAATTTCATTCACAATACCATATTTTTATACAACACAAATCTAATGAATATCTTACCCTCCACGATATTTATACAACAATAAAATTCACAGAGAAAACGAAAAAAAAATCGATTTTTATCAGGATTTTGCTTTGTGAAACTGTCATTCCTCTCAAAAAACAGCCTCCCTACTTAAAGTAAGATAGAAGAGAAGATAGATACGCGCTACAAAACTATCTCAGCGCCGTAGGGCCAATTTTAAAGAGACTGCATTATGATCCGAGAATTAGGCGTGGAATGACAATATTCTTTTATCGCCAAAGACGCCGTGAATAATAATCCAATTTTTCAGACGGAAAGAAAAGTTCAGCGAAACTTCCCAGTCTCTCAGAGCAATAATAGGATGAATTAGAGAATTCACTGCTAGTTCTTAAGAAAATACGATTTGGGGAAATTGAATTTTTATATTTAAGTGGCGCTATTATTCCTCGAAGGTGAAGGAATGTCTTCAGAGGATCTTCAATGGGAGTAGGAGGGGAGGGGGGGGGGGGGGGTAATGTGATTTGCACTTCACATCGGCGATGTGCCGCTGTCGTGAATTTATTAACAACAACAGTCGATAGAAAATGTAACATGGAGTAAGTATAGTTACCCCCATAAAAAATGAGTTAGTTACTAAAACGCTCTAAGGTTATTTCCGGCGAAATATTTATAAAAATAATGTTTAAGGCGTCATGTAAAATATTAGTATTATTCTTCAGAAATTTTTTATAGATATTGCAGCGTTATGCACTTTTAGCTGTCGCTCGGTATCGAACCGAGGAACTTCTGCTTGCTACCCCGATACTCTATTATTCGGGCTGAAGTGATCACTCAAGCCCAAGTGGGATTTATCGGGTATATGAAGTGAACCCCCACAGTATCCCCTCTCAGTGAGTCGAACGGAGGAACGAATGATGGATATGCCCGTGAAGTGTTATCACGTAGGTAGCGGTTGAAGTTGATTCAATGTGGGGTCACAAGTGTTTGCTCGAAAGTTGCGTTGATCTTCAGTTCGGAAGTCACCAATGCAGTGTTATGCACTTTTTAGCTGTCACTGGGTATCGAACCGAGGGACTTCTGCGTGCTACGCCGATAGCGGTCAGGCTAAAGTGATCACTCAAGCCCAAATAGGAGTATCGGATATATGAAATGACCCTAACAATATTTTGTTTTTCGATAAAAACTAAATTCATTTTTAACAAATATGATGTGCGCACATGGCATCGTTATTTTCTGTAGCAAGCAATGTGTTTTGGTTTTTAAAATGATCATTTATTTAAATATACTCCAAAACAAAAACGATTTATGGAAATTGAAATGGTTATATTAATTTACGTTTTTTCTAAGTAATGGGAATATTTTTTTGAAGTACACATTTAAAGTATATATGTCATGAATTATTTATAAATAAATACTTTCTAAATAATATCCATAAATTGTAATTAAAGAAAACCATTTAAACTCAGCTAATTTAATTTATTGTGAAATTATTTTACTTAAGTGGTTCCAAATGTTATGTAATTTGTGAAATTGTTATCTCTAATTAGATTGGGAACAAGATATATAAAACAATGCTATTATATGAGATTATACTCAAATACGGATATTTATGGGAGGTAACTGTAAGTATAATCTCAAAATCAAACATTTTAAAGGGGGACTGTCATTGCTCGATTTTGAGTTTTTAGGAATTTATCAACGATGAATCTAACGATTTTCTTTAAATCTGCTATTGAAATATTTCTGGTCAGGTACTGAATAGTCTATGAATAATTTCCTTGACCAAACTGTAAAAAAAAGTACTTAAGAAAGAGTACCTGAACATACCTGTTTTTCTTTTAGTACAATCGCATCGTAAATGAACGATGACGTTCTCAAATTTAAGTAATCGTACTTTCTCAAAAATAAGGCGTTTGATTTAATATTGCTAATATCAGCTTTTGTTGAAGCCATCTTAACAAAGCGATCTGGCAAACTTAAAGTAGTTGTTCAGAAGAGGGATTTCCACATTATTTGATGTCGATCGCTTGAATGTAAACCGAGTTATTACAGCTCTATTGTCTTACTTCCCATTCTTTTAGAACACCTTTTTAACATTTATTCTGTTAAAACCTTTTCGCATCGCCCTGGTAGTACAACGGATAATGCAATGGACTGATCATATGGGTAAGTCTTGGTTGTAATTGTTGATGTTTATTGAAAGTGAAGGCAAGCTACTGCTCTTTTTATTCATTTTTACTAATTTTTGAGTACATTTCTTTTTAAAAAAATGAAACTTATGTATTCGGAGCTATGATAAGGATCGAGTGTAATCAAAAATGAGTACACTTTACTTATTTTTGAGTACCTATTTTTAAATGTGCAATCTTACAAAGCAATATTTCGATGGTGCAATAAAAAGATCACACAAACTATAATAAAATTTTCTGGAAATAATTAATCAACCTAATTAGTAATCTAAATTCAATTACCTATCTACTAGCAACACTTATACTGCTGTTGTGCGGACAAACTCTTTCCTGACTTTCGCAACTATTAACACTTAAGCCTGGAGCGCTAGTTTGGTTTAAAAAAAAAGTTTTTTTTTACTAGCAACCGAAAACGTATGCATCGATTTTCATATAAAAGCTATTTTATGTGTAAGTTAAATTAAATTTAGTTGATAAGTGTTAAGAGACAGGGATTTTCTTAGGGATTTTCTTGATACTAACCATTCACTTTAATCGAATTGAGGGGTCCAGTACAAAAATTATGACGGTCCATAAAGAGGGATTATTGGGAAAATGAAAATGAAAGTTGTATGTCTCATTGATTTTACACTCAATTCTGACCTTTCAATATTATTTTAACGGACTATGATCAATCTTCTCATTTTACAACTAGTGTAGGGGGGGGGGGGGGTAAGTTTTAAAAGTAGGGTTTTTACAGTTACAATCCTACAGTTACAAAGTTACTTTTTTCATACTTTTATTACATGTATATTTTTTTATGTAGTAAAAATCCGTTTTACGCCCTTTGTTCTCAATGGATCTTAACACATGAGATATCAAATGAAAGAGAATTTTCAGGAGCAGTGACGAATCGTACGTTCATTTTATATTTAAAAATTAACGTTTTATTTTTAAATGGATTTAAAATAATTAGTTTAAACGTGTTTTTAAAAAAAAAAAGCTTTGGCAATGCTGCCATCTATGAATGAGCTGAAGAGTTAAATTTTTATGATTTTTTGGCTATAAGAAATATACTAATATATTTCCCTCTTACAACGAATGGGTGTGTGTTTAGGGGAAGGAGGGGTGGGGGGTGCGACAATTATCAGACTGGTATGCTAGTTACAATTTAATATTTTTAAATATTGTTTCCCCACATATTTCCTACATTTAACACTAGAACGACGAAGTGGGTCAATTTGACCCAAATCTAATTTCGTTCCTGTTTTTCTCAAAAACTTACCAGCCGAATTAATTGAAATTCCTTGACTTTTCCTAAAATCATGCATATAACAGCCTGAAAAAATATTATTCGTCTGGCAGTTATTATAGTTGGTGTTTTTAACACTTATACATAGAACGACTGAATGGGTCATTTTGACCCAAACACCCTTCTCCTATACAGAAAGCAGATAACAACGATTTATAGAACTAAAACACATTGCACCCATGTCGTGCGCATTTGGCTTGACTCATCCAGGGGGTGAGTGACCTTGACCTACATATATAATGTCACTGGTCGAGGAATATTGAATTTTCATTCGTTCAAACTGTTTTTATATAAGAAAAAGCACAGACGGCATTTTTTTCCCCTGATGGAGACAGGGCTGCATCTGAATAAGTACAGATAGGATAAAGCTTGAGTAAAATGTCTCGGAAACTTACTGTTAGCGAAGCATTAGAATACTTTTAACAGTTGTCGGAAAATGAATCCGAAAACTGTAGAAATAAAGAGTTTGCTTCTAGGGATGAAGAATTTGTGCCTTCAAATACTACAAGTTTATCTTCAGATAATGATGGCAATTTATCTGATTCTTGCGAATTACCTGTTGCATGTAGTAGCAATAAAAATGTTTCTAGTAAAACTGAAACGTTTCTATTGCAAACAACCAAGAAATCAAGGTTTCATACATAACAGTTGATGAGCAACTGTTTCTCTAAAAAATCCAGATGTCGATTTACACAGTACATGGCTAACAAACCAGATAAATTTGGAATTAAGTTCTGGCTTGCAGCTGATGTTGATACTAAATACATAATAAATGGCTTTCCATATTTAGATGAGCATCGTCTTGCAAATCTAGAACTCGCCAAACACGTCGTTTTACGTTTAGTGAAACCTTTTGAAAACAAAGGAAGAAACGTCACCACTGATAATTTTTCACAAATCTGAAACTATCGGAAATTTGTAAAGCAAAGAACACCAGTTTGATAGGTACTGTAAGGTGGAATCGAAAGTTTTTGCCTGAAATAGTGAAAACAAATGAAGACATAATTGTCGAAACATTGTTACTGAAACATAATGATAGTACAACTACTATGACAGTTTACCAAGGGAAAAATAATAATAATGTCATGTTACTCAGTTCATTTCACCCCACAGTTTATATTACACAGTTTATATACACAGATAACGGGCTAAAAAAATTCCCATAGACAATATGGTTTTACAATTCTACAAAATTCAGTGTAGATGTTGCTGTCCAATGCACGAAAATACTTGGTGAAGGCAGCATCGAGAAGGTGGTCAGTGCCTGTCTCCAACAATGTTCTAGACCTTGCTTTATTCAAGCAATTCCTGGATTTTGTATAAAAGAGTTATCGGTAAAAAGCTTTCGATGCGAAAATTTCTCCAACAACTTATTGAAGAGCTTCGCCATCCTTATATTGATCTACTCGTAAAAAGAATAATTCAGATTTACAGAAAACAAGTGAAACTACCGGAGTACCATCAGTAGCACGCAAAAGAGTTCAAGTCAAGTTTCTAAGTGTGTAAACAAAACAGTTGATATTTGTTTCGATGTGTAACAAGTGCACAAATTACGTAAAAAAAAGTTGCCGCAACTTTGTGTAATATATGTACGAACACTTTCCTGATAATAACTTTTAAATAATGAATAAAAAAATTTACACATCACTGACAAAATGCCTCAAAAAAGTTCAAATTGAATATATTGTAAACAGTTATTAAACATAATTTTTTGTTTATTTTTAAGGTTTAAAATTTAAATATTCTATTTTATACTCTTAAGATTACTGTCAATGAAATAATTGTCATTACTGGAAAAAAAAGTTATATTTTTAAAAATTAAACATGGATTTTTGTACTCTGGGTCAATTTGACCCATCCCGTCGTTCTAGGTATACCGAAACTGCCGTCGTTCTAGTGTTAATTTAAATTGAATGTATACTAATACAAATTGTATCGCTATTTATAAACCCCAAAAAATCACCATTTTTTTTTACCAGCGCATACTGCCCTGTTCCCTGTTATTTGCTTAAGCATTTTATGTATGATGAGTATTAGGGCGTTAATGCTGCAATTATAAATTTCAAATTTAACGTTCGATGTGACCACTAAAATTACTTTCAAGAATCCGCTTAAGAGTTTTGAGTTCTTGGTATTTGCGTGTAAATATTTCGTTAGTGGAGGACTTAAAACACAAAGATAAAACCACTGCACAGAATAAACATTCCTAATGGAAACACAAAGTCGTAATAAGCGAGTTATTTTATAAATTCCCTAAAGATTGACAAATAACTCAATCAGTCTTTCAAATCACAATAACAGCCCGGGAAAGCCGAGTTTATTATATTCCATTAAAAGAGAATTTAAATCCTCTAACGTCCATTGATGTGATTTCAATGGTTGTCAGCCACTTAATTACGGTAACGAAGGAAAAGGCACATTAAATCTTCCAAAAGAGACTCTTTGAGGTAAAAGACTTAATGGCACTTAAAGAAAATGGTCCCTAACAAGCTCAATGTAATCCCTACGGCAACAGTACTTGAAGCGCCCCGTAAAGTAATTTCGCGTTGTTTTAAGCCGTTACAACACATTCTATTAGCCAATTGTCATTTTCTTTATTTAATTTTCACTAAGAGTGAGCGTTCAGATCATATTGGAGATGAAGAATATGTTTGCTTCAGACATTAACGGGTATGGATTTTCGGATTAGGGATGAGGAAATGTGGGTTGAACTTTTGGTGGTGAGTTTTGGGAAATGTCACAAAGAAGTTTTTGCTGAAATGTGTAAATGGCTCT
This sequence comes from Troglohyphantes excavatus, assembly GCA_963932185.1. NCBI lineage: Eukaryota > Metazoa > Arthropoda > Arachnida > Araneae > Linyphiidae > Troglohyphantes > Troglohyphantes excavatus. The sequence continues at coordinate 38,007,581 of OZ010666.1, forward strand.
TTCAATGCATTTAGGCGTGCTTAAAGTATCTGGTGAGTAATGCATTTGCCTAGAAACGTATAATGCGTTGATTAGTGAATCGTATTACGCTTTGAGTTCCTGGGAAAGTACAGTAAAGTAGTTGTCTTTACTGATTTTCAAATTGTGAAAGCAAATACTCTACATCAAAGCTGGAAGTTGGATTATTTATCTTGAAAGGGTTTCAAAGGATGGTACATTTCAGAGAATAATTATATTGTAGGCGAGAAAAATAAAAACAAGGATATTCAAATGGTGCACCGTATTAACCACAAAATATGCATAATGTTAATTAAAGTAATTAACCGTAGAAATAAATAAGAATATGTAAAGAAAACTAATAAAATCGATTTTTCATTTTTCTTAGAAACGCCCTTTGTGTGAAAGATCTATAGTAGTGGACAAATTTTGGATCGAATATCTTTATAAAAAATATCAAAATATGTTCTGAAAATTGAAAGTTACATCCAAAGAATAGAAAGCAAGTTGTAATTATTTAGTTTATTTTTAACACACCAACAAAAATTTAAATGAAAATATTTGTTCTTAACTGTTATATAAAGTTTATATGTTTCATCAAAATCAATCCAACGAATTACTAAATCGTCACGAACAAAACTTGACTTTTATTTCTCCTAGAAAAATGCATAGTGAAATCATTATATTTTACTAATAACTCTTCTTCTAATTAAGATATTTGAAAAAGTGTGTTAAAAATGGCTGAAGTAATTTCTATTACGAATTGTTATCAAAATCGATTGATTAAACACTTTTCTCTGCAATTTTATAAAGTGTACATTACTTGATATAGATTGATCAAATTATTTCTCAATAACCTTCAACTAAGTAAATATAAGCTTTAAATGTAATATTATTAAGGAAAACGTTTAGCGTTCAGTTTGCTTAATATTATTAAAGATTTTTTACAGTACAATGAATATTCTAATATGCCTGTAATTGATATGTATTACAAATGATGAGATTATGTTAGCATAGAAAAATACAAATTAAAATATTTTGATACTGTAAGTGCTTTTACAAAGGAATCTGATAAATAGATTTTATGCAAATATCTCTGGATTGACTGTAATATGAGTTGTAGAAATTTCATTATTTCTTTCTTTTATCGTAGAAGAATACATAATTGACTTTTTCTCATAGAATGTCTTTTAGGAAAATATTTATTAACTACTTCGATTAACTACAAACTTATCATAAAAATTAATGATTTCATCCATTTTATGTTTTGCAGTATACCCGGTGAAACTGTGCGTTTCACGTTTAAATTGAGATACTTTTAATAATATAAAAGTTTCAAATTTGAGAACGAGATTAAATAAACAAGTTTATAATAATTTTTCAATAAACTAAATTAATATTTATTTAAAAATGAATTTAATGGAGAAACATGATAGAAAAACTTTGTCATATTTTTAGGGTGATCCATTCCGACAATAAAACTACATGACAAATAATACGATTAACGTAAGTTTAGTCTTATTTAATAGGAATCCCGCGGCGCCAGATGGAACAGATTGTTTATCTGCCTTCTTTTGAAGGCAACATATTTTTTATTCAAGTGTTTAAGACTTACCAACTATTTGAAGTTTGGTAAAAAATATACTTGTGGAAGCGACAACATCAAAAAGGCGACACGTATTTCTATACACGATCAACCGAGATAATGACATATTGCCACCACCCGAAGAAATAAAAAGCAAGCAATACATTTCAAACCGACATTTTCATGGCAAGAAGACTTCTAAATTTAATCAAATTTAATCGTCAGCTGACACTTTCACCGAGTCAAAAGTTCCACAAAACATCCCTACCATGTCCTTATTTTTGTACATAAAAAAATCCCCCCTATTCCTCTAAGAATCCCCTAAGAAGTTTCAGGGTTTAAACACGAAAGGCTCTCCGACATTAATAACCCCACTTCAAGAAGAGTTGATAAACCGCCATCTTGAATTCCGTTGCCAAGGAAACGTCCTTGATTGACAACCAAGCAACCAGATACAGAGCAACACGCGTTACCCGTTTTTCGGTTGCCTTCCATGTCAATAATATGGGATCGAAATATTTGCTGCTCCAGCGATCCGAGAAGGGGGGAGGGGGTCTGATAGAGAGTGTATTTCCTGATTTTTCCTGTGTGTACTCGTTCTGGCAAGTCTATTCTGATCCCATTTTCAGCGAGTCTCTTCTCCATGTCTGTTGGGGGATTGGTGTAGTCTATTTGCTGGTGTTATACAAAGGAATAAAAATATGTAGTGATCTTTATGAATATACACACACAAAAATTGGGATTTTATGTGTTCGACCAGACTTTATTGATTGGTTAGTGAGATTACGTAATACTTTTTTTTTTTTTAGATTTTTTAGCATGGTTTTTCTACTTTTCGTCATTGGGTGTATTGAGATTATTTTACTTATTAATTTCTGTTTTCCTGTTAAATCCTTTCTGCGTATATTTTTATTTTGAAAAGAAATAGTCCGTACGCAAAATATGTTCCAGACACACGATACAATATTTAAAAAAAATATTTGAATAACAAAATGAACCCCTTATTACCCAAAAACGAGTTTGGGTCTCAAAAAACGTAGTAAAATTTCGCACAAGAAATGAAATACGTTATTTGAATTGTGTTAAAAACATTTTCTATGCACTATTGAATAGGCTACAAATATTTATTAATTGATACTGTGTTATACGTGCCACTATCTGTTACAAGTCACAATGTATATATATATATATATATATATATATATATATATATATATATATATATATATATATATATATATATAAAATTTATATTCCAACAAGTAATTTAAATAGGCAATTTTTATTCATATAGTTAAACCATTTTAAGCATCTACATATGAAGTTGTTGTGAAGTTTGAAATAAAATAATATGAAAAAAGGAAAAATAAATTCATCTAGAAATTAGAAATGTTTTGTTTGCGTGTAAATGGGGTATTAAACTAAATATTACTAAACGTTTTCAAACTTAAAAATGTAGATAACAAAAACTGTAACCGGAATCACATTTAAAAATAATTTTTATTATTTTTCCTTTGCCATATTAAATAAGGCAAATTTTAATGTCCGAAATTTCCTTCCTTCTTGCATATTAAAAAATCATTATAATTCAATCTTAATATTTCCAATCATATATTGTAACTTAAGTATTATCTCAAAGTCTTGAACCAACTGAGTTTCATATTTCAAAAACTATCTTCAATTTCCACCCATCTTCTTTTAAACCCTATGAAGTTTTTTTATTATTATTTCGTAGGTAAAAATTCTTTTTTTGTTGCGTTTTATTATGATTTTTCAGCCCTAGTCGAATTTTCCAGTAACTTGAAGGGGAAAAAATAAGCGGGGGTGGGGGTGACGGAAGAAGAAGGGATTTGGAGATAGAAAATGGTATCTCTCAAATTTCAATCACAAATTGTCGCTTGAAATCTGAGGGACAACTGTTTCGCATTTTAAGTGATTTTATATTGTCTTCGCAACATTCTTAATGCGTGCAGAAAACCGACTTCGTTTAAAGTTGAGTTTTTTTCTGAAGGTGGATTGAAGAATAGTTCTAAAGTAATGACATTCCCTTGAAGGCTTCTCTAAGCTTTGGAATGTGCATTTCCACTAGAAATGACTTTTGAAGTTGAATTTGGGGAGCGTATTAGATAGATTGGTATGAAAAGGCTCTCTTGGTGTCAGTTGTACTCAGCAATCTTTAATTTAAATGTGATTGTGGAAATGAAATATTTAAATGAAAGGCGAGCTATGCATTTTTATTTTCTTAAGCCATCAATATAAAAAAATATTTGTGGAGGAAGTACAAATTTCGAAAGTATTTATCTTAAAAATAAAGCCTGTAATTTAATATTTTGAACATTTATTAATGCGTTGCATTTCAAAATATATTTGAATTTTTTTAAAAAAAAGTTAGAATTAATTTAATAATATGAAATTTGTTTTACTAAACATCAAAAGGAAAAACTGTATGCAGTAAACGTCATAGGTCTATTGGGAGTTCTTAGCGGAATTTTTTTTATAGTTTCTAATGCAAATTTGTTTAAACTTTAATTTTAAAAACTGTCAATTTCTTTAATCAAGTTCATAGTTTAAAAAAGTTATTAGAAAAATTATACTTTTCCCAGTATACCCATAAGTTATTTTTTCTATAATATTATCAAATAAATTAAATTTACATGTTACTCGCATTGGTACATTTTATAGTTAAAGCATATGTAAAATACAAAATTTAAGCACAAATTTTACCCTGACATTATGCAATATTTTGAGAAACTTTATTAATTTATAATATTAAGATGCATTACAAATGTGTATTAAAATATTTAAAAGAAAATTAAAAGTGGTAGAAATAAAGTTTACACATATATAAATAGGAATAAAAAAGTTGAATAACAAAAAAAGAGTAAATAAGTAGTGTAACCAGCGTATCCATTTATGTATTATCTTATATGTTTGTCCTATTATCATGTCCCCGTCACCTGTATATATTTCATGTTCCCGTTACGTGTCTATATATTGTTCCAGTTATTACGACTGTAACGCCCTCTATATATTTTATGTCGCCCTGCGCTGTGCTGGGTAGCGTCAGTCTTGTAACTGCCCTCTTGCGGTGTATGCTTATTTAGGTTCGTCCCTCCCCGAGTTTTCTATTATAATGTTAGGTACATGTGATTAAAAATGTTTATGTTCAATCCTTGAGCAGTTATTTAGTCTATACGCCTTATAGTAGTTGAAATAATTTTTTAAAAAATTTTTTGACATCTGCAATCATTATACACAGTTATTAAGAATAAAATGTATAAATTTCTAATGTATGGACAAAATTTAGAGGTAATTTCGATCAATAGTTTTAAATTTAATTAAAGCCTTTGTTTGCATTCTTTAAGCTTGGAAACATTTTTTCTGACAGTAATAAATGATATAATAAATAAAAAAAATATGCTTTTTTAAATGAAAGTCAGGTAAATTAATTAAAATACAAGTTTTTATTCTCTTATTGCATTTTTTGAGTACCTTTAAAGTTATAAAAAAAAATTAATTTATAATAAAGGGACTTTAAAACTGTTTATTTAAAAATTGCAGTAATTTTCGAGGGTTTCATTAAACTTTCATTTAAACTTCATTATTTCCAATTGAAGTTTATATTAAAAATGACTAAGAAGTTTATTTCATCGTAACCATCTACATTTAATTTAATGAAACGAGGGTATTTTAAGATGGAAAACGGTATTTCAATAATGTGTACTTGGATTAAATTAGAACTTCACTCCATTTTACGTGTGGTTATTAACAGTTTATTTATTACTTAAATTCTATTTTACTAATTAATTGTTTATATAATATATTTATACTCGGGGACAACCTAAGTTGAACCTAAAGCAATTGAATATTTATACATATCATAGCTTCTGCTTCAGGTTCAACATAGATTGTCCCCGAGTATAGTACTCAAAATGTAAATAAAAGCAACATATGAAACTATTTATATCCAAATCAATATAATCTATACTTTTTTATACTAATTTTTTTTTCAAAGAGTATGTTCGCGATCATAATATTTTGTAACACAATTCCTCAAGTTTTAAAACTTTTTAAAAGAAAATTTTTCAGAAATGACAAATCTTAGAAACTATATAAAAAAATTCCGATACATTCACAAGTCAATTGCTTGCATGATCACAAATATTTTGCATCTATCGCAGGTGCGAAAGACTTTCCATAGGAGACATCTCATCTGCAAAACGCACTTTCCATGCAAAACAGCGCGATTTGCACGCCTCGCATTGCACCTAAATACTGAAAAGCAATAAAACGTAAGAAATCATCGAACTGTACCTTCAAGAACCCGTGACAGTGGGTTACTGCGAGAAAATCAGCTACTCCACCTATACAAGTATTTTCATCCGGATATTATGTTTCAAAAGCAGCCGGAACATATTCCGTCTTTCTTTCTGTAGATACGGAAACTGTAGGGGGGTTCTGGTTCTACTCCCCCCCCCCCCCTTTTGCTATCCCACTCCATGTGCACTGGCAGCGCGGGATGTTTTGTGCAGCTTTTGTGAAACATTCCGGGTTATTTGAATATGAATAGAATGGCAAAATATACAAGAGAATGAGAGTCCAATAGTGATTTTTTTCCCATTGGAGATAGTAGCAAAATTGTATGATTTTTTCCTGAATGTGCAGACCTAGAAATACAGTCGTGTTATTCATATGAGAAGAAAAATAAGATGTTTTCGTATTCACAGGTGTAACTTTAATCTTTTGAAGCCACATATGGGGTGTATTGAGTGTGCAATGATGCCGGTGAAAGAAATTTTGATTGCGTTTCGGAGATCTGCGATTTTTAATACTTTCGGAAAAGTCCATGAACAGGCTTTTTAAAATGAGCATAGAATTTCGAATGCAATATACGTAAACATGCTGACTTACGGGAATTGTTACGTCGTTTTCTGTAAAGAATGGCGTAATATATGTGCGAGTGTTTTTGGTTTCTTTTTAAAATATATGAATAGCAGTCTTGAGTAATAAAACACAAAAAAATCTGTTTAGTTTTAGTGGCTTTTTTGAGTAATTAAATTATTAATACTATCAAAAAAGTTCATGAACAGGCTTTTTAAAATGAGCATAGAATTTCGAATGCAATATACGTAAACATGCAGACTTACAGGAATTGTTACGTCATTTTCTGCAAAGGACGGCGTAATATATGTGCGAGTGTTTTTGGTTTCTTTTTAAAATATATGAATAGCAGTCTTGAGTAATAAAACACAAAAAAAATCTGTTTAGTTTTAGTGGCTTTTTTGAATAATTAAATTATTAATACTACCAGAAAAGTCCATGAACAGGCTTTTTAAAATGAGCATAGAATTTCGAATGCAATATACGTAAACATGCTGACTTACGGGAATTGTTACGTCGTTTTCTGTAAAGAATGGCGTAATATATGTGCGAGTGTTTTTGGTTTCTTTTTAAAATATATGAATAGCAGTCTTGAGTAATAAAACACAAAAAAAATCTGTTTAGTTTTAGTGGCTTTTTTGAGTAATTAAATTATTAATACTATCAAAAAAGTTCATGAACAGGCCTTTTAAAATGAGCATAGAATTTCGAATGCAATATACGTAAACATGCAGACTTATGGGAATTGTTACGTCACTTTCTAATATATGTGCAAGTATTTTTGGTCTCTTTTTTTAAATATATGAATAGCAGTCTTGAGTAATAAAACACAAAAAAAAATCTGTTTAGTTTTAATGGCTTTTTTGAATAATTAAATTATTAATACTACCAGAAAATTCCATGAACAAGCTTTTTTAAAATGAGCATAGAATTTCGAATGCAATATACGTAAACATACAGACTTATGGAAATTGTTACGTCATTTTCTGCAAAGGACGGCGTAATATATGTGCGAGTGTTTTGGGTTTCTTTTTAAAATTTATGAATAGCAGTCTTGAGTAATAAAACAGAAAAAAAATATGATTAGTTTTAGTGGCTTTTTTGAATAATTAAATTCCGAGGAGTTATTTGATTTAAAAGATCTGTAAATATGAGTATTTAAAAAAAAAGACACAAAATAATCCTTCGATATATTTTTATTTTTAAGAAATTTAATTGTTTGTGTTTCAATTTTGGAAAAGGCATACGTTTATATTTGAGTGTTCAAAGGCATGTATTAATAAATCAAAACAATTTATTGCCTACCATTAAATACTTACATTTAAAGCTTTCTTGGAAGAAATCTTTTACGATTACGTATTTGTTTAAAGATATGAAACTGTATGTAATTTTATAATAAGCAAGCTACGGAACCTTTTAAAAATTGATGTGTTAATTTTTCGATATTACACACACAACTCTTTTATATATATATATATATATATATATATATATATATATATATATATATATACAAAGAAAGAAAAAGTAAGACCATAAAATTGTACTGTATTAACCATTATACTGTAAAAAAAGGTACTTAAAAATGAGTACATGAACCCACTCGTTTTTTCTTGAGTACAATTGCATCGTAAATGAGCGACGACGTACTCAAATTTAAGCAACCGTACTAACACAAAAATGAGCGGAGTGAATTAATATTATTAATCTCAACTTCTGTTCGAGCCATAATAACAAAGCAATCTGACAAACTTAAAATAGTTGTTCAGAAGATGGTTTTCCCCTTTATTTGATGTCGGTTGCTTAAATGGAAACTGTGTTATTACAACTCAATTATCTTACTTTCCATTCTTTTAGCCCACCTTTAATTTTTTTTTTACTTTCTTAACGTAGTCCTGGTAATGTCGCGGACTTGGGATACGGCTGTGGTTTGCGGTGCCTGAGGATCTGGGTTCAATTCCCGGTAAGTCCTGGTTGTAATTGTTGATATTTTTTGAAAGTGATTTATGAAGGCAACCTATTTAGGCTAGCATCTGCTCTTTTGTATTCATTATGCTTATTTTTTGTAAATGTCTTTTTCAAAATTAAAAGTCATGATACTCGGAGCTATGATAAGCATCGAATGTAATCAAAAATGAGTACATTTTACTTATTTTTGAGTAGATATTTTTAACAGGGCAGCACACGGAAATTTGTACATAATTACATGTAAAAATAGAATTTTTTTAGAAAATACTTGGACTTTCTAAATGTTTATTACGGTTCAGGATTTATTCCGGCGAGAAAAACTGATTTCTTTGTTGCATAATCCGGACCAAATTTTGGTGTTGAGAACAATGTATGAACTGACACCTTACTCTCTAAACTCTAGTTAAGAAAGTTTATATCAATAAGTCTCGTATAGAAAGCTTACAATTCAATATCTTAAAACGTGTGTAATGCAAAAGCACTTAAACATACAATTTTGTATCGTTAATTTAGAATATCATAAACTGATATAAGTAAATCATAACCAAATAAATGGAGTAAATTTTCTGGAATTCGATATCACCCTTTGTCGCTCCCAACTGCGAACCTTTCAGGGTGGCATTCCTCTCCTCGCAGCCCGTTCGACAACTCAATGCCGTCCGTAATTGCCCGGATGTATTGTATAAAAATAACGCCGCAGCGACTTGGAAACACTCTCTAATTCAATTGCTTCCGTAATTATTGCTAGCTAATTTCTGCTGCATTGTGGAGTCGAAAAGGGGTCGAATATTTCGGACTATGGAAAACGAGCAGGGACTCTCCGACAAGCTCTCTAATGAAAAGAAATTCCCTAGCATTTGCAGTAATTAAATTATCCGGATACATTTACCTTCGGGAACTACTTTGTTGCCCAGGATGTGCAGCGTTTGATGTACGCCTTTTGAAGCTCGTCTCTGCTTGCTAAATTCATTAGGCGGAGTAGTGACACTTGTTTGAAATGAGCGTAATATGGTGAGCAGAATCGGGCATTCGGCGGTACATGGAAAGGGGATGGAGGATTGCGAGTAAATAAAGAAGCGGCTATTGGTTTGGGGGCTCGAATGCGTATCAACTGAAAGGTGTACAGTGTTACTCTGAAAGAATGATCTTATTTCGAAGAGATATATTTTCAAAAATTAACGCCAGTGAAAAGGGACAATGTTTTTATGAGTTTCTTCACTGTTAAAAATGGGTACTAAAATAAGTAAAATGTATTCATTTTTGGGTACTTACGATGCTTATCATGACTCCGAATACATAAGCTTCAATGAGGTGTTTGCACATGTGGGGAATATTCATAAATTTATACATTTCAGGTATTTACAAGTCCAAAATGTTCGAATATGGGGTTTAAAATATCATAAGTGACTTTTAAGTATTTTTAAATCAAGTTTTAATTTAGGCAAAAACGAAACAAAGTCATGTGATCCTTGAACGCGATCTTATTGGTTGTGACGTCACTGCTCCCTGTAGATGCATGTTTACGTTTTAATACTACTCAAGTACTCATGCTACTATAACTATCTTCTGTTTATATATCTTTTAATCGCAATTCTTCATTTTTCTTTCATAATATCTTTATTTCCGGGATATTGGAAACCAATCCTGACTTTATAGGCGCTGAAATGCGAGAAGTAATTGTTAAATTGTAATAAATATAACCAACCTAAAAATAAATATAAATTTTTGGAACTATCAAGTTTCATATAACCTTAAAATCTGCAGAACTTGAATAGTTTATTCCTAAACTGAACTAGAGTTCAATTTAATTTAGATAGTACAGACAGTTCAAATCGAAATACTGCCAGGTTATTTAGGTGATTTATGCATGGGAACAATCCTTAAAGATAAGAAGTGTATCAATAAAAAACATTAGAAATAAATTTAAAAAAAAACGTTAACTTTTCTTATCTTAAACATGCCCAGGATATGCAACGTTTGATGTACGCCTTTTGAAGCTCGTCTCTGCTTGCTAAATTCATTAGGGGGAGTAGTGACACTTGTTTGAAATGAGCGTAATATGGTGAGCAGAATCGGGCATTCGGCGGTACGTGGAAAGGGGATGGAAGGTTGCGAGTAAATAAAGAAGCGGCTATTGGTTTGGGGCTCGAATGCGTATTAACTGAAAGGTGTACAGAGTTATTCTGAAAGAATGATCTGATTTCATTGTGATATATTTTCAAAAATTAATACCATTTAATGACAGTACATGAGTGGAAAAAGACAATTTTTTTTTCAGTTTCTTCACAGTTAAAAAAATTTACTCAAAAATAAGTTGTGTACTCATTTTTGAGTACTTTCGATGCTTATTATGGCTCCGAATATATGTTTCAATTTTGAAAAAGGCATGCACTCAGAAATGAGTACAATGAATAAAAAGAGCAGATGCTAGCCTGCATAGGCTGCCTTGATAAATCACTTTCAATAAATATTGACAATTACAACCAAGACATACGTGGAAAACGACACCGCAGTCCAGAGCCTTATCTGTTAAACTACCAGTGAGGCTTGAAGAAGTTATAAACATAAGAATTGTTAAACTGTTGTGCCAAAAGAATGGGAAGTAAGATATTTGAATTGTAATAACTCAGTTTCCATTTAATCAATCGGCATAAAAAAAAATTGAAAACCGTCTTTTAAACAATTATTTTAAATTTGCCAGGTCGGTTTTTTAAGATGAACAGAAGCTGAGATTATCAGTATTAAATCACAATGCTCATTTTTGAGAAAGTATGGTTGCTTAAATTTGCGCACTTTATCGCTGATTTACTATGCACAAAGAAAAACGATTGTGTTCAGGCACTCATTTTTAATTTTTTTTACAGTGTTATGTCATACTTATAATGTCTATTTGATATCTCGACTCTCTATGAACACGTCTGCTTCTAACGCAGCCGTAATGCCGTAGTTAAAGTTTGCATGAATTTTTTTATCAAATGTGCCACAAATGTATAGATTCCATAATGTATTGAGAATAGGCATGCAAAGTGCATTTTTCATTTATTTCAAGTTAAAAGCTTATTTGAATCCTCAAAATCGATACAGTATCTAATTGGGTTAAATTACAACAATATTTTAATTGGAAGGAAGTCCTGATGATTTTTGGAGCACTTTGACCTCCAATATCAAAGTAATCAATGATCAAATTAATGTATTGCAATAAACTGTATACTTATCCTACAAATATAATTAGTCAAAAAAGTATTTTATTTTTGTTTTTTAATTTTTTGTTTAAAGCTAGTTTTAACTTTCAAAAATATATAAATATGCAAATATTTTGTGTATTCGTGTATACATATTTTTTTTTTATTTCCTTCAATTTCTTAAGTTTTTAATTTTTAATCCCTAAATTTTATTTTTACATTCCTTGAAAATATATGAAACAAAACTGGGCATGGAATATTAGATGTTACTAAAATCAGATTTTATATGAATAGTTCAAAAACCAAAAAAGCAACAACAAAAAAATCGCAAACTTTATGTTTGAATTTGTTTTAAAAATATAACAATTTGCTCCAGGGCTTATTTCATGCACAGTTATATAAAACATATATTTGTTAATATTTGCACAAAAAATTTAAACTCTATCTCTATTACGAAAAACGCCTTAGCATTTTAGATACAGTGACATGCTAAAAAAAGAATAACACTGAAAAAAAAAGCGATTTATAGTTTTCCAATGTAAAAAAAAACTAGTTATGGTACATTTTGGTATTTATGGTACAAATATTTGTATAATACTTATTTGATACAAAAAGTATTGTTTCTTGGATCAAGAATAGTATATTTATAATAATCAAATGCTTTTATACTTGGTCAATTTTTTAATTTTTTGAGAACTTTCATTCCAGTTCAATTTCTATTCTTGTTTCAATATAATATTTAAAAATATATAACTTGATAAGTACAGGCTATCATTATTTTAATTTTAGTGTTTTCTATTTTTTCACATGAAATGGCATTTATGCCTTCACTATTTAGAGGTTTTTTAAATGTATTTTGTAGCAAACTTTATTATGTTAGTATTTAATATTTCGAATATTTCTGGAAGTAAATAAACAGCATTGGAGAATTATAAAGTAGTCGTAGATACTGTTGAATTATTACTTCACTAAATATCTTACTTTTAATTAACAAATAGGATCAAATCAATCAGTGTTTCATTTGACTATGGTCATCCTAGCACTATCATCTCGGTCATTTGGTTATCCTAGTAAGTTAATTTGTCCAACAGTAGAGCACTATTAAACCGTCTCCCAATATAAAAGCAAAACACTTCAAAAATATATTAAACTAAGATTTTGAAAGTTCTTATATATCTTTAGAAATGTCATAGAAATAATTTAAGCTAATAAAAACCGATGATTTGATAATATGCAGGGTACTGTGGCTCTTTAAAGAGTTTTTTTGTATACAAAACACGTAGAAATATTGGTAAATAATTTGGCTTTTCTAGTTATATATAGAAGTTTTCATACATCAAACTATAGCAAGTTTTTGTAAACTCAAACAAATCGACCGTTGGACTTGATTTAAATCACACAGAAATGTAATCTTTTCCTAAAATGTACTCCATTAAACAAAGTAATTTAAAAAAAATCATAAGTTTAATATCGTGTAATTTATATTTAAATTCATTATACCCATTTTACCTCATTACCTATTTCCCCCCACCTGAGTTCTTTGTTGTTGAGTTTTCTTTTGAACTCCAATGCTTTCTAAACTTCTTGATTTCTTTTAAATAATTCTTATTTGATATTAATATACTTAGTATGGTTCAACTGCAGCATGGTGAACACATATTTGATAGTTTTCTAGTGAATTGTATTTTGTTTATTAAAATGTAATGCTTTTATTGTAATATTGGCATTAATAAAATCTAAGCCTCTCTGAATCTAAATTAAAAATATAAATACGTAGTTTCAGTTTCTATATACGTGATTTAAGTATATTTCAATAATTATATTTCAATAATTATATTTAAATATGAAATTACAAAAAAATGCATTTGAAAAGAAAATACTATATATGAACATAACAAAGCATAACATTTGATAAAAACATATTGATATAGGCCAAAAACTACATTAAAAAAACCTGGTTATTTTAATTAACCAACAGAAAAAGATTAATTCTAATTTTTCAATTACATTTGATCGTAATTTAAGAATTTTACATTTACAATTTTTCTGTAAACAACTTACTTATTTCAAAAGGTTCATATCAAAGGTTTTAATTAGTTATATGTGTGTTATAAATCCATTCCATATAAATATTAAAATTTTAAGTTTGTGAAACAACTGGTCGTGGGAGAAACCTACAAATAAATAGGATATTCTTGACTATTCGAGAAATGTCTCAAATATGCATTTATGAGAACAGGAAAAATAATGAATATTGTTATGTGATATATTCTAGACTTGAAACAATGGTTTCTGATGTAATGTTCCCATATACGAGGGTGGGGTGAAAAGTTTCAGGCCTTGACCCAGAAATGGCGGCAGCAGGTCTAATTTTTGACTGCTATTGGACAGTACAATCCCTGACTAGCTTATATAATAACTTTCAGGTCGATTTCTTTGTTAGTATATGTTTGGCAGCCTATTGAATAAGACGCCTCGTTTGCTTACGTGAAAATGGAAACAGTGGAGAAGCGAGCGGTCATCAAATACTACTATTTGGAATGATTAACACCACTTCAAATCAAGCAAAAAAATTGATTCAACACTGAAAGACTCTTCTCTATCCTATTCAACAGTTAAACAATGGGTTTCTGAATTTAAGAAAGATCGCACGAGCACTGATGATGAACCACTCTCAGGACGTCCCGCTGAGGTTACAAATGGCGAAATGATAGAGAAAATTCATAAATTCGTATTAGAGGACCGCAGATTGAAAGTGAGTGAGATAGCTGAGACTACTGGGATGTCAATTGAACGTGTACGCAATATTTTACAGCAACATTTGTGCATGGAGAAGCTCTGTGCTAGGTGGGTGCCGCGTTTGCTAACTATCGACAAAAGTTGCATCGAAAGCCTGTTTCGAACGAGAATTTGACACTATACAAACAAAATTCCAGCGAATTTTTGCGTTGATTTATAACATGAAAAAACTTGGGTACACCATTACACTCCTGAAAATAAACAGCAGTCAAAACAATAGACTGGAGCAGGTGAACCAACCCCAAGAAAGTCAACATCAGTTTTATTAGTGGAAAAGGTTATGGCGACTACCTTTTGAGACTCAAAAAGTATTATCTTCATTGACCTTGCGAAGGGTTCTCGCAGAAATGAAGAAATGAAGGAAAACCGACCTCATTTGGCAAAGAAAAAGATCTTGTTTCACCATGACAATTCACCTGCTCATCCATCAGTCATTGCAATGGCAAAAATCAACGAATTGAAAGTTCGAATTGCTATCCCATCCAGCTTATTCACCAGATTTAATTCCCAGAGACTTTCATCTGTTTCCCAACTTCTACACATGGCTCGGAAGTAAAAGATTTGGGAGGAACGACTAAGTCATCAATGTTGTAAATGCGTATTTTGAAGGACTCGGAAAATCGTCCAATAAATATGGTATCACTGCATTAAAGTACCGTTACGAAAAATGCATTTTACTTGATAGAAATTATGTTAAAAAATAAAATAATTTTTTTTTTGTTCCTCAGGCCGGAAACTTTTCACCCCACCCTCGTATATACGTTCTCATTTTGTATATCGGGGAAGAAGAAGAACTGCACAAAGTTAAAAGTGTAAAAAATTCAAAATGTTAAATTTAGTCAAACTTACAACACCTTCTTCTACTTGGTTATATAAAGTTAAATAACAAGTAATGTGTTCTAGATAACTAAATAAAGAGAAGAGATTTTTTTTCTGGCAAAGCCAGGTTTTTTTTTGTTTATTGAGAACAACCACATACAACATTTAGTTTGGTAATTCTGGTGGCACAAAAATAGCAAGAAGGAAGAAAATAGATTTTCTCACACACGCAACACTTTTCCAATATTTTCTACTCTTATTCCAATTATAAGAATTTTGAGGGGAAAAGAAGAACGGCTTGATAAAATTTACAATTTGACAACATAAATAAATATATTGAAATAATTCTTAAAAGTAAATCAAAATACTTATTACATAGGAAATACCTATTGTTTCAACATAGATTTTCTTTGGTGAAGTGAAGTTAATTAAGTAAACTTATTTAATACATTATTAAAATAAGAAGAAAGTTATTATAAAAGTCTACACAATTATATAAAAAATAATTAGTATTTGAGAAATTATCTGTTACAATGAAATTTGTTTAGATATAGTAATCGATAATATCTGTAAATATTTATAATTAAATGAAAAAGGTCTGGAATGTGAAAATACTAAACAAAAGGATAGAAGACTATTCAATAAATAGTTGAAAATTAAACTAATTATAGTATAATATAAATAATTAAAAACAAATATGTATTCAAAACACGCGCTTATTTAAAATGTATTTTTATTCGTACTCAATTTTGTTTTTAATATCATTAATGTATTAAATCATGTAATGACAAATTCTTTGTAAAAAATTAAAGTTAATTAAATTTATGATTTTTCAATTTAATATATCTTTTTGTAAAAATATTTTCGCAAATATTTTTTATTTTAAATTTTTAAGTAAATTTTATATTAAATTGTATTTCATAATTATGTTAAATAATTTTAAAAAATCCGAAATGTTAGGTTCCATTTTCCACAAACCAAATTATAATTTATCAAATACTATTTAATTTATTAAAAAAAATTTCATTTGAACTTTTTAAAATTTTGTTGTTCTTTATTTTTTTTAATAATTCTCACATTTTCTACACACAATTCAAATTAATTTCAATACTTTGTTTTAAAAATGAAATTACTTGACGTAAATTAATTAATAATGTTTGTATAAGACTGAAATACCTCTCAATCGCTATGCGAAAAACTTCAAATGGAAAATACTATAATTTTGATAAATACAAAAAATAACATTTTTAAAAATTGATAAAATTCAATTTTTAAAAATTTATTTTAATTTAAATTAATTAAGCTAGCTATTAAAACGAACGAGTTTTGTTGGCGATTTCTTATCGTCTTGATCCTTTTACGCTCCTTATTACTTAATTCTTTCGGCGATAAGCTGCCACAAAATTTAAAGGGCAAACAATCAGTAAAATCAACTAAAAAAATCAGCAGTTACGGAAACGTAATTTAAAACCGATATTAATGGTTATGGTAGATAATTTTAATTTTTATTCCGTGGTATCAAATAAAACTATAATTATATGCGTATTTCGTTTATATTATTATTTTAAGTGCTTGTTAATTTTTTTAATGTGTAGTTTCGTATGTGGAAGCTTTCTCGCTCGACGAAATTTCAATATTTAGCGTCTGTAGAATCAGGACGAACTCTTTACTACTTAAAAACGTACGCACAGATTTTAGTTTTATAAACTGAAAATATTTGATACCACAGTTTTAGATGCCTGGCCATTGAGAGGTACTTACAGGCGAATAAAACCTAAACGAAAGGAAAGTGAAAAAATAAGTTCAATTAAAAATAAATGTTCAATGAATATTTAGTAATATTTGTGTTTACAATCGATTAAATTTTTTGAAAAATATTACGTTTGATATACATTTTATATCTCAAAGTTAAAATATTCGTAATTCAATGATATTGTCAGAACTAAAACTGAACTTAAAATGTATAAATAAGTCGATGAATTAACAAATAGCAAGTTAATATTAATAAACAATCTTATTCCGAATACAAAAATCTTATATAATTCCTAAATTAAATATAAAAAATTCTATAATATTTAATAAATAGAAAATGTAATTAAATATTTATAAATAAATTCATACTTCCTTTTCAACCATAACAGTATTAAAAAACTTTACATTTCATAACATAATATAGACCCGCACTTATTCTAAACTGTTATATATATATTATATTAATTAATAACAATTACAGCATTATATTTGACTTTTATACTATCGTATTGTTTAAAATAAATATAACTTGCGCATAATATTTGTTTGAAACTTTACGATAATATTTCATTTTAAATAATATCGATATAAATATCTAATAAATTTATGCAATATGACTGCAAATTGGGAAATGCCATAAAACCCAGCTGCAATCGAATTGTGCATTAGATCAATATATACAATAAAAGAATGGTATCTACAACTAATTGAAGCATGTACAAAACGCTACATTAACACAATTTCGATTTAGATTCAATACCAATAAAAATATCAATTATTTTTTAAAAAACTTTTTTCAATATGTCAGAATTGAATTTTAAAATGTATCGTTATTAAACCGTGCAACTAACATTGGATTGTTATATGGTTGTTCTTATACACTTCAATAAACCGGGACATATAAAACAGTTAATTGATGCAAAATAACGTGGTTTAATATTAAGTAGACAGAAGAGAAAGACAAAATAGGATTTATCTGGATAAATTTATAAAAATGTACATCAATGAAATTTTATTATAACGGCTTTTATTTATAATTAATTTTTTCCAATTTTAATTTTTTTAAACATTTATTCTTATAATAATAAAAAAAAGAAATATATGTTTAATTTCAGAATGAAAAATGAATCGTTTCAAAACTCATAATAAAAAAAAGATCTATAAATATATTTCATTTGAACAACATATATTTAACTTTTGAAAGAATATCATAAAAATATTTTAGATATAAAGTATATTATTTAATACAGAAGATGATAATATATTTTCAAATGTTAAATGTTATAAAAATATCCAAAAGTTAAAAATTTTATATTAAAAATGGTATTTTTTGTAACTGCATATTACTCAAAAACTAATTGATAATAAAAAATTATAAAAAAAAACGTTATATATAACACAGACATGGACATTTAACACAATCTGGGCACAACCATAAACTTATGCTACATGACAAAAATACAGGGTATAGGCTTGACTTCGTACATGAATGTGTTCATACTACGGAAAAGGTAATTTAAAGCTTTTTGTTACAATAAGACAGTTTTAAAATATTTTCATTAATTTGTATAAACAGAGTAGCGTTGTTCACATAAAATAATCGACAGCTGCAGACCTCTCCTTGATATTTAAGATTTTCGAATAAAAATGTGTTTGCACACAACAAAGTTAAGATAAATAAGATATTTTTAATTTGGTTTTAGTAAAGATATAAAGTTTTAATTTTAAATAAATTTTTAATACACTAAAATAACAAAAAATAGTATAACTGAATCAATGAGTAATCTTATAAGTGTATTGCGAATTTGATGTACAGCTTTTCATAAAAAAGAGCTTGTACATTTTAAAATATAATATAGATTTGTACAAGGTTTATTTTGGGGCTAAAATGCATAAAAGTTAAAATATAAGTAAATAGCATTATGCATTATATATACCAAGCAATTATAAATGCAATGCAAGTTTGAAAAGCTGCTACTATTAACTACAAGCGTTCCATATATATTTTTTTACGAAATGCAAAAAGAGAATACAAAGAATGCAAAAAGAGCATATCAAGAAGCGAACCTTTAAATGTCGAACCGTTTTTTTTCTAAGTTTTCTAATTGCATAGCGAAGTCGAAGAGTGCGGAAAGTGCAAATATACAGTGCGGAAAAGCAAAAGCGGATAGTGTCGAAAATCCTACATCGCTAATCGTGCATATATATGAAAGTGCGGAAGTTAAATTGCTTCAATGGTATGTTTATCAATTTCAATCTAATTTCTAAGAGAAAGTGAAATTGGTGCATAGAAGTGCGTGAGTATTTCAGTGCTTTTTGCTAACCTACGAGTGCCCGAGTGCGTGACTTATGTACAAGTTAATGTGCTCATGGGTTCCCATGACTACCACTAAGAGTGCTCTAGTGCTTTAGGTGCGTGGTGCAGTTAGTGCTCACAATATCACAATATCGCCAATTTTGAAGAGTACGTCGAGCAAGACAAGATGCGAAATTTTAATGCAAAAATAATTATACATGAAAGTATTTTTTAACTAATCGTAATGTATTAAGACTCTGCAATAAATGTCAATATATATATAAAGTCGGCGCTTGTTTTAATAATTAAAATGTAAAACAATCCTTAATTTAAATGCGCTAAAATTTAAATTAATTAACCAAGTTGAGAAGCAATTTATTTTTTAATATAATATTATTAGAAATTTATTATGTAACTATTTTATATTTACATTGTTATGCTATTTTATTTCCAATTTTTTTTTAATATTTCTGGTAGTAAATTAAAGTATAACTACTTTTTATGTTTCATAGAGTATCGCATATATACCAGCACTATTACTAACTTGTAACTATGTTTGATTAAAATCCTTATGAAATAGGTTTTTTTTAAATTTTAGGAGTTTAGAATGATTTAGTGATCATTTTAAAATTTCTTGTCGAATTACGTAAAACTATATAATATTATATTTTAGAAATATAAACGGATTTTTCAAATATTTTAATACCAAATTTTGAAGAAGGTGATGAATTTTACATTACGGAAAACTTAGCTAATGCTTAAACATCACATTAAAAACTAAAACAGCAATTATTAATAATTAGTTTTAAATTTGGCATAAAAAAAATCGACAGCTGATGAAGAAATTATAATCACTTCATAGGATGACGGTATTAAACTTGTGCGTTTCAAGTTATTATGTTGATTTCTAAATTACTAACTGTCATTGAAACTAAACATACATCTCAATGTTTTCACCATTATAATACTTAGCCTTATTTTAGCAGCGAGGTTTCAAAGTATCAACTGTTTAAAACCATATTTACTATGTAAACAAGTATAATTAATAGAAATTGAGTGGTGTTTACGAATTAATTGTCTAAATGGATTCCAGAGCGGAACTTATCAATTTTGAAAGGAAATATTTTGAGTGGAACGGTAGGAAATGCCAATATTAGAAACAGTAATCTTAAGAACCCTAACAGGCAAGTCCTGAAATATACGCAAGAAGAATTCTATTTACAGGTTTATTTTACAATGAAAACGAAATGTTTACTACTATAAAATATTTACACGAGTTAATTATTTACAACACTAACACAGATTTTCTGCTAAAAGTACTACATTATTATATGTACAATATTGGCGCTTTTGCTATACAGTTCTAACGAGCTTCACAAAAAGACAACATTATTGGCGAACACGTTCTATTTACACAGGAAAGCTCCTCAATGGTTTGTATGAGTATATTCGGTGTCAATATGAAAGAAAAAGCTATTGGATTAATTAAGTTAAAAAAAAATAAGAGACAAATAAGACATATATTTCACTCATTTTAGAGAACAATTTTGTTCTATCAGTAATTAGATAGAGGGATTCAAAACAATTATCTCAATTAATAGTATTATCTCAATTAATAGTATATCTAAATTAGTATAATTATCTCAATTAGTAAAATTATATAATTTAATTGTATATTTCAATTAGTAGTATTATCTCAATTAGTAGTAATATCTCAAATAATAGCATTATCCCAATTAGTTATATTATCTCAATTAGTAGTATCTCAGTATTTATTATCTTAGCATTAAGAGTTAGGTAATATTTTAATGATGGGAAGCCAAATAGGTTTAAACCAATTTTTACACTAAAAGGGTTTTAAAAGTTGCAAAACAGAAAAAGCCTAATTCCAATTTCTTGTCCGAAAACAATGTTTTCTTTACTTTATAATTATTTCAGAACAAAATAAGGATTATTAAAAATTTATATTTTGAAATTTGGCTAATGAATAAATAATAATGGCTAATAAGAAAATGCAGTGCAGATTAGCTGGTGAAAAAAGGGAATTAGCCATTGTAATTTGACAGTTGTTTAACATATGCAATGTTAATATTTTTTTTTTATTATTCGTACAAACAAGTATTTATAATGTTTATGAATTCTCATGATGATTTATAATCATCATTAAAAATATTTTTAAATGTATTTTTTGTGTAATTAACCTTTTTACCAATGCAAAATGATTTATTTAGTTAAATTAGTTTATTAAAATAAGATTAATGCATTTTTTAAAGATTAAATTGATTCAAATTTATAGGAGTTTTTTTACGCTTTCCTTTTACGAACTTTATCTTTTTAATACACATATCTTTGCTTTTTTTGTTGTTTTCAACATTAAATTTAAAACTCACCTGAACAATTTAAAGAAAGGTTATCGAAATATTGCGATAAAATTAATGGACATATACATAACTACAACGTTAATATTTTTTATCCTTTTTATATCCGTAATAAAAAGGATAAATTTTTTTAAGTCTCTTGTTCATAGGAAACCAGTAAACAATGTTATATTTACATGACAAATGGATATACAAAAGAACCTGCCGATAATTATATTTATAACTTATTAAAAGTTTAGTGTTTTACTAGTAAACACAAAATCAGGCCCCACAAATAAAGTAGTAAAATATAATAAAAAGCATTAAAATCAAAAATTAAACAAATATTGAGATTTTTTTTATAAATGTATTTAAACAAAGTGTTTTACAAATAAGGCATTTAATGAGTTAAAAAAACCGAATCCTAATCATATTTACAAAATTTTAAATGAATAAATTAAATAACGTATGACTTATATAGTCTGGCTCCGTTTAATTGGCGGACGAGTAACGCCCCTATAGACTGGTTCCAACGAATAAACAAACAAGCTTGGACGAATTGACCAATGGGCTTATCAAACTCCTGTGACGTCACAGCGACCATTTAGCTGGAGCCGAACTATATCCATGAAAGTAGGCAAATACAATTAACAACAAACTCACTCACATCACAAGGACGAAATGATGTAGATATGTAAATCCTACCAATTTGGGACGGTACAGAAGAAGCATATGACGCTGTAATATCATATCTAACTTTAATTTTTGATCATGACGGACAAAAAAAATAGTTTTTGCTCCCTTCAAAAATATTATAATTTTAATTAAAACAAGAAACGTGTGTTCTCGAAACGTTAACCAATGGTATTTTAATTAGCGTGATTACCGTCATTCGACGAAAATTCCGAAACTGAATTTAATGTTCTTAATACAGACGTCTTTTCAACAACTCAACTCCACTCTATCTAATGCGATCGAGGTGGCTCTTTGTCCGAAAGGGCATTAGAGGACTGGACACGAGAGAAGAAAGACGCAATACAAAGAGTGGCGAACCAAACAACAAACTCAGCAAATAAGTTTATTCTTACAAAAAGTCTGAGAGGCTGTGAACCTAAAACTTGTAAATATTGGATTAGTTTAAATAGCATTTAAATTTGTAGCCTGTCCCTTCTCCTCATTTCATGATATAAGATATACTATAATTTATGTTTGATGATGAATGTGTGTTATATTTACAGGGTTTCGATGAATGAAATATAATTTCTTCAGCAGCCGTATCGATTTTTTTTCTAAAAACTACAATTTAAGGTCTTTAAAAAACCTCTTTAAAATCCATTACCTTTAAAATTAATCCGAAAAAAAAAACATGTTTCACATATAATTTTTATACATAACGGTACTAAGTTTATTATCATAAATAAAATATATATATAGTTTTTTTAACTAGTCTCACTAGATAACAATTTTATTCTGTTTTTCTAAGTATTTCGAGAGAGATTTTTTCGTGAAGGTACTAAAAACAGACCAGCTGCCATTAGAATTGTAAAGTAATTAAAATATTTAAGTTCCAATTAACGACTAATCCATTTAATTGTGATGTTAATGCGCTACAGACTTGCAGACCAGCTGCTAAATTATACTATAGCTTTAATTTAAGAAAAGTTATATATTTTTTTGTAAATTAAAATAACTCTCAAATTTTTGGGGTCATTTTTTACCCACCATTTGAAAGTTTAAAGTTGTTATGAATGTATACGAATGAGTAACTATTTTCCTTGCATTCATTTGTTCAAGTATTTTAAAAAAATTGTTTAATTTTGTATATATTTGATTTAAACAACATAATATGCAAAATATCAATAGTTATTACAGTGACAAGTGCTTACGTATCATTGATTTCGAAAATAATCATATCGTTTTATTAAAATTACATTTTAGTTTAACTTAAATTAGATATGTAATATATTTTTAATAATAAAAAGTTATGCCTCTTCTAAAGATAAATCGGTATCTATATAGATACGACTTTTCCTGGTTTTTTTTTTAATAATTGCATGAATACAGTTAAAATATAGTTATATTTAGCCTTACATAAAAAAAAAAGTTATACTTAGATTTACATTAAAAAAATGCTTTATATTTGCAATATAAAGAATATTAGGGATTTTAATATTTTACAACGAATCACTTAAATTTTTAATAAAAATAATTCAAAGTTATTCAATTTTTAGATTATAAAATTAAGACATATTAATTATTTAATAAAAATTTTGTAGAAAAGAGAGGTCTTCAGCTTCTGAAATATTTTTTGTGAAGGTTTTCACACAAGAGATATACTTATTTATATACTTAATAATATACACAGAGAGATGTTGCTTAAGCGTATATCGCAAAAAAGAGTAGATACATGTATAAATGGATGATAATTCTATATTATAGCAGTATATGTTACTCTAATTTTAAAGGAACGGTTGCTTTGGGAAAAGAGAATATTCACATAGATGAAATAATATATGTTAGGCCCCTTATGGTAAATAAATGACCAACAAAATGCAAATATATTTAACATTCCTTACATTGATAAGGAACATTGTTATTTAAGAATAATTTGTTTATTTTTAGGATTTTAAAGTCATTAATTTTATATTATAGAATTTTTATTTTATGAATTACAAGTTATTCGTTCCTTATCAATATTATGTCACTCAAATAAATATTGCTTTAATTATTTTTTATAAATAGTGCACTGCAATTTTTTTTATTTATATTACGTTAGTCCCCGATTAAGATAGTATATATTAGCTATTTACTTCATATTATAAAATTTATTTCTTGTGTGAAATTCTTTTTAAACTAAATACTTAATATTAAATATTTTTTTTTATCAATTGAAACACATTTATGAGAAAGATAATCCCGAATTAGTTATTATTTTAAATTAATTGAATTTCGACAAATGAGGATTTAATTGTAAATGATTTTTCATTATTAAAAAAATAAGTTTTCTAATTTTTATTTAGTATCAAATAATTAAAAAAAGTTAATTTACTTATGATGATTCAATTAGTGCAATTTATGTACAAAAAAAAGATAAATATAATTAAAATTTAAGTAATAAACTACAAGATCAATTTTTTTTCACTATCGCTTCAGACATTCCATACTTAAGCTAACTAAACTTAAAAAAATAAGTAAAATATGCTTTTGTTGACCAATTATTGCCGCCTAAGGAACCTATAAACACAACACTCAAATAATAGCAGATGGCGCGACGTAGCGGACCACCACAGAACGGACACAACAGGTGTTAGCATTTTGTGGGGATGGTGGAGGCGTCCTTGGGTGGGGGGGGGGGGGGGCTGCACACGAAGGGGGGGTTTTACACGGTTTCAGAGACAGAGTGTTCATGGATTCGACGACATGCAGTTGCAGAGACTCCAGCAGTATTTGTCCTCCCCCGCTCTTATTATTGAGATAAAGCCTTCAGGATTGCGTGGACTTCTTCGGCGATCGCCATCAGCACGAACTCGAACTGGGCCTGCAAAGGAATATTTAACATTGACATGGGAAAAGAGAAATCGATTTATTTAAGATTTAAGCGATTTTTTTAATGGTCGTTATTGTTGCCGCCCTCATTGGATACTGGATAGTAAGGCTTAGGCGAAGTTGACATTTGCACATCGTAATGCATCGCCAGTCGAAAATCGATATTTTCCGATATTTTGCTATTTTCCCACTATATCGATATTTCCCAAAACATCAATATTTTCCAATAAATCGATATTTCCCGGGTTTGTAGTGTTTCCCGATTTATCGATATTCCCTGACATATCGGTATTCCTGATATATCGATATTTCCCATTATATCGATATTTTTTAAATGTTATGATATATCCCGATATATCGATATATCTCGATATATTGATATTTCATTTTATATTGATATTTCATTTTATATTGATATTCCCTTTTATATCGATATTATCGATATATCGATATTTCCAATTATATCGATATTATTTAAATGTTATGATATATTGCTATATCCCAATATATTGATATATCTCGATATATTGCTATTTTTTATATTGATATTCCCTTTTATATCGATATTTCCCATTATATCAATATTTCCCTATATATTGATATTTCCCAATATATCAATATTTTCTATTCATTATATCAATATTTCCTGATATAAAATATTTCATGATTTTTTAAATCTCCCGATTTAGTGATGTTTCCCGATATATTCATACTTCCCAGTATATCTCGAAATGTACCTATTTTTTTATATGTGCCAATTTGTTAATAGTTCGCGATATATCGATATTTCCTGATATATTGATATGTATACTATGCAGTTTTAAAAATATCCGTGATACTTAAATAGAAATTGCGATCGGTGCGGATGTGCGACACTCAGGGGTATTTCGAACTGATTCTGGCAGACACATCGGAAAGAACCGATGCATCGGTCGTTTTCGGTATATGGAGGACATGGAAATTATGAAATTTATATAAAAATTTCCTTTTTATACCGGTATTTTGCGACCCATGCTTACTGGATAGAGCATTTAATTTTCATACTGCGCATCCAGTATCCTGTTAAGATCGCTGGTTACTCGCTAATTTTGAGCTTCTTCACAAGAGGCCATTGTTTTCTTTGACGAAAGTTAATGCTGGAAGTTTTGAATATGGCCGCACTAGTGCTAGCCGAAACAAAGTACACTTCAAAATATTGATTGCTTTTAATTATTTTTTTAATAATTTGATGTACGAAACTAAAGTGAAATTATTAACTTTCTTTAATTGTATGATATTTAAAAATATTTTTTAATACATTAATTTTTTTTACAAAAGAATATAACTATTTTGAAAGAAAAAGGAATACACACCGGAAAGGAAGTTTAAAAATATTTTTAAAATTTTATTTTAAATTTTTTTTAAAGTGAAAATTTTGTGCTTTTTACGACATTTAGAGATAATAAATTATTCCGCACTTTACCGTCAGACAGTTAAATGATCTGTATATATAGCATTTATAATACTTTAATAAAAATTATTTTTTTATTTATAAATACTTAAAATAACATATCGTTTAGATGGCTTGATGCAAAAGTATTACAGAAACATTGCTTTAGTAAAATACTGTTTCTCTGCATACATTTCATTGTTTTAAATCGTTTTTTATTAAATTAGTTTAAAAGTAAAATGCTTTTAAGTAACACAGTGCACTTTATATAAAACTACTAAATTTTAAATTCAAAAGTTAATGTCCCACTTAAAATAAAGTCAGTAGATATTCGATCTTATAAAATTCAATTGCTCTTTATAATTATATTTAATAAATAGTATATTTTTAACCACACAGAATGACATATATTTGACAGCAAAAATTTGTATTTGACTGCTTTATAAAAATAAAATATACGTGTAAAGCTATCAGGTACTATTTACCTTTGTCTTCACCATTCCTGCACGCTGATCACGAACATGCTCCAAAGTAGCTGCGATGTCAATTTCTTTGGTGCCTGGAGTTAATTTTAAAAGTAAGCGTACACTAAATATTACTTAATTTCCATACTATATTAAAGACAACATTGTATACAATTATAAATACGTTACGAGTGTTGGTGAGAACATATTATTTGAAGAAGAGGTTAATAAAAGAACAGGTTTTCTGAGACAAAAAACTGGTTGTTCCCGACCATTGTCGAAGGGGAAATTATGAAACTGTTCTTTTGTTTCTTGACAGAGGAAATTCGAATATTTTGGTATATTTATGATACGTCTGATATGGAACAGCTAAGTGCAAAGGATAAAAATATGCATTGTACAAATAAATTAACTGCATTAAAAATTCTTTGTTATATAAATTGTATATATGTCATTGGCGAGTGAAAACGAGAAGGAATCTCCTAAGTTCAAATTCATAAAAAATAATAAAAGGTATTACATATATAATTTTTTTTTTACGATAAATGATATCTTTAAACCTTTGAATGGCGACAAGAAATTTATTGAGAGAACTTTTACTTGAGAACTTTTTCTTTTAAAATAAAGCTTTAAAATACTACTACATAAACTAAAACATTTAAATTTTGAAACTAATTTCCATAATGTTTTCATTGTTTGCAAAGGATCATTATTAATTTATTTTTATAGTTTATATTAATGAAACCAGAAATGAAAAATGCTTACCTTTAGCCATGCGATTAAGTACCATGTCAATCAAACAATACGTTCCAGTTCGGCCGATGCCATCGCTGTAAAAAATTACAATTTTTAATCTAAGAAACGAACCTTCATATATAAAAAAAATATTTAAGTAGATTCTCAGCCATAGAATATTCTTTTAAAATATAGTATCAAGATCTTTCTCATTGCTTGTTACGTTTAAGAAAAAAACACTACCATCTTGAAATTTATATAGCTTTATTATTTTGTTTATTTAAAAACTGTTTTGTTTGATAGCTGATAATCGCTGAGCGAATTTAGAGTGACTCCCATATTGCAGATAAATAAAATTTATAAATTGTTTCGTAATTATGGTTTTCTGTTAAAAAAAACTATGATTATTTCAAAGTAACGGAATTTTTTAAAATTCATGTGCATAGTTTTTAATCGAAAATATGGGAAAATAAATGCTCGTGATGTGTGAAATATTCAAATTTATTAGAATTTGGTTCAAAAATAACTTGGCCGTTTAATCATTTCAAACAGACATATCACACAACTTTAATTATGTATAATTAAATTAAATGTATTATAAACTTAACGTAAATGTTCAAAAATTTAAAGGATAAAAATTAATTTTATACACTATGCGAGGTTTTTAAATTAATGGAGAAAATAATTGACTTTAGAAAAATTGAGCTACAATTAAATGAATAACTATTAAAATTCTATAAATACGAAATTGGTGATTAGCAGCGCAAATAATGTTAAACATATATATCTTTTTACTTAAAATACGCATACAATTTAGCAACAACAAAAAATTAAACAAAGTAAAGAGTTAGGCATACTGCTAAACTCCATTGTAAAATGCATAATTTATACTGTTACTTAAGAACAGTTTAGAAAGAAATTTCGGAAGTGCGCAGTTTATCTTGCAAACAAGCAATTTATTAGGCAAACAATCCCCTACAAGGTGATACAGCCTCCAACAAGTGTTCCTCCGGAAAACATAACAAGCAATAAATAACCCACTATGCAGGAAGGAAAGAAAGCGCCCCTAATGGGAGCGAGTCATCGTTTCCACTTACAGTTATTGACTACCTGTTAGACTGATCAATACAGTCTCGGCAGAACCGACGACGGCGATGCGTTGTTGAGTTGGGTCACTGCGACCTCTTCTTTCAGATAACGATTGGAGTGGGATTTGTAAAAACAAAACCCGACAGAATATAATGTAATTGTTCTAAAAATAGTTCCTGTTTGTTCGACTGAATATATTATTGTTGTTCTAAAAATAGGTCATGTTTGTTCTACAGAATATAATATTGTTTTCCTAAAAATACGCCATGTTTGTTCTACAGAATGTAATATTGTTGGTCTAAAAATTAATCATGTTTGTTCTAGAAAATATAATATTGTTGTTCTTAAAATAAGTCATAATTGTTCGATGGAATAAAATATTGTTGTTTTAAGAATAGGTCATGTTTGTTATACAGAATATGAAATAATTGTTCTAAAAATAGGTCATAATTTTTCTAAAAATAGGTCATATTTGTCCTACAGAATATAATATTGTTGTTCTAAAAATACGCCATGTTTGTTCTACAGAATGTAATATTGTTGGTCTAAAAATTGGTCATGTTTGTTCTAAAAAATATAATATTGTTGTTCTAAAAATAAGTCATAATTGTTCGATGGAATAAAATATTGTTGTTCTAAGAATAGGTCATGTTTGTTATACATAATATGATATTGTTGTTCTAAAAATAAGTCATGTTTGTTCGATAGAATAAAATATTGTTATTCTAAAAATAAGTCATGTTTGGTCTACATAATATAATATAAGTTAATCTTTCAAAAGAATGTCTGCGTGACAAAACTTGTTATATTAATCTTTAAAGAATATATTTATTTGACAAAAATTATTATAGTTGTTCTACAAAATATATGTTTGCCAGAATGTAATATTGTTGTTCTACAATTTATGATGCGTTTGTTCGATAGCATACATTATAATTTTTAATATGATATGTTTGTTTGAACAAGTTTTGTTCAACAAAATATGATATGTTTTTCTACAAAATAAGTTTGTTCGATAAAATATAACACAGTTTGTTTTTAAAAAATATATATGTTTGTTAGATCGGTTATAATATAATTGTTCTCCAAAATATATGTTTGTTCGACTGACAAAATCTTATTTTAAATTTCGAACTGTTCCTTTTAAAAATATGATGTTTGTTTCTTAGAATATAAATTAAAACATGATATGTTTGTTTAGCAGAATGTAATTAAGTCTTTTATATTAAAGTCAATTACAAATAACTAAATTGAACAGACCTGCCTAATAATTAAAAAGCGTCCTTTCAACTAACTTCTATTTCTATAACATTAGGTAAATATTTCGCTCATTTTAAATGAAATTTAAAAGTTTTAGTAAAAAATAAATAATGTATACAAATATATGATATAAATATCATAAAAAAATAAATCTTTTAAAAGAGAAGAGTGAAATAAATAAGAAAATTACCTGCAGTGAACAACGATGGGGCAAGATCTTCCGCGGTAAGACTTGTTCACTTTCCTAAATAAGAAATGGGGCGGAAACATTTTAACACATTATTATTTCAAACAGAATGTATATTTTTATGTAGTCTCTACCATACTATAAAATATCATTGATATAAATATCGACTTAAAGCCTTGAAGTTAGTATTTTAGAGTTAATTTCCATTAGAATGGACATTTTCAAAAAGGAAAAAGGTACCAAATTTATATAACTTTTATAATTTTAAAGTAAAATTTCGCATCGTTATAAATAGATTTGGATTTTTTATTGAATTTGTTTTCATTAGGATTTGCTCAATTATTATTTTAATTATATATATTTAAAAACAATAAAGTGGGGATTTTACACTCTAATATAGAACTGATAACTCACATTACAACATTTAATTGGGGTAGTTAGATACGACATAAGAATTTTTCTCGTTGTGTTTGTTATTTTATATAGAAGAAGTGAGAAGCCAAGGAAAACAAATAACTTCTTAAAAAATTGAGTTAAGTGCGGTTATAAATAGTTAATACATATGAAATAAGGGCGGCAAATAAATATAAGTAAATAGCTGACATGTGCTGATATCTAGCGGTGTATGAAAGAAGAACTTCTGTAGAATAAGAACAAAATGACGAAATTGTCACTTGTACCCTTTGGCTTCTCACTCCCTCATCTAACAGAAAAAAAGTGGCATTCATATACATAAACAATAAAACTTACACTTACATTCACTTTGCATCCACTTACATAAACAATAAAATGTTCAATAATACAATAACAATAAACACATTTATGTATAATGACAAAAGTGTTAACTCTAATGTCTGACAAGAATTTTCTCCATCATTGTGTTTGCTTTTTATATCTATAAAAATAACGAAACTCACATAAAAAAATAAAATATTCAATAACACAAAATAAATTAGAGCACTTTGAATGATAATGCACAATATGTTTTTCACAGCATCTAAAATAAATATAACACACAAGACGTTTTAAAAAAAAGGGTTTTCAATTCCAGAAGTCAATGTTGTCCATCGCATGCAGAATCCTCCATTTGATAAACTTTATTTTTCTGCCCCAACAATGAAACTCCGGCGCTGTTTCCGAGTCGAGCCTCACTCGGATGGGCGAGTCCATTGTCGTACGTCCTGTTGACTGTCACAGCAGCACAGCGTTAACAATGCACAACGAATCTTCTCAAAGAACAGAATACGTTCTGCATTATTAATGGTGGGCTGCCGCAGGCAACATGAAAAGGTGCAACGTCTGGGATTCGAAAGCGTCTGCTT
Organism: Troglohyphantes excavatus; assembly: GCA_963932185.1. Classification (NCBI taxonomy): domain Eukaryota; kingdom Metazoa; phylum Arthropoda; class Arachnida; order Araneae; family Linyphiidae; genus Troglohyphantes; species Troglohyphantes excavatus. The sequence continues at coordinate 38,039,249 of OZ010666.1, forward strand.
CGATTGTCGGAGAGAAATCAAATAGCGCTCGGGAATGGGAGTTGGATGGATGTTTTTGTAGGAGGAATCTTGAAGACTGCAGTCGGAAAAGACTTCTGGCGTAAAAGTTTAGCTTGGCAGATAGGGATGTATTTTTTATTCATTGAGAACGATTTTTGGAGAAAGAAGCTGTTAACAGGGTCTTCACTAATAGGAGGGACGGGGAGGGAGACCCCCCCCCCCATCTCAATGTTGGGAAATTCTTGCAGACCTGGCAAAATCACGAACCAAGTTGGCAAATTTGTGAAACATATTGCGTTTTTTTAATGAAACTAAGAAGTTGAAAAAAATGCCAAATTCATGTTCGTTAAAGTTTTTCAACTAATTTTGTGATTTTGCCAAGTAAACAGGAATTTACCAACTTTTTTAATGCCCACATAGGCATGAAATATGGTGTGGAAATCATTGTAAAAAAATACAATATTTTAATACATTTTACTCCTGGTCAGATTGACAATTTCTTAGCTAGTTGCAAACTTGTGAAACATTTCGCTGTTTTTTAAATAAAACTAACAAGTTTTACTTTAAAATAAGCTAACTGTTTCACAAGCTTGCCAACTAGGTTTGTGATTTTGCCAAATCTACAGGGATTTATAAAACATTCTTACCGCCCACGTAGGCATGAAAAATATCGGGGAAATCATTGTAAAAAATTGCAATATTTTAATAAATTTTACTTCTGGTCTGGTTGTCAATTTCCCATTCTGTAGCATTTGATAAATGTACGTATCTACATTTGAATAATTTTGATCAATTTATCTTTACAAAGTTTAACGTATTTTAAAGTGAAATCTTAATTACATGATATTTTCTGTTTAATGAATTTTACTTCTAATTTTTTGTATGTAACGGACAGATATTTGAAACTAAAATATTTCGCCAAAGATGCAATTCCTCTTGTAAACACACATATTCTTTTTTTTAAATAATATTTTCATAATAAATAAATTATAAAGTGTTTGATTATTTCTTTAGAAAGAAGATTACATTTAAGTACAATATATTTTATTACGCAATTCCATTCAATTCCATTAAAATTATTTATGAATAAATTTGAACAACACTCAAATGCGCTCCCACTAAACAATCAATTTGTCGATTATATAAATATGATTCTTAGCACATCAAGATCATTCCTTTACATAAGGAACTTTAAAATTAATTTAGAAAATCTTATAAAAGAGCCCGGGCTTTCAAATAAAGATGAAAGTAATGAACAGACTTTTGTATTCACCACCCTTTAAAAGCAGCATTCTTTTTGAAGCATGTCCTTAGGTTGTATGACATAATTTTCAGATTTTCCCTACTCCACATCCCTTTCCCCCGTCCTTGTTATGAAAAGCCACGGAAGCTGAGTTGCAATTCACGGCGATATTTAAAGTAAACACCGCATTTTCTTTTCAAAAACTTCCCATCTTATGATTTTTATTAAATTTATAAGAGAGTTATTTTCCCGGATCATTTAATTAGAGAGAAAAGCGGACATTTAAATTAGTAGGGTAGTTTTCGATAATTATATAACCTCTCTTTTATCGAGGGGATAATGATGTTATTGTTTCAGAGGAAATTGGAGCGCCAAAAAAAAAGAATGGCCGTTGAGAAAAATCCACTTATACGGACCTGTTAGGAATTTGCGAGATGCAATATGCTTTAGAAGTGGAGCCGCATGTTTTCTTGAAAGAGTTAAAGTAACATATTAAAGTAAGGTGAAGGAATTTCGAAGTAAAAAAAATCATTTTGTAACGGTTTAAATATAACTAAGTTTAAAATTTATGAATAACTTATTTTTCTGATTAAAATGGTATTCTTGATCTCAGAAAAACGTGCAGAGTTTGAACTGTAAACGGAAACTTAATAGTTGAATATAACTTACATTTGAAGTAGAAAATGTTATATAAATTTTTAATATTTACACTTAAATTTTTTTTAATATTAGATTTGTTACGAATAAAATTATCAATATTTAGAAACAGTGTGTTTCTGGCATCTTATAACTATTTTTTATGATGGAATTTCTTCTAATTTCTATGATTTTATTGAAATATATCATTTACGGTATAAATACAGACCTCCAAATAAACTTTAAAATGTGATTGAAATAAAAAAACAATCCAACTTAACAGACATTATTAGTTTTGTACTAGTAAAATATCGTTTATATTATAAATTATTATAAAAATCTGTAAATATATTCTGAATGTTGAAATGTGATAATTTCTATTAAAACAATTTTTAAATTAATTATTAATTTTTTAGATCAGAAGTTATCTAATTCAAATATCGGATTGGGTGCATATAAGTCATATTTACAAATACAATTTGTAATTGTTCTTAATGCATATATGTCAAACACGAATAGATAGTAATAATTACTACGTGCATTAGTATTATTTAAAAAATATACTACTAAATAACATAACTATACACGAAAATATAACGTTACATATCTGAAAAGAGGAGTTTGTTAATAGAATTTGATGACAACATATAAATATAAACATCATAATTAAAAGACAACACAATCCTAAGCAGTCTTCTAGCCGCTTGCACGTATTCTTGGAGTCACAGAAGTCCACACTCAGAAAGCAGAGAAGGGCCCAACAACAACCATCACTTTTGTGACTATGCAATTCTTCATGTATCAAAATTGCAACAATCACAAAAATGATGGACATCACTGAGCAAAGGCAGATTGTGTGAGGAGAAGAGAGTGAGCAGAGAGAAGATGGAGATGATAGAAGAAAGTAGATGAAAATAGAGGATGTTCTTGTGTTCTTACGCAGCGAAATATGTACTTACGGTTTTTTGTAAAATTATACAACAGTTTCAATAATACAGTAGATAACCGTACTACATGTGCAAAAAATATTCACCTCTCAAACTTAATTTTTTATGCTAGCTTGCAGCAGATACATTAATTAATAAAAACAGGCCTCATTATTGAAGAAATAAAGTTATAAAGAAGTTACAATAACGAGCTATTTAAAAAAAAAAATTTAAAGGTTTTTCAGAGTTGGCCTTTTTTTTGCATACGTGTGATTAATAAAACTTCATTATAAACGTATCAGATATAATATTTTTTTTCAACAAATATTTAACATCTGTATTACATGTTAAATATTTGCTATATATAGTTCTAAGAAAAGTATAATAATGTCAAATATAATTCATATTATACAACAGACACAAGATACATTTACCCTTAAGTATTCACTTCGTCTAAATGAATGTTTTAAATTATTTTGATGTTTGCATAACATATTTGGAAATTTCTCTAATAGTAGTATTCTTACTATCTTACGCTTATTGCTAATACATTTTTCATTTTCAATAGATTACGTGAAGACTTTAGGGTAATTAAATAAAATTAAAGCAATAATACACATATTAACAGTTAATAAGTCAGTTATTCAATTATACAACGAGAAAAATTCATGAAAATACCCTAAATATAAAAATATAAAAACTATCTTAAATAATTTAAGTATTTAAAATTTATTGGAATAATATTATATTGAGTTATATTATTGATATAGTACACTTAAAAAATAAATATTATTAAAATTTGAATAGTTATAATATTGTGGTGTTAAGTACATAGAAGTCCAGTTTTAAAAACCTCATTCAGTATTTAAAGTAATTTTTCAATGCTTTCTACGATATACATGTATATGAATAAATGATGACTTATAAATATACACACACTCTAAGATAAGATAGGATAATGAGTATGGAAACAAATATTATCTATAATAAAACCAATGCAAATAAAATTGAGTAATAAATTAAATAATTAAGAAAAATTATAAACTATTTTGTTGAGAGTTGAAGTAATTTAATGAAATTAAACAAAATACGAGAACTAATGTTCTTATAAACAATTGCAAAATGCCACGTCTAAATAATATATTTTAAATAATGATTCTCAAGTGAGTGTCTGAAATTTTAGTGTTCTATAATACATTTTGTATCAAATACATAATATTTGTATTTGTGCAAATTAGAAACCTTTATTTTAAACCCAATTTTATTTTCTTCAAAAATATTTTCGTTTCCAAACATTGCATTTAACTTTTGTATTGTTTCAGGATAATTTGAAAATGCCTGTGTTAAATAACATTTGTCCTACAATTGGTAATTACTTTAAAGGCAAAAAAAAAAAAAAAAAAAAAGAGAAAACGAACGCAGGAAACGAAATAAATAAAAACACAAACTTGAAACGAAAAAGTCTAGACATACACAATACCATTTTTCGACGCTCAAAAAAGATAACTAAACACTATTTTAAGAGAAATCCAAACAAAAATCCCCGAACGCAGATCCACTGATGATAACACTTCACTGAGACACAATACCGAAGAAAGGGCATAAGCGTATTGAAGCTGTCGCAACCACTCGAAAATCTCATTTTTCAACTCCAGCCCATATATCTATACGAAACAATTGCTCTTTTTATCATTGTGTTTTCACTAGTGAAGACGGCTCTGGCAATGTCCAGTTCTCATCCCAGATATAGCCGGACATGAGCCGGTCTCTAGACTCTTGAAAAATAAATCGACGCCTGGAACACCCTCTAAAAGGGAATCTTCTTGATTCTCCATTTGAGGAGTTTAATCTTTCGGGGATTTGGGGTATTTCATGGCGTTTCTTTTAGAGAGGTTGGAGGTTTTATTTGGAGTAGGATTTTTTTATAAAAATGTTTTTTTTATATACTTCAGACCTTTCAAACAGATTTCTTCAGAGCCCTTTTGGCATTGGTGGGCTCTGGTAAACGTGTATTTATAAGAAATGGAGTATCTTACAGATATCGACATACGTCTGAAATAATATAGATGGTAATGTATAAACCTAAGAAGATTATAAATAGAGAGTATGTCCAGGACCCGATTAAGAAATCGAAATAAGGAAAACCCGTTTTTAAATGACGGCTCAATTGCTATCAAATACTCTGAAACATCAAATCGAACTTTTAAATGCACTAAAATCCTTGCCCTTAATGATATTAAAATGAAACACATTATAAAAACTATAAAAAAAATAATTAATAAATAATGTGTATTCCTAATATCCTATACGCAGGACCTGATTACCGAATAAGCCCGTAAAGCCCAGACTTACACTTTATAATTTTTAGGGGGCCCCCAAATTACACATTTATATAAATATTTAACACCCTCAACCTAGTTTGTTAATAAATTTACCTTTAAAAAATTGCAATAGAAACTTCAGTAAACAAAATTGTCACTTGTTTCGTTAAATTTGTTCAAATATTGGGGAGAAAAATCAAAACGTATATAATATTATAGGAATAAACGTTACTTATTAATTTGTTTTAATATATATTTTGATATGCTTAATTTCAATGCCATTCAGGGGAAAGGATTTTAGTGCATGTAAAAGTTCGCTTTGATGGTCCAGAGTCTATTTGAAAGCATTGGGGGCCCCATTTAAAGGCGGGCTTCCCTTGCCTCAATGTCTTAAACGGGCCCTGCCTGTATGTCTGATTTCCTCCACCTACCCCAATATTCGAATAAATTTAACAAGGCAAGTTGTTTTTTATAAAGTTTGTAATATAATTTTTTAAGGTAAATTCAGTAACAAACTATGTAGGGGTATTAAATAATTATAGGAAATGTGTGCTCTGGAGGCATCTCAAAAATGTAAAATGTAAGCCTGGGTTTCACTAGCCTATTTGGTAACCAATCCCTGAGTTTGTCCGAAATTAGAAAAGGATGTAAACATGTTTTTTATAGATAATATTGATGCGTTATGTCACAGATATGTCAAGTGCATTTTTGTGAATTTTAGGTTAGAGCTTATTTGAATCCCCAAATTTTAATCTATATAGTACTTAATTAAGGTAGAGGCAAATCCTTAATTTTAGTTGGTTAAAATATTTAAGGATTGTTATTTTGCTTTCATTATAACAAAACTAATAACATTCAAATATATGTCCTGAAAAATCAGTGAATTGTCATTTACCATATTTGTGCACTTAGGCTTAGTACTATTTAATTTTTTAAAAATTATTTCTAGGTTATCTACTATTATTATCTAATCTAAACTATCTGTATTATCTAAATGTGAATTACTAAATGAGTTAATTTTTTAAAAATATAGTTAGAGTGAATTTTAAAACATTCAAACTAATTCGTCTGAGTGTAACTTAAACTTAAAGTAACAAAATACTGAGTATTTAAAAATTGAAAATAAATGTTAAGGAAGCACTTAGTACTTAATTTTAATAAGTTAAAAATTATATTGATCCCATTTATGTATAATTATTTTTTTTATCCATTTAAATAAGCTCCATTATAATACCTTCCAACTCTGTAATAATTTTTTTTGTTTAAATAGTTACTAATACATTAATATTTCAATAGAAATAATAAGAAACATAATTGAATTTGACTTCTTTCATTGAATTCATTCTAAAATACAAAAAAAATTAATAACTTCAGTTTTCAATTTAAAAAAAAGGACAACTTAACATTCGGGGTTTAACAAAAAAAAGCTTTCACTCAATTTTCAAAAAGTTAGATGAAAACATTTTTTTTAAAAATTAGGATGAAAAATACAGTTTAACGTAGCTTAAAGGGAGATGGTTGGGGATAATGTTTTAAAAGCTTCACATTTAATCCTCTTTTCGGGTCCCCTCTACCTTCAATTCAAAGCCTTTTGCTCCATTCTTCGTTTTTTGTGTGCACAAATTGAAAGATTTCGCATTAATTGGAGGTAAAAACGCGAAGGTTCCCGGTGCGTTTCTTCTTCTAAAACGTTAAGTAGCTTATAAATGGTAGTTCAGCGATAAACCTCTTTGAACGTTAACGGGAAATACCTTTTAAATGGTTTCCCATCTACAGTTTCACTCAAACTTTTATGCAAAAGATGGATTATCATAAAATAAAAGAGATGATTTCAAACGCAGGCAACCCAGAAGTTAAAAAAGGAATAAAGGATGTGGAATACTGTCTTAAAACATTCGTTGAATAAATTATAGCATAGATGGAATATTTTTTGAATCACTCATATTAAATATTTCGAATCAACTGGAACCAATTTGTTTGAAATAATTTATATCAAAACTAAATTTTTTTGTATAAAAGCGGAATTTTTAAAGTCGACTTTTTGAGATTTGTAAACTCTGACGTTTATTAATAAATGCGAACTATCCTTAGTTGCTAATTGAAATTTTGTAAATAATTTTTGAAAACGTGTGTTAGATTAATTAATGAAATGTATTAATTAAAATTGAGTTTCATTGTTTACTTGTTACCACCTAGTAACACAATTTATTTACTAAAATTATATCACACTTATACAATAAGAATATTAAATAAGCTGCAGTGATCTGGATTTGCTGAAGTTAAAGCAAGATGGAAATTTCCGCACGTGAGCTGTAAGGCATCATTTGTTTGACTTAACAGTTTATATAGTTAACTTGTTTTTAAATAATGAATTAAATCATGCGTTTATAGTAGCCCTAATAACATATAATTAAAATCTTCTGGATAATTAATTGTAGTGCTAGTATTAATTAATTTTAAATGGCGTCTTGAAGCTTGCGTGGCTGCCTCAATCATGCGAGCATGTCCCTCAAGGCTGTGCGTTATAAGTCTAATCTTATTTTTATGTGTTATACAGATGCAAAGAAATTAAACGTTTTCAAAAATATATTTTATGCTATTTCACTTGCATATAAATTATGTTTTCTAAAGGATAGAAGTACAACACCTCAATAAACAATGTGCTTACCAAGCACCGAAAACATGTATTTCAATACAGTTTAATATTTTTAAATACTGACCAACAATTGAAAATGAAGTTATCTAGTACAAAATACGGATCGAAATTAGAGTAGTTTTAAACTATTAATCTTTTTTTGTGCTCTTTATTTGTTCTTTAAATAATTGTTCTATATTTCAGTAAATTAGAGAATATACCATTAAATAGACTACAATGTTAAAAATTTCAGTTCAACGTTGCGCCATATCTTGGTGCTCTGCAGAAACTTACCCCATATTATGATGCAATCTAAGTTGAACCAAAAGTCCTTGACTGAGAGTAGCGCAGCTTTTACCAAAAAATGGTGCAATCTCCTAAACTGCAACCGAAACCTTCGGTGAATTTACAAATCGCGGAATCCGCGCAATCTTCTGGCATTAGTGCCCCGGTTACCCAATTTATAAAATCGTTCAGCTAGTAATCAAAGGATTGCTAGTTCGAGCCCGTGCGATGGTCTTGACAAAGAAAAGTAAAAAAAAAGTAGCAATATTATGATCGAAGGTATTCCAGTTAAATAACGTCGCACTAGAGCTGCACAGTGGGCTATTGGCGCGAAGGTATTCCAGATTCGCTACAAAAATACCAGAAAGTCGCCCAGAACATCCAACAAATTATACCGACGTTTCACCATAATATGGGGTAGCAAAAACGCGAATTTCGGTTCAACGTTTCACCATAAAATGGTGTAACGAAAATATCCAGTATTGATGCAAAGTTTCACCACTAAATTCCATCCACGGTAACATCATAAAATGGTGAAACTAAGCACCAAATAATGGTTGCAGCTAAATGGGTACCAAATTTTGGTGCAAGGTCTTATTAAATTTTTAACACTGTAATGATCGCTGATATTCATGCAAAATAAAGAAGAATCCACCTACCTTCTAAATTCCAGAAGAGCCTTCGTCGAGTTGGGGACTCCGTTATCCGGCCACGACATGAAGTGGAATTGGGTGACAGTTCGCGTTTCACTGGTTCTGAGGTTCTTGAGATAGAAGCTTCTCACCAAGTAGTCATCACACCAGATATGCTCAGAAACCAGATGAACCTAGACAGGGTTTCCAAACATTGCATTGGGGAGGGAGGTATGTTTAAGAGACTACATTTGACTTCTAATCAAATGTCATGTCCTGACATATATGACATAGATAGTTACTAGTAAAAGATGTACTGTTAAAATAATTGAAAGTGTCGTCGTAATCTATATAAATAAAAACTATCTTTCCCATAAAAATATGGACTTCTGCTGGAATCTATTTGAGAAAATTAATTATGTAGATTCGTTTAAAAAGTTACAAAAGCTGCATTTAGTGTTTTCTATAATATTAATCTTCCTCAAAATAATTGGGACCAATCGACATTTGCATCAATGAAGGTTATCTGCTATTATAGTCTACTATCTATTATTAGAGTGGCTACGAATCATGTTTCTGCGAATCACTCTTTAATTTTATTTGGATCAATGTCACTTTAGAAATACCGAAATAGATTACCGACGGTAGTTCGAGATCTATTACTAAATAATGACACAAAACTGCTAGAGAAAACGAAGCCTTGGTTTGATTATTAGTGCAAGCTCGAAAAGTTCTTATAACGATTTAATTATCTTACCAATTTGGTCATTTGACTACAAATGACGCATGATATCATAATAATTGTTTTATATTTACCCAATTTACGTCACAAAAAAGCTACACGGATTCATGATATACACAAAAAGAAACTCTTATCTTTTATTCTTGCAACGAAAAAAAAAAAAAGAATGAACGAACTGCAAAATGGTCCAATGAAAGATAAATACATCTTAAAAATAGCATTTCGAAAACAATTCCTCTAAGAATAAACAATAGCATAGAAGCTGTCATTTTTCTACCTGTATATTTATGTTACCTATTCAACAAAAAAAAAAAAACGAGTTTCACTCCTAAACATCTTTATAAAAATAACGCTTTGTCAATCTTGCGTTCCCTTTGAGGCTGTTAAATGCGAAGGGTGGTTTACTATAAAGCCCTGCTTGTCATAACATGCGTACCTCGTAGATGTGGTAGACTTCGCTTCCTTCCTCCGGCCAGTAACGATGACACATGGCCACTCCGTTCTCCATCAGTCTGCTCAGCATCACGATGACAACGCTTCCCTGTTCCCAAATCATCTACAAAGAAAAGAGTAAATACATCGTTTCAAACAATTCCTTCTAAAGCATGTTACCAACACTTTTATTAAACAAATTACAAACATGTTTGGCTTCAAGAATAAAATCGGCTGTCGGTGTGAAGGATTTTATGCGAAACGTTATTTCAGTAGGTTATAGAAATAAGGTTAGGTTTCTCCAACGAAAACTTCGTTAATAGAAGAAAGATAACCATACAGTGATGGAATAGATCACCCTGGTTTGGTTTGGTTTTATTAATTAACGTCGCACTAGAGCTGCACAGTGGGCTATTGGCGACGGTTCGGGGCCTATCTCGAAGGAAAGACCCGGGAACGATGCCTCTTATTTTTGAACCATGATCAGATGACGAGGAAACACCAGAACTGGCACCCGATGCTTTCAATAGACGTCGGGACTTCGGACCCCAATCAGATTGATCGTGCACCAGTCCCGTATACACGCCTTTAATTTTTTGCGGATGTTCTGGGCGACTTTTTTAGTATTTTGTAGGGACGCTGGCAACCCTCAGATCACAAGATCACTACTTTTACTTTTCTTTGTCAAGTCCATCGCCTGGCATCGAACCGGGAACCTTCGTATTCCCAGCTGACGCCTTTAACCGCTAGGCCACGGAGGCCTATAGATCACCCTGAAAGGATAAAATTTTGTTTCTGTCGTGTTACTCCATGTAGCTGATTTTGAAGACTTTTCCTATTAAGATGATTTTGGTTTCCAGCATTATCAAAATATTCTCTTACCCCCACATCGAATTCTACAGACTAAAAATATTTTTCTACTGATCCGAATGCAGAGCAATCACCTTTTACTTCAACTGTGAAGAAGTTTTCTCTAAAATTATTCTTAATTTAACTTAAATTCGATGTTTTTGTATAGTATTTATAAAGAAGAAGTTTGAATGCCAAGTTTACTACAAATTCGAAAAATATGTATGCTATACAAAAAATGAGTTCCAAATTTTGTTCCATTTCGAAAATATTTACATGATTCCCATTGGCAGTGATAATAAGGCTAACCGCGCACTTAGGAACTATTGGACAAGAAAATAAACTATTAATTTTCATTAAATTCAAATTATATTCGCTCATTGAGCCGCGATAACAGCTCGTGCAAATAAACAACAATTTGGCGATTTTGTATGGATTGTGGTAATCCGAGTTGCTAACTTTTAATCAACTGAACTACTAAAAAACAATACGCCAACTGCGAGCTGTTATTTAATTGCATCCAATTCAGGGCTGCCAGGTCCAAGATTTCGTATCGCCGAATTTCCTATTCATCGACCGTGTGCTGATTAGTGATGATAGGTTAACAAAATTGGCCGGTTTTCGCACATTTGGCATTTATGTTAGCTTAATGAACTACTATAAGTGAAACATATACTTTTTACTGCTCGGTATCTGCCTAAATAAATCAAGTAGAACTATACAATTTTGAGGGAAGATGCATATGTACGTAAAGCTTTCATCTACATCAAATCCCCTTTTTTCACTTCCCCTTTCAATTGTAAAAATTCAGCATTAACATTTTTAGAACAGATAAATTTTCGACAATGAATTTTTTCAAAAAATATTTTCAATATTTTAAATTTGGAAACTTATTGCTGACTTGAAATTTTTTATGTTATAAAACTTTTACATTCCGTTGAATTAATCTAAGAATTAAAAACTAAAAATAATAAAATTTGTAACTTTTAAATCTGGTAATTTACAATAAATATATAGAAGTTTTGAAGATTTTCACAATTTAAAATTTGGACTCATTTATTTTATTTTGATGATGCATGCATGTATGTATGAAAGAAGACCTACCTGCCAGAAGTCAGCTGCAGTCTGAGGTAAAGGTCCTTGAGTGGCAATATACGCTGGATTGCGAGGATCGTGGTCCGTCTTAAGAGATTAAACAAAAAAAATAAAGTTATAGGGTACGTAAAAAACAAAAATATACTAAATACAAAAACATAATAATAGTTTAATAGTATTAAAATTCTTCCCGATAAATTTCTTAAAATTACTTTAATTTTTTTCTGTTACAATAATATTTGTGAAGAAAAAATTTATTTGTAATATTTAGCTTTTTGAAAATGAATTGAATGTTTTTTTTATATAATTATTACACATAATAATTAGAATGTTTCAATTTTAATATCTATTTTGTTATAAATGATAACTTTGGTTATAAATTTAAAACAAATTCTATGCACGTGTAAAAAAAAACTTTCAGCAAATTAAAGAGTTATTTGTATATGAATTCAAACAATTTAAATTGATTATTCATTTATATCCCCATACACTTTATGAGTTTTAATTTTATTGCTTGTTTTTTACTAAATATTATAAAATTCAATAACGAAAAAAGTAACATAGTTATATATTTCAAAATAGTTAAGATTCTTTATTAATAGTTAAGTAAATGACAGTTAAAAAAGCCCACTTCAAAATAAATGAGAAAACAGTTTTAAAGTGAAATCCGATTTCTGAACACACGCGCAAAATACATGAACATTTTAAAACTGTATATTTTATAATTAAATATAATTTATAAAATATTTTTACATTACTACGTTTATAGTTAAATCATATTTAGTTATAGTTTATACTTACTATGCTGCTAGAGTTGATGTAATCTGATCCAGAGACATTTGAAAGTTCATTGAGAACTACTCGTGAGTGGTCATCTGAAAAGAAAATTATATTTATTAAAAATTATAAAAGAAAAATAAATAACTAAAATATTTAAAAAGGTAAAAAATTTAAATATATTTTTCTTTGAACTCATGTAAATTGTACTTATATAAGAGTGGAATTTAAAAATATAAACTCAAGTATCTCTCTCTCTTAAACGACAATATAATGAAAAGTGACGTCACAACACATCACTATTGTTACACGATATGGATCGGTTTCTTGTATTGCGATGTTTAATATCACATTGTACCATCACTACGGCATTTGGGACCTTCGTAATACTAATGTTAGGGACTTTTCAGATACTAAAATGAGGGATGTCTGTGATAATATTGTGATATTATAGTACAACATTTTAATGACAATTCAGCCTTTAAGGGTGATAATGTGTTTTCTGAAAACACTGCAACATTTCATAATTGTATTTTCAGTATTCCACAGATATATCACAGAGTAATTTGCGTTTTTTATTACAAAACAATATTGTTGAGTATGTATTTTTTATTTTCTGTATTCTTAGAGATAATAAAAAAATAATTTAACAAATGTAAATAAATCTTTAAAACTAAGGTAATATGTAAATAATTTAAAATGATTATTTGATGTGGGAAATGCATCTTCATATTTTCTTCTCTCACATATACTGATTTATTAATAATTAGTTATTTTACATTATACAAAAATATGCATATAAATTATGCTCGCATAGGCAGTTCCTGATGTTTAGAATTTTAATGCAGTATATTTTATACTTAAATTTTAATAAAATGTATTAAATATTTTCTTAGATATAATGTTACGAATTTTGTATTTTAATAAAATGTATTAAATATTTTCTTAGATATAATGTTACGAATTTTGTATTTCAATAAAATATTGAAAATCCAAAAATCGGCAGGAAAGCAATAGTTGACGATCATTTTATTCAACACTACTTCGAAACACGAGACAAAATCAATAAAAACCTTTTATACTCTCCAACCTTAATCCATAGGAAATCACTAACGTAAATATGATATTGCGGAAACAACGGAACCCCCTATATATCGTTGTTTAATTAATTTGTTACCTGAAACTTCCAATTTACCGCCAATTTCATCCCCTGCCCCCTTCTACAAGACTTACAGACAAAAAAACCTGACGTGAAAGAGGATTATATCTGCTGAAAGAATCGAGATTAAAATGCAAAAATAGTATTAGTGGAGCCAAGCTTCAAAAAATAATATTTCAGTCTCCGTCTTGATAAAATCTACAATAATAAAAGTAATGCCAAAATCTTTTTTACGGTTGAGGGGACTTTTTTTAAAATTAATCATCTTGTTCTTCTAAGGACATGTTTTAAATTAAATGTAAATTTAAGTAAGGTAGTGCAAGTGATTATTTGAATAAATTGAATTTAACATTCAATTTATTGGGACTTTGATTTTGTTGTCATATCCATTATGGTTAGATGACATGAATGCTTAAAAAATGTCTTGATGTTTGTTGTACAAATATTATTTGTTTGCAAAACCTGGCTATCAATCAGAGAATAAATAGAAAAGGTAAACTTTCCTTTGATAACAATGTACGATTTGGGAAATTTTTATTATTTAATCTTTAAATGCTTAAAAATTTCAATCTTAATTGTTTGTTTTTAAATTAATTTAGATATAAGCTGGTGTTTACCCTAAAAATGAAAATATTGTTTTTTAAAATTGCTTTAGTAAAATTGATTGTTAAAAAATATTTTCATCGATATCGAAAGAGTTTAAATGAAATGCATTTCTGTACTCAAGCTTTGGTTTTATTATAAGAAATTCAACAAGCTAAATATTTTTATTCGTCGAGAAATATTTACTGTCATTAAGTTTTTACGTTTATTAATTTATGAATAAAATACTTAACTAAGCTGTTCATGTATATTCGCTCTACTTTTGTTGACGGATCCGAGATTGGAGAGTTCGAAGTTGGATCTTAGACTGATCTCGCACATATTTTTTTAGATATTTACACCAGTGAGAACTTTGAGGCACATCATATTTAATTTACACTAGTTAAACACGCTTCGAGTCTTGAGTTTGTACTCCAATCCCACTTTTGGTGTCATGCCAACTAGGCTATCTAGGTAACTAGGCAACTAGGAGGCACCGTCCCCTACTCACTAACCACCGGACGATTGCTAGTATTGTATAAACGAGAACGAGAGACGCAATCCTCGTTGGTTTGCTCACATTAATTCCATGCCCTGTAATTGAATTCAGCTCGTTTGTCAATGTCTACGTTTTGAAATGTAGATGGCGCCACGATGATATTTTCGTTTTGTTTTTTAAGTGTAATAAACTAAATATTTGCCAAATATTTAATAGTTTTAGCACGTTTTGGCGCATCTACAGTCCACTCCCTTTCAAATAACGCCTTGATCATAAAAATTGGTTATATAGTTTAGGAGGGAGATGACTGTGAAAATATTCAGTCTTTCCTTTTAAATATATATAGATTTCCCAATTAGGTAACGTGTTCTTCGATAGGCTTATATAGCAGAGGGGCGAGCTCGTAATCGGAGGTTTGCGAGTTCGGTTCTTTGAGGAAATTTGGGATTTCGAGAAAGTAACAAATAAGAAAATGTATTGTAGACTTACAGGGTAAGACATCAGTGTATCGGTTCTTCTTGACGTTAGGCGGTTGCGTGGCGGCTAAAGTGGAGCACAGTTCGGCCTCATAGGCGCAGAGTGCTTCCCATTCACGATCCAATCGATTTTTGTTCTTAAGGTGATCCTCCATATAGGACTGAAATGAAATATAACACTTCTTTTGAGAAATATTCATATTTAGAGATAAAAAAATACGTCTAGGTCTACTAATACAAAATAAAAAATAATATAAAAACATTTATAAACATTTAAACCGTAGAAACAGAGTACTTACCAGAATCATATGTCCGGTAGATATGTCCATATTAGAAGTTACAGGTTCTTCGTTCCTAAAAATTGAATATGTTTTTGTTATTTATTGTTACTGCTACATGAAGACCATAACTATTTTAGTGATTTCTGAGGAAGTATTCAGCAATAAGGAAATGTCTTACGTAGGAAAATATTTGAAATATTTAATCGTAGAAAAAAATATTATATATGTATTTGTTATTTAGGTTCATTGAATTAAAATAGAATTTTTGATTTTTTAAAACAATATTTGGCATTATTATAGAGTACTTATCAAGTGTGCTATTATGAGAAGAATGATGACAGTATATACGGAGTGATTGTGATGAAAATGAAAAATATATACTTTCAAGCCTCATATTTGTTAACCCATAATTCCGAATTGACGTTTCATTGTTCTTGTCGTTCATTGTTATAATTGTTCTTCTCGTTTATCAGCTTGGTACAAAGAAATTACATCCCTATTGATAACAAAGGCATTGATATCTACATTTCAATAAACATTGAAACCTTATAGTTTTTTTTACCATAGAAGAAACTTACAAAATAATAGATTTTTTTATTATTACAGAAATTATTAATGCAATGTAAAAGAAAATATGTACCCAATTCAGAACCATAATAAGATATTTTATTATACATTTTTAAATCCATTTTTGACATTATTATAATCGCAACTATCCAATAAAATCGCACCCATTGAATAATCTGTTTATGGATTATAATAAAAATTAATGGTTTTCATATAACCTAACATTTCAAAACTTTTAGGAGGTTTAAATGGATTCAATACAGTAAACTTCGCGAATAAAATTTAAAAAAAAGGAAGATTTTCAAAGCGAAACTAGCATAATCTCCAGTTGGTAATAGAAATCATCCACTTTTTCAGACAAATTCACTATTTCTTATCTTAAAACAGATATTTCACAATATATTTATGTATTATTCTAATAATATACAAGCTACACGCTGCTTTTTATGAAAATTCTTGCAAATACATCCATTTCCACCAACGTATAAATACCCAGAATAATCGATGGCAGTGTTTAAAACCCACCAAACAATAAATAAAGTGTATAAAATATATCCTCCATAGTTGATCCTGTTCTTACCCAACAAATCTCCGAATCACACACGATCTCACGAAGCACCGAGACTCTCACACACTTCAAAAACGGCACATTAAAATATTCGAGTCCCATTTTAAACTTTCATGTACCGCCAGAGATGTACAAACACCCTTTTAAGCTGCTATTACGGGGACTCGGGGAAGCAGACGGTTATAACTATTTCGTAAAACAAGTTTCTCCAGACCCTCCTTCGTTTTGAAATGAATAAAATGTTAAAAATGAAAATAAAAATGGCGGAAAACGTGCTCAGAATACCAATACTCAGATGCAGTCTGGTCTACACGAGGAAGGGCGTTTTAGTTTTGAATGATGCGCACTTCCTTATCAAGAATGGGTATCTTCTTTAGAAGGGGAGTTAGATCGCCCGTTTTCCTTTATATATTTAGATAAATACCTGTAAATCCTCGAAATTAATTATGCATTATGGATCAATAAAAAATGCAGCTCGTATAAATATTTATTAGATTGAAAATTAGACATAATCTCGGAATGATTTTCGCTATTATTATAATAAGATGTATAACAGTTTATATTTATTGGCAGGGCCGCCCTTAACAGCCCCGGGGCTGAGTGCAAACCTAGCCGCAAAGCCCCTTTGGTTGATATCCCCAATTTGTTTACCAACCGTTCTATATTGTACTAATTCAACTTCCGAATGTGTCCTAATCCCCGTCCCTCTATAAAAACAGTATAAACTATTTACAAAAATTTATCGACACTGCTCCGAAAGTTGCTGCGAATAAATTTATCGTCAAAAGTTGCAAAATATTTTCTTTAATTATTTACAAAACGTTAAAATATTTTGTTATATTTGACAAATTTCGTATTTTTTTTTGCTGGAACAGATATACGATGAATACTTTACAGAGTTTTTTTTTAATCAAATTTGAGTAACCATTTTTAACAATAGACTGAGAGTTGTATATTTTCCAAAGATTACAAATTGAGACTTATGTAGGTTTTCAATATAACTTGCGTTTTATGTTAAATCGAATATTATATACATTTATACGTGTGACATTTATAAAACAATTAAAATAGTGGAAAATAAAAATAGTTCTTTGGTTTATTATTAAGTTACACTATTTACAGTTGATTAATTTCAACGAGATTGAGCTTATGAATATTGTTGACAATGCGCACAATGCAAAGTGTAGTGGAACGTCATGTTTGTGCCTTTAAAAAACTCTCTGGAAATTAAAACTAAAAACTGCCAGATCTACGTTATCTATACCTCTGAATATCACTAGTAGTTTTATCGTTTGAATATATCACACATAATATGGCAGTAATTAATTGTAACTATACATACAAATCTAACACAAGTAATATAATTACTTTGGCAAATAATTACAGTTCAATTTTAAAATTTTAAAATAAACAACTATTCGATATGTTGAAATAATTTTATATTTGTAAAGTCAATGAACTATTAATAAGCCATGTTAAACAATATGGAGATCACATAGAACTGAGCTCAAAGAAATACAAAATTAATCATATATATATATATATATATATATATATATATTATTTCTGTAGTAAATATCCCTTTTAAGGCTCTTGTACTCAATGGATCTTAATACATAAGGTGTCAAAAGAAAGAGAATTTTCAGGAGCAGTGACGAATCGTGCGTTCATCTCATAAATATGGACGTGTTTTTTTGAAAAATGCGTTAAAAATAATTTATTTAAACTTGTTTTTTTTTTAATAAACCGTTGATACTGCTGCCATCTATACATGATCAGAAGCGTTAAACTTATATGATTTTTTGGCTGTAAGAAATACGCCAATATATTTCGCCCTTGCAATGAATGGGTGTGTGTTTGGGGGGGGGATTGTTTATGTGACAATTATTGCACACGCATGCTAGTAAAAATATAATTTATTAATTATACAAATCCTTCAAAATTATATACTTTCACTTTTATTTCAGCGAAAGATTTTGAAAATTAAATTGCTTCTTTCCAGCAAAAAAGCATTTCATATTTCCACGAGAATTTACAAGAAACTTTTCCTTTTAGTAAAATACAAATTTCCTAGACTTTTCTTATGGACAACCACTATGAAATTTCTGTAACGATTTGAGTACACAGCGGAACATTACTGTTGAAGCATCGTCCTACTCGGATAAGACAAGAGTTTTGAATAATTCACGGGGCCGGATGGAAAATACACACCGCACCATTCCCATGACAACCGCCAAGCAGTTATCCCGGAGCAGTAATTCATCTTTTAGGGATGAGAGTGGCGAGCATTTGAAAGGCGGAAGTGTTTTTGGCGAATTTCTTGAAAGACTCTCGGAAAGGCCCCGTGATAAATTGTGTCAAATGGTGCAAGGAGTTCCTGCAGAGTGATGGTTTTTTAAGTTTCTAGATGGATAGGGAATGGACTGCTTGATTTTTATGGTAACTATGGTACTATGTATTTTTTTTTCGATACTAAGTCTATTTGTCTATGTTTTTGTAGTCTAAAGTCTTTTTTGTTTAATATGTAATCATGGTTTGGTTTGGTTTGGTTTTGTTAATTAACGTCGCACTAGAGCTGCACAGTGGGCTATTGGCGACGGTTCGGGGTCAATCTCGAAGGAAAGACCTGGGAACACATACACATTCACACACACATTCATACACACATTCATACATGCACCTCGTTATTTTAGAACCATGGTCAGATGACGAGGAAACACCTGAACTGGCACCCAACGCCTTCAATAGACGTCGGGACTTTGGACCCCGATCAGATTTATCGTGCACTAGTCCCGTATACACGCCAGTATAATTTGTTGGATATTCTGGACGACTTTCTAGTATTTTTTTAGCGAAGCTGGCAACCCTCCGATCGCAAGATCACTACTTTTTTACTTTTCCATTGCACGGATTCGAACCACCAATCCTCTGATTAGTAGCTGAACGCCTTACCAACTGAGCAACTGGGGCTCTAATATGTAATCATGAGTAGAATGTAATCATGAGTAGAATAAGTAGCAGCATAAGTATCATATACTTATTTTACTCATGCTCTGATAACTATGGTGCTGTGTATTTTTTTTCGATACTAAGTCTATTTGTCTATGTTTTTGTAGTCTAAGGTCTATTTGTTTAATATGTAATCATGAGTAGAATAAGTAGAAGCATAAGTATCATATACTTAGTCTACTCATGCTCTGATAACTATGGTACTATGTATTTTTTTTCGATACTAAGTCTATTTGTCTATGTTTTCGTAGTCTAAAGTCTATTTGTTTAGTATGTAATCATGAGTAGAATAAGTAGAACATGAATTGCGTCCCAAAATCTGAGGGGACCCGGAAAGTCAATTCCTTAAAAAATAATCTTTTTTATTATTATTGTAGTTTTGAAATGTCCTAAACCTTTTTTTTCTGACGCATTTTGAATTTGGTTTCAACGATAAATAGAAGTATTTTATAACAAAACATTTTCCTAATAACGTTAAAGATATTTTTGTTTATTTTACATATCAGAATTATGTTTCATAAGCTCGATATATATTTACTCAGCAACTGCACTTTTAAAAATTTAAGTTCAACATTGTACCATATCTTGGTGTTCTGTAGTAACTTATACCATATTTTGGGGCAATCTAGGTTGAACCAAAAATCCTTGAACGAGAATAGCGATACTTTTACCAAAAAATGATGCAATCTCCTAAACTGCAACCGAAACCTTTGTGAATCTACAAACTGGGGAATCTTCTCAATCCTTGCATTAGGGGGCCGGTTGCCCAGTGGATAAAGGCGTTCAGCTGGTAATCAGAGATTTGCTAGTTTGAGCCCGTGCGGTGGACTTGACAAAGAAGTAAAAAAGTAGTGGTTTTGTAATTGGAGTTTTTTTCTTTCTAACACATTTTAAATTTTGTTTCTAAGATAAATAGAAGTTTAAAAAACAAAACGTTTTTGTTCAACTAAAACTGGCAAAACTAACGTTAAAGATATTTTTGTTTATTTTATATCTCAGAATTAGGTTTTATAACTCAATATACTTTTCCTCAGCAAGTACTGCAGTTAAACATTTCTTTACGTGAGTTTACTGTAAAGGGTTTATTTTGCAATATAACAATATTTTAATTAGTTAGGCCATTTTTAAGATTAAAAAAATTTCATTTTGGTGTTTGTCAAGTAAATATATTGTTTTCAAATTTTAAAATATTTCGATTGATAAATCCGAACTTCAGTGTATGTAAAAATGTTCCACAAGTACATAGATATCAAATTTATATCTGTAACTTTTAAAACTGCTGAGAAAAAGATACATAAAATGGTGTTCCTTAACATGGAAAACATAGGGCTTTCCGGGTCTTTATAACCTATTCAGTGATGATAAAAAGATCAAAATTGCATGTTTGTTTTTTCTAAAATATAGTTTAATTTATATTTCCAACAAAATACTTGTTTAATTGTTTTATTGATTTAGTAAAGATGGCTAAAATTTCTCAAATTTTTCTGAGTATAAATGTTTAGGGCATTACTGAAAGACATGGCAATATACGACTGACTTGCTTTAGATGGATAAATATATGATTGTGTAGTTTAATCGAATACATAATAATAACATGAAACGAAACACTATTCTATTAATTCGCAATGCTATCAAACGTACTATCTTCTTAGAAGACATTTTGACATTGCAAGCGGTCAAATCATTGCGCTGCTAAATCGGGTTATAAATATACCGATGGTAATTGTTTAATATAAATAATTCTTCTTATCAATAAGTATAAATTATTATTTGCTAATTGTTCTTAATAAATATTGTGATTACGTAATTATACCAAGTTTTAAGTCAATATGTTATTTGAAAGGAAGTTTAAATTGAATTACAAAATTTGATGATTTCACGACAAATTAAATATAAAATGATAAATAAAATGCAAATTGTTATTTACATTATCACAATTTCCTTTTCTTAAAGATTATTTTGGTATAATAAGTCGCCCGTTAGAAACTTTTTCTTTTAAAAAATTAAGTTTGTTGATAAAAAAATATATATTTAGTTTTTTTTAATACCTAATTTGTGTTTCAAAATAAAATTATTCTAAACTAAAAGTTACAAAAACCACAGTTCTGAATTTCTTTCTAATCGTTATAATGAAATAAACGCTACCACTTTTACTTTTATCACATCACGAAGGGGGGAAGAAAAAAAACGCCTACAAGACAAACGACTTAAATAACCGTGAAAGAAAGGGGAAACATTTTAACAATAATCTCCGGAAAGGAAAAGCTTACAACGTCTCTACTAATGGAAGTCAGCGAGAGTCTTAAAGAGCCGCCGAAGTTTCGGCTGCGCAGTGAAAGGCCGCGGCTGCGTATTAATCTCCATTACTTTACAGGCGGCACTTCTACGCCACAGTAATTCCATTAGCAACGATGAAAATGTTCATAAATTAATAAGTTTGAGGTTTGCCTCGCTTCTCGACTTATTGGGAACTAATTCTCCGGCAAACCGTGGCTCTTAGGGTGGGAGAGCGGGTGGGTGGGGTTTAAGGGTACGCTGGGGGGATTTAGGGGAACCCTTGCAGGAAGAGGGCATGCTTTTGTCTCTTCCCTGCCCGTTGCGTGCAACAGTTGAAGAAGATGGCATTGCCCAAAAGATTATTTTTCTTTTAGAATCAATGTATAAGGGTCGTAGAAGTAAATTGTAGTGCTGAGCTTTTATTTTGTAAATTTTTTTTTCTACAATCGATTCTTTTTGAGTCAATTAACAAACCCATATCGTTTACTTTAAAAAAAAATTAATTGTTTTAGCTTGTTTAAAAAAAATAATGTAAAAAATAAATACTATTAATAAAATAATAATAAAGGTTGATTTTTTTTGTCCAGGTTAAAAAATATATAATATAAAAATAATAAGCTGGTTAAATAAAAATAATTATCTTTTGTAGTAAGGACAATAATTTAAAATTATAAGTAGTATTTGCCTCAAGTTACTAATAGTTATCAGGTAAATCAATTTTAATTTAGAGAAAGACGATTTTCTGCTTCTAGTTAATACATATTTTTAAACAAATATAAAATATTTACTATGTGATCATTAACAATGGACTATTTAAGAAATGAATATATAAAATATTTATTAATGTAATTATATTATTCAAATATTAAGAATCTAATTTTTTTGATTATTAAAAACATATGAATTTTCTGTCTGAGCTTTTTATTTTCTTGAAATAAATAAAAGTAAAATTTCAATGCCTAAATAGTTATTTTTCTGGAAAAAAAGGTTATTCATTTAATTGTTAATTTTTAAATTAATTAATAAAATATATAGATTGCATTTTGTGAAATTTTTGGCGCAAAATGTAGTTTTTTAAGTTAACCCACCTATACATTATAAAGGGTTTTGATTTTTATTATTCTACATAAAAATTATAATATAAAACCAATTAAATAAGTGAATTTCTGTTGCTGTATATTATTTATTTCGGAAACTAGCACATATATATTTTTGTATCTCAATTCATATCGTAATAAAGACATGACTTTAAATATTTCAAATTAAAAATAATCTTCAATTACTATTATTTCCATACAGGAATAATAGCGAATTCAATGGGTGTATTCATTTAAAACAGTGTCGTCTCATTCGCTACCCTTTCCGCTAAACTATTGTATGATACATTTTCAATTTCATTTCAGGAATTAGGTTTCAGAATAAAGGATTTGAAACGCATCCCGCCTTTTAGGAACAGCACATTTACGGATTAACTTAATCTCCAGAAGCGGAGAACTTTCTTTCAGTGGAATATGTGACAAATTGTATTGACATACAATGGATTCTATTGTTTCTATTATATTTCCACTTAGGTACTAGTTTTTTTTATCTATTTGATTACCTTCAAAATAAAACGATAATGTATTTGTTGTCCTCTATAGTTTGGTGAAACCTATCATTGTTTCTGTTAGTGTATAATTTTCTCATAAATGGAGATTCATTTAGTTGGTGGTATGGTATATTTTAGTTATTTAATTGAGTTTTGTTACAAAAGAATAAATTATCTGTTATTGAAAACATTGTGTTTATTATTAAGAAATTAAAATGATTCGTTCTGTAATTAATTGTGTATATGCATACAATGAATTGGTTAATAAAAAAGTTATGAAATATATATAATTTCTATTGCATACTTTTATAATGGTGATATATTATTTTTTTATACGTTAGTCATGCATTTTTGAAATATATACTTTGATCATGTTTCCGTCTCATCGGCAATATATTGCATTTTTAAAATTAACCTCGATTTTGCTAAACTTTATTTGTCATTGGAAAATAAACAGAACATAATTACGAAATCCCCTAAACTTAGAAGAATAATTAAACTAATTATTTGTTAGTAGTATACTAGTGTGTCATGGATCATTTCCGGAATATTATTTAATACAAACGTATTAGTTAAACAAAATATATAGTCAAAATTTTCAAGCGAATGAAATAAGAATAAACAAATTCATAAATAAGAATTTTTTTGGTAAATTGATTTAGATTGGTTGAACTAGTTAAAATTACCACTTAGACATTTTGATTGATTTCTAGTAAAACTTGCAATGTTGCGTAATTTTTATAATTTTTTTAATATAATAAGATATAGATCACTTGAATGTTAAATAACCAATTTCAAATTTTAATGAAAATTACTCTTTTTTTAATAATTCGTAACTTTTACCTTAATATATTTAAAAAACAAATTTTATTAAATAACTAATTGATAGTTAACGTAACATAGTCATTTTAACTTGTTTTTTAGGTGAAAATATGCAAGCTACTTATCAATCCTACCTATAAGTGACAAGATCTCTAAAGTTTCCAATATCACCAAATCAGTTAGATACTTAACATTAAAAAAAATAGGAAATATAGGAATAATATATTAATTTTAATGGAATACCAATGACGGTTCTTTCGGAGTAATGATGTATAGACCAAAAAGCACAATTTCAGTCCTCATAGACGCATTCAAATCATTTTTATCTTTAAGGGGGTCCGATACCCAAAATTCGCAAAAAAAGTCATTTTTTTTTTATATTTAAAAAATAATATTCAAACTTATCTTAATAACTCACAAAAAACTGCTTCAAAAAATTCCTATTACTTTTTTAGTTATGAATGTTTTAATGATGTGTTTCTATAACATAGTTGTATCATATGTAAACTTTAAAAGCAAATATCTCTGTTCGTGGTTTTGAAATTTAATGAACACTAAAAATGCTAAGGCTTTTTTACTATTATACTTAAAATCATAATTTTGTGTGTATAGCAAGATAAATATATTTTAAATAGATGTATGCATTCAGATTTCCTCTTTTTACCATAATTTGTTTTTTAAAACCACTTAAAATTGAATTTTATTTTTTTTCGTCAATTTTTTTTCTCCAAAATTTCTAATATATTTTATTTTTTTAAAGTGTCGTATCTGAATCAAAATTTGAATGCATACATCTATTTACATATTATTCAAGAACTTAAATAAAAAAAATTGCTTCAAAATATTGAAAAACAAAAAAGGAGTAGGAATTTTAAAATTGTTAAATAATTTACTAAAATTTTAATTTAAAAATAAATGTGCAATTTAAAAAAAAATTGAGCGTCTTAAAATGGTTTTTTATGCATATTTAGAAAGTGAAAAAAAATTGGATTGTACAAGTATAAAAATAAAAAAAAAATTTCGAAGGTATCGGACCCCCTTAATGGACTCACAACTTTGTACGATGAAAGTACAGTTCTGTAGACGTTGAGTATCCCGAATATGTATTGATATCTCAAGGGGATTTTTTTTTCGATTTAAACAAAGAGTGGACCCTTTCCTTTTTTGCCCTGAATCTTTTGTATGTAAAACTTACCATGATGACGTCGAAGAGTGGCTGGATGTACTGGCCTGACCCTCTTGAGAGAGACTGCGTATCTTCTTCGGCGAATGGGTCGTGTGCGCTGGTTCGGGTTTCTCATTGGCTTTGCTTGCCATACGTTGTCTGCAGAGGTCCTGTTAGCGTGGGAAAAGGCAATAAAACAGGTTAAGTTTCTTCGAATATTTAAGGTTTTTTTTTTGTGTGTGACGAGAGTTTTATTTCAGGGATCTGTTGTCGTTTTTAAGATAAAATTTAGTAAATTGATTCCACTAAAATCAACTATTTAAAAATATTTTTAAATTTAGTAACCTGAAACATTCCCACATACAAGTTATCCGACTCTACTTAATTTTAATATATTTAAATCTTTAATTTGATTAGTTATAGGAATAAGATTTTTAATATTTCTAATGGTAACTTTTAAATATTTTTTTGTGTGTAAGTTTCAGAATAGTTTCAAATTCTTTGGTAGGTATATTTTTATAAAAGGAAAAATGTGTGTGACACCGAAAACTCAATAAAAAAAAATACATTTTTAAAAAAATACTTTTAATTTTCGAAAAAAAAAAAATCCAGCAAGTATACTTTCTGGATTTTAACTAACTAAAATAAACTAATATATTAGTTTTGTTTTAGTCAGCAATTTTATCAAAAAAGATTTCTGTTGGATAAAATGAATAATGTTTATTAATTAATTATGCTTAAGTAATATCTGTTATCATATTTGAATGTTCATTTATCATAACCGTCTCCCTAATGGGATATATATATATATATATCCACCAGCGAAGCGTCCAGCTCCGACAGATGGTTAAGACTAACTATGTATCTCTTATTATTGATATAAATTTATATTGAACTTCTCATTAGAAAATAGTAATTGCAACAAAGAAGATGGTTTAAATTTTAACAAAGTTCCAAATATATCACTAAAACAGAACGCGTTCACCCCCCCCCCCCCCAACCCGTGCATACCTTACCCTAAAGACCGGGAGTCCTAAAGGCAACCATAAAATAACAATCTCCGTCAACCGGATGCCATTCACTCAACCGCCATCCCATCATCCGGCAATAAATACATCTGTTACAACGTGCCGGATAGAGGGAGAGAGAGAGACGAAGATCTTCCCGGATAAAATACGTGATGTGTGAAATAATGAGGAGAAATGTAATGCCAATTAGGGGGAAGGGGGAAGCGAACGATAGGGGGGCATCGGAGCGAGGGGCTTTGAAGTTTAACAGTTCTCTCGCCCCCTCCTAAAACTGTTTGTTAACGTTTCCGGACTGTCTAGCATGAAATCCCCCATCCGGGTGCCTCATTCAACAGATATTCGGAGAGACATCCTCATTTTCACACTGAATAAGCCAGCCGCTGTTCTGTTTTCGGAAGCCGTATTTTATGTGGATCCTACTCCACCAGCATTAAAGTCACTGGTGAAGGCTTGGGTGGAAATGATGATAATGATAATGAAAAGGAGTGCGCTTGCTTGGGGACACCCCCTACCCTGTCTCCTTTTCTAAGGGCTTAAGGCCTTTGTTCTGCACTTAATCCCGGGTTTTGGTATTATTAGAGGGGTCCTCCTCAATGCCATTGTCTGGTAGTTTAAGCCGTATCGGGCTGTCCGAGAGACACCTGAAGTTGTGTTCGGGGAACAAAAGAGTCTAATTGCTTAGTTGCTGAAATTTCAGACTATGGATAATTAGAAGAGGGCTACACTTCTTGGTCACCTGTGCGGGCTTTAATTTCGGGGGGTTTTGTCTTCAAAAGGAGTGTCGTTGGTATTGGTGTTTGGAACTTCGCTTCTTTTTCGATGGGGATTTTAATTTGGATAATAATTAAAGGGTTTTTAATTAAAAAAAAATATTAATCCCCATTTAAAGGAAATCTGAGATGAGGTCTTGTATTTACAAAAGTTAAGGAATACATTCTTTTGTGCTTTAAAATAATGTGAATACAGGCTTAATAAAACTTGTTAAGATAATTTGATTACCAATTTGTTAATCAATACGATTTAATACTAGAATAACTATATTGAAGAGTTAATTAATTTAGTTTGTAAATGTACTTTTTGGCTTAAAATTGATTGAAATTGTGTAGCATAAACAAGGCTAACTGTTACAAATTCAAATATTGACGACCAACAACAGGCTCAAGCCCCAACAAGGTTGGTCCATCTAGTACCTCTTAACTATCCCCCAATGCATATCTAACTTCTTCTTAAAATCCGTTACTCCTTTACAATTAACAATATTCACAGGCAAGTTGTTCCATTTGTCTATTACCCTATTATAGAAATAGTGTTTTCTCCCTTCCCGATGAAAATGGGATTTGTTTAACTTAAACCCATGACCTCTCGTTCTATCACTCATATTAAAATCTAAACCCTCCACATCTCCTTGTTTGATAAATTTGAATAGTTGAATCAAATCTCCCCTAACCCTTCTCTCTTCCAGAATCTACATATTGAAATTTCTTAATCTATCTTCATAATTTATGCCTGAAAATCCTTGAACCATTTTAGTAGCCCTGTGCTGAATTTTCTGTAACAATTCAATGTCTTTTTTAAGATATGGTGACCAGAACTGTACAGCATACTCAAGATGTGGCCTTACTAAACCTCTGTACAATGGCAAACGTCATATATATATATATATATATATATATATATATATATATATATATATATATATATATATATATATATATATATATATATATATATATATATATATATATATATATATATATATATATATATATATATATATATATATATATATATATATATATATATTTAAGGAGTCAAAGCCCTTTAGAACGGCAACATATAATTATTATCTTCAGACACTCGCTAATGCAGACTGTCTGGGAAAATTCTCCAGTTCTTTTGCTTCTCTCGAAAAACTTTATGTTTTTCTTTTCCTTCCTTCACATATAATTCAGCTTTTTTCACTGCTCAAAGCAAATTTGATTTTCTTAGCGCCAATGGAATTTGTTTCTTTTACTAAAAAGGAAAGATCCGTCCCTTTTTCTTATTTCCGAAAAATCAATAGAAAGAAATTTAGATTCTGCTCACTGCGATCTTTTTTGTATTTCTTATTGATATTCCTTCCCGATTATTTCGCCTTTCTTCTTTTCGATTGCTCATTTTGTGTTTGTCTTTAACTACGGTCAGTGATCTAACACATTTCTATGATATTTTTTAGAACGACGAGAGAATAATTCAGGCGGTTCTTAAAACGAATAAAAACACCAGAATTTATATATAAATTTACATTTAAAATAGACATGTTTTTATGTTATTTGTAACAAAAAAAAAGATGTTTGACATAACGTCGCACTAGAGCTGCATAGTGGGCTATGAATAAAAATGGAAAGGTCACTTTCGAGAATAAAATAAGGACAAAGTGTATTTAGTATTTACAAATATTCCTTTGGATACCCCATGCATAGCTTTTAAATTGTTTAAAAGAGATAACTTTTATAAATCAGCAGTAATCATTGTAAATTAAAACTTATATGTACTTTCTTCATTTATAGTTGAAAGACAGACAAAAAAAAAAGTGTACATCTTTGTGATTTTTATATAAATTAGTTAACTCTCTGTAGGAGGTTTTTTTATTCTATCTGTGTTCTGAACCTTTAATATAAAGTTATACTGACACTTTTTCTTTCCTGCAAAATTTTTATTATATATTTATATATATATTATTAGGGTGGGTCGAAAAAACATTTTTTTTCGATAGCGTTATTCTAATAGTGCGGAAAGGGTGACCGTTATGTTATAACATAAAATATTGTTATGCAATCCAATGTAAATACACTATAATACAACACAATATAATATAATATACAGGGACGGTTCAAGAAAATATCTAGACAAAAGCAAACTAGATTTTGGTTCCCTCCTCCTCAAAGTTTGATAATATATCCCCCACCCCCCACGCTACTTACTCACCGAAAATTTTTGTTAGAATTAATTAAAACGTAAAAAAGAACCATAACATCTAAAAAGGGGGTGGGGGAAGACGATATATATTTTCAAAATAATATTCAATTTTATAATTGTTGACAGCAGTTAAAATATGGGAATTGACCAGAATTATCTCGTTCAAACCCAGACATTTGACAAACCTAAATTTAATTTATAAATTCATCAGTTTTCAATAACGTTTCCGTTTTATTCAGTTTTTTATTTTTTTTTTATTCGACCAAATTCGGCGCCCTTTTGTGATCTGGCGACCGTTTTTGTCGCTTGAGCCTTAAGTTATCCTCTGATAATATAAAGTAGTATAGTATATAGATCACAATATGCTGTGCAGTGCATAATATAAAAAAAACCTTTAGAAGCAGGTGTAACAAAATTTCGCTCCTCCAAGTCCCCTTCATTCTCTTGAACTTGCAAAAAACAAAATATGATCTCTTTTCCTCATATTAAGCAGGGGGAGGAGTGTTTGAGAGAGAAGACCCGTGTTATGTATTCTTCCTTCATTTTACTTACACTAGAAAGAACTTTTCGGTCAGAGGCTCAAATAAAAAGCGTGATCTGAATGTTCGAGAGAAAGAATTCCAGGTTTTTTTTCCTTATCCGTCTGCGTTCTTTACTTCGGGGAGAGAGATCTTACTTAACATTTTTTCGTTCTCTTTGTATTTGCCAGACTGCGTCGTCAATACGGATTTTACTTTAATGGCACTCGCTTTCAATTTCTTTGAGTGTATCACATAAGGAAATATCCTGAAGTCTTAATATTAAAAAAAAAATGACGGAAAAGGATATAGAATATGGTATTATAACTCAAATACATCTAAAAATAAATAGTTTTAATGGATAGTGAAAGATTAAAAGATTATTTTTCTAATTAGTTTGGTAATTAAAAAATAACTTTTAGAGATAACAATCTTTGTTAATGTGTTGTATATTTTTATATGTACCATGACAGTGTTCACGATTCTGAAATTGGTGGTTTTGATAATTGTATCTACCAATTATATATGAAATTAAAATTGGGAATTAAATAAGAAATATTCATAATAATTATAGTAAATAATGCATAGATCTCTTATTCTCATTGTTAGGTATTAAGTTAGTTGAAAGAGAACATTCGACCAATTTTTTTCGGTTCTGGTTCCTTTTTTGAAATTAGACTGTGCCATTAAAAAGTCATTTTTATCGTTGAGATATTATCACTGTATCAGATGTAACTAATAGAAATGATTTTATAACTCCTACCGAATACACTGAACTTGTAAAAGATTTAGACTTGAAGGAAAATTTAATACAGCCTTTTAATAATGTTGAACACACTGTCCTTTGATTATATTGTTTCAATTTCTAAGATATAGGAAAAAAATCATTTCAATTTTAAAGGGAGGACTCGTCCTATTTATGGTTTGGAAGAAAAATAATGATAAATGTAATTTTTCCGGTTGTATAAAATTTTTTTAAATTAAGGGATGAGTGAAAATATAGTGATTGAAGAACTTCGTTTTTAAACAAAGAGACTTTTTGATGGTTATTTATTTAAAAAGACAAATCATGTGTTTACGATGCTTAAGGAAGACGACCCGAACCGGAACCACAAATCCTAATTGTTTTGTTTATGAATTCAGAAATGCCACTTTTATCATAAGCAGAACCAATCTTTTTGAACAATAATCAAAGAAAACAAATAAGCTTTTTTAAAAACTTTTTTTGCGTTTTTATGCTTAAATAGCCTGTTTTAAAAAGAACTACTCCGCCTTTAAGTTTTAATATTTAAAACTAATTATTTATTAAATAACATTAAAGTGTGTAATACAGACTTATGAAAAGATTTTTACACATGTGTGTGTTAATTGTTTTTAAAAAAAAATTTATATTCATAACCGAAAAAATTCACATTTTTATGTTCATTAAATTGTAAAAAAAATAATTTATAACTAAATTAAAAAATATATTCATACCTCTATAAAACAAATACTAAAGCCTTAAAAACAATTAACAGTTTAGTTTTAAGTAAATTTTTTTAAAAAGCCTCAGCATTTTAAACGTGATCAATATTCAAAAAAATTATTTTGAGTAAATAACGTAGGTAGGGAAATGATAAATGATATATAAACATATAAAAAAACACAAGTTTTCTCTTTATTCTACTGCTTTGAAATTTTGTAAACACATTCTTAAATATATATATAGCACTGGTTTATGCATAAAAATTTTTTAGTAATGTTATTGGAATTTGGGGTTCGGGTCCATCATAATTTATTACACCATTACTCAAAATTTTTTAAAAAAATAGGTAATGATATATACTAATCAATGATAAATTTACCTTTAAATGCAAAAATACATTTTATAAATTTCAATTTCAATTTATTATACATAAAATATCAGAATACATAAGGGAGATTGAGAAACTTAAAAAAGTCAATTTTAGCAAAATGTTTTTTTAGATGGTTCTAAAAAAAGAAAATACAATTAAGATACGTAATTATGCTCTCCTCTTGATATGTGCAGTGGTAATGTTGAAAACTTTTTCGTCGGACCCTTTTGTCTGAATACTTATTGTTGAAACCTGATTAAATTTACGCCAGAACAAGGAAGACTGTTTCTAAACAAAGCCCTTCGTTTCGCAGTTATTTTTTTTATTTCCCATTTTTCTTGAGAAAAAAATGCTGTAGAAAAGAAAAAGTGTCAGTATTTCTCTTATTTTTGAAGGTCCGGCACACAGACGAAATAAAAAATCTCCTACAGACGAGTCAGTTAATTCATGTAAAAATTACAAAAATGTAGATTTTTTTTGTTTTTTAACTTTAAATGAAGAAAGGATATATAATTTTTAATTTACAATAATTACTGCTGAGGTACAAAAATTATCCCTTTTATACGATTTAAAAGCTATACTCGGAGTTTCCACAGGAATATTTGCTAACACTAAAAACACTTTGTTCTTATTTTATTTTCGAATGCGCACTTTGCATTTTTATTCATCATTGTGCAGCGCTAGTTCTACGTCAATTCAAACAACCTTTATTTTTCGTTAAAACAAACATAAAAACCTCTCTATTTCGACAGTATATTTGTATATTGATGTTAATTAAATAAAGTTTTAATAATGAATATAAACACTGAACGACTTCTCTTAACGATAATACAAAACTAAAATGTGCTAAATTCTTAAATACGATTTAAACATTTAAAAACTTATTTAAAGCATTATTTACCTAATAAATATAATCTTTATTATAATAATTTATTTTTAAGCGTTTACATTTAATGTTGAAAAGAATCTTATAAATCAAAAAGTATACTTAACATATTCGAATACTAGAAAATGTTATTTATCTTATCCCTTAATGTTTTCAAATTGATATATTTTTACAATAACTTAAAACTATGAATTTGAATGCTATGAAATCAATGCATATATAAAAAAGTAAACGCATATATATATATATATATATATATATATATATATATATATATATATATATATATATATATATATATATATATATATATATATATATATATATATATATATATATATATATATATATATATATATATACTATTTTATATATACTATTTTATATATACTATTTTTCTTTATCTATTTGATCCAAAGTTTTTGTTGGAAGAGCAAAAATCGCAGTAACTGTTCCGTAAAAAGAACGTTAATGTTAGAAATGTTCTGGAAGTGCAAAGGGTTTATAAAAAAATTAAATTAAATTTTTTAAATGAATTTAAATACCCCATTTATGAATTAATTAATAGATTAATTCATCTATGAAATAATTCATAGAAATAATTTCATAGATGAGGCAGT
Source organism: Troglohyphantes excavatus (assembly GCA_963932185.1). Taxonomy (NCBI): domain Eukaryota; kingdom Metazoa; phylum Arthropoda; class Arachnida; order Araneae; family Linyphiidae; genus Troglohyphantes; species Troglohyphantes excavatus. Next base: position 38,072,660 of record OZ010666.1, read on the forward strand.
GAAGTCCATTTGTAAATTTAAATTTATTTGCTACTTTATTTACAGAGTGAACTTATTTAATTTTAAATAGTATAAAAAAATATTTACAAGGAAAAATACAACAGCAAGTTAACCTTATTTACAAACTTTTTGTAAATAGCAAGTGCCCATCTTTTTAAGAATACAGCAAAAGATAACTTAGTTTGATTAATAAAGTGTTTGCAGTTCAAGAACAACTCTAACATTCACGTTCTTTTTGCGGAACAGTTATCACGGTTTCTGTTCTTTCTTCTAAAATGTTTGGAGCAAATAAATACAGAAAAATAATGTTTTGATATAAATAAGAGATCAAGCTAATACGACATTTTTAAAACGAAAAAAACTCATTTTTTTCCGTTCATTTTAAAGAATAGAATAACACAATAACAGGTCGTTATTTTGTCATCTAAGAGGTGACCGGGGAGTGCCGTTATGAGTTTTGTAAGCTTTACTGAAGACTTGCAAAAAACGGATCTGTAAAAAGATGCAATACTTTTTTTTGTATATATGCGATAAACATACGAGTACACGTGAACACATTCTTTACAAGTATGGGTAACATGCTCAGAGGAATTTTCGAGGGATAAATGAGATCTTAACCCTTTGCACTCCAAGAACTCTTTGTGTTTTCTGTTCTTTCTACGGAACAGTTATTCATACTTGTGTTCCCATTCCCCTAGAATTTGTTAAGCTTATAGAAAAAAGAAACCTAATCTGATTTGGATCTGCAAAAGAACGAGTTGAAAAAAATATCGATGTTTTTTAAACACAAGATCATGCTGTTCTCGTTTATTTTAAAGAACATGGAACCAAAAGAACGAGTCGTTATGTTGTCGCCTGAGCGGCGTCAACGGAGTGCAAAGGGTTAACAACGATTCGACCCCTTCCCCACCAGCACAAAGGGTATGTTACAAATACAAATACAAATATTGACGACCAACAACGGGATCAAGGCCCAACAAGGTTGGTTCATCTAGTACCTCTTAACTATCCCCCAATGCATATCTAACTTCTTCTTAAAATCCGTTACTCCTTTGCAATTAACAATATCCACTGGCAAGTTTTTCCATTTGTCTATTACCCTATTATAGAAATAGTGTTTTCTCCCTTCCCGATTAAAATATGATTTGTTTAACTTAAACCCATGACTTCTTATTCTATCACTCATATTTAAATCTAAACCCTCCACATCTCCTTGTTTGATATATTTAAATAGTTGAATCAAATCTCCCCTAACCCTTCTCTCTTCCAGTGTATACATATTCAAATTTCTTAATCTATCGCCATAATTCATGCATGAAAACCCTTGAACCATTTTAGTAGCCCTTTGCTGAATTTTCTCTAACAATTCAATGTCTTTTTTAAGATATTGTGACCAGAACTGTACAGCATACTCAAGATGTGGCCTTACTAAACCTCTGCACAATGGCAAGATTATCCGTAGATTTTGTTGGGGGGGGGGGGAAGGGGTACACAGGGTGTTTCCCTATTGAAAATGTCATATATCAGAAATGCAGAAATGTACTAAATTATTCTGCATTAAAATCTTGCATTCTCAGAGTCATTTATTAAGGTAGATGTATGTGGATGCATTCCAGTCTATAGAATAAATGTTTAAAAAAATCACCTGATAGTCTTGACTTGCTGCTTCTGTGTCTGGTTGTGCGATGTTCTGCAGTTTGTCTCTGGATTGCGCATGTCGCTTCACAAGGTAGGCTGTGATAGCAGCTAAGAGTATGCCCGCCACAGCACCGCATAGGGCGAAAGTCAAGATTATGAGTCTTCGGTCGTGATTAGGTTTTACGGCTTCGTATTTGACCTGAAAGAAATTTCCACAAAAAAAAAGGTGTAAGTAAATAGCTCTTTCCTATATAAAATAAATACTTAGAAATCTGTGTCTGTCAAAATCTTGATGAGATTTGGTTTTAAGGATATTTTTTAAATGTATAATGTATTCCAGAACGATTGTGTTTTAATTTTATAATTTTATTTTTATAATATTTTTATTTTTATAATATTTTTATTTTTATAATATTTTTATTTTTATAATATTTTTTATTTTTATAATATTTTTATTTTTATAATATTTTTATTTTTATAATATTTTTATTTTTATAATATTTTAATTTTTATAATATTTTTATTTTTATAATATTTTTTATTTTTATAATATTTTTATTTTTATAATATTTTTATTTTTATAATATTTTTATTTTTATAATATTTTTATTTTTATAATATTTTTATTTTTATAATATTTTTAATTTTTATAATATTTTTATTTTTATAATAATTTTTTTTATTTTTATAATTTTAAGTAATTACTTATTATATCATATCATTTAATATTCTTAGCTAATACGACAGAAACTAATTTAAGAAAAAATAATAGTTGCAGTTAAATACGTAACTTTAAATTTTAAAAAACAGCTTTAATTATAGACTGGAGATTTTATGCTTAAAAAAAATTAATTATTCTTAAATATAATTTGTATATACATTTTTATTGTCACAGTTGTTTTTGTCATTAGTTATTTAAATATATTTCTCAAAAATTATTGATAAAAATTACGAATATATTTTACTTCGTTAAAATAAAAAAAATTGCACTTAAACAAACATAATAATAAAAAAATAAAACTTTACAAATGCTAAACACTGTTTTAAAAGATGTAACACAATAACAGAATAAAATTCCTATACTCACTTTATTTATTATTAAACATATGCATTGCGAGTAAATGCAATAAATATTTTTACGAATGCATTTCTCGCTTGGGAATGTTAATTACACTTAGCAGGTTTTATTTGCAAACTAAATTATTCAACTACAAACAAAACATACATGTCAATTTACTTCAGAATAACAACTGATTAAAGGATTCCTTAATTATTTATTTAGCCTCTGTTTAACCGCTACATGAATAAAAAACTACAAAACCCCCTTTGACGTTTCAGCAGCACTTTAACTTAATTGTCGGTACACGCTTTAAAACATGTTTTTTTTTTTAACTCTCTCAGCCAAGTTTTAATTGTAACACCAAAGCATGCGACGAAAAGTTACATTTAAAAAAAAATCCTCCATTTTGTTTTGCACAAAAACTAATTTTTTATTTATTATCCTCGAGAAATAGATAAGTAAAAGCGTTTCTGGAATGTTCTTCTCCGAGTAGAAGAAGAAAAAAAAATCAATTCGTTTGAAGTAAAAGCAGTCTTAAAATATAGAGTAGGAGACGAAGAATAAAGAAAATACCCAGGAAACAAATTCATTTCGTAATGGCCGACGTTCGACTGCAGGGAAACACTAAACCCTAAAGCCCCCCCCCCTTCCCCCATGTCTCTTTTTTGCCCAAAAGATTCCGACCGTCAGCTTACACAAGTGGGGTCGGGTTGGAAATGGAGACGGCAGCGAAAAAGGCGGGTTGGAAAGCAATAGCAGTAATGCTCCGTGGCTTTGTAATTGATATCTGAGATGGCATCGAGTTCTTTTCTGTATTTATTTTGCCGGAGATAACATACACAAGATGGGAGTTGTCTATGATGGTGAATGGGGATAACAAGAAAATAGCTGTATGTCTTCTCGAAGATAATTCTTATTAGCAATAAAGGAAGAGAAAAGATGTATTTGAAGTATACAAAAGGGGTATTATGGATCATGCGTTGTTTTCGATTAAAGAAAGTTGAGTGAGGGCTGAGAAACAATAAATACGGAATTAGGTATTACGGAAATAAGTCACTTAGAAAAATGAGTTTTATTACTCTTATTTGTGTAGATATAATAATATTGGACTTTTTAAGTCATTTCTTGCATATAGTGAATAAGAATTATCTTTACAATATCGGCATGTAATAAAATCTAAAATAAATTAGACAACTAAATTATGTTGCTTGTACATGTAAAAACAAACATGAAGCTTTATTTGTTCGCAGTTCCCCCCCTCCCCAAATATTTAACGAACCATTTAACACATCATTACAAAACCATTAACACACTGAGCTTTCTTCTGATAATGGATATATAAGAATAATCTGTACAACTCTGAAACACAAATTTTTTTAAAGGAAATAAGATAGGTAAATATGTTGCTTGTACATGTAAGATGAATGAAGTTTTATTTGTTCGCCGTTTTTTCCTTCCCAAAATCTTTAACGAACCATTCAAAGCATCATTACAAAACCATTAACGCACTATAAACCACCAACCCACTGAGCTTTCCCCCGGGGATGGGTATATTAGAATAATCTTTACAACTTGAAAACACAATAAAACCTAAAGGAAATAAGATAGGTCAGTTATGTTGCTTGTACATGTAAGAGCAACACATGAAGTTTTATTTGTTCGCCGTTTTTCCCCCCCAAAATCAATCTTTAACGAACCATTCAAAGCATCATTACAAAACCATTAACGCACTAATAAACCACCAACCCACTGAGCTTTCCCCCAGGGATGGGTATATTAGAATAATCTTTACAACTGAAAAACACAATAAAACCTAAAGGAAATAACATAGGTCAGTTATGTTGCTTGTACATGTATGAGCAACACATGAAGTTTTATTTGTTCGCAGTTTTTCCCCCAAAAATCTTTAACGAATCATTCAACGCATCATTACAAAACCATTAACGCACTAATTAACCGTCAACCCATTGAGCTTCCTTCTGAGGATGGGTATATGAGAATAATCTTTACAATTCTGAAACACAATAAAATCTAAAATAAATAAGATAGGTAAGTTATATTGCTTGTACATTTAACAGCAACACATAAATATTTATTTATAAGCATTTTTTAACTGCTTGCAAATACAATTTCATGGGATTTTCTCATGTACAAGAAACATAAATTGGCTATTTTATATCATTTAAACTTTATTACGTGTCAAAAATGTAAAAATAGTTCTCTTTCACTCTGTATAACTGTGTGTTTTGCTAGTAGAAATATGTTTTCGTGGTGATAAAAATGCATGATACAGAGCTCCTTGTTATGTTATTGTACGTAATAAAGTAATATATGCAAAAAATCAATTGTAAAAGAATATTTGCCATTAAATAAGGGGAATTATTTATTAACACGTTTAAAATTATTTAACAATTAACAAATTTACTGACTGTATAATTCACAGTAATTTAAAGATAATTATTACAAAAGCAACAAACACAGAGATAATTTAAAATACTACATAATAATGCTGATTAAAATTATCAAAGTATTTTGTTAGTTTTATATATAATTTTCATGCTTAAAGCATATTTATTTATTATTTTTAGTGTAAATCATTTTCATTATGCATCTAACTACGTTTTCGCAATATTGCATATAATTTTATATAATTTACTACCGTTATTATATTTTTATAATAACAATAATTTGATAAGAATAATTTGATTATAAAATAGTTAGATAATAAAAACTAATTTGAAATAAATTAAATAATATATCATTTGAAAATTAAATTTTATTTTTGTAATATTTTGCCAATAATAGTTTGAATAAATATAAAACTTTAATTCATTTATTTAAATTTTTAAGTATGCAAAATATTTAAGGTATATTGTTAAAAACTAAAGTTTATTCAATGAAACTTTCAAAAAAATATTTGTTGGGCAACATACATAAAAACTCTAATATTTTTATGTTTTAGTTATCAATATATTATAAAAATATGAAATATTCTATTAAATTTTTTTTGTACTTTTAATAGAGAATTTAGATTCATTTAAAACTTAAAAACGTTTCAGAAAATAAATCCGCAATATTTTAATGCAAATTAAATAATTAGAGAAATGTTACAAGTTTTTATTTAAAATTGCTATACATTACTTCAATGACAAACTTATATTTTGCATTGTTCTCACTTGAATAATATACATTTTAAAACTTAAAAAAAAAAGACGAAAACATGTATGTGTATATGTATATAATATTTAATTATCAATAAAACATTTTCGGATATTTTTTACGGAATTATGGGACCTTTTATCTTTGCTCAAGAATAACAGTTAATTCCAAAACAATCATACTAATATTTACCAATTATTTTAGAATACTACTATAAATAAAATGAACCCCTCTAACAAGTAGTAAATAAAATTTAACAACAAATAAGTCTAACTATCATCACTAATCCCATTCAAGGAAGCATCCCGATTTATCCCCAAACTACTTCTTTCAGTCGTTATCACCCCATATCGTTATCTGGAATAAAATCCCTACCTACCTGAGCTAAATACATAAATTGGGGGACGGAGACGGATTGCGTCATAATTGACACGTCATGCAGTTAGTATAATTGGTCCGCAGCAAGGTTAAATCCCTGAGCGTTACATGCGGATATAACTCTTCCGCAATCGAAGTTGTTTGGGGTGCTAAGGAAATAAAACCATCAGACATTTATTCGGAATTTCATTTTTCATGTCCGCTCCAGTGGGCTATTTTAACGATGCCATCCACCTCGTTATAATCCAACTAGACTTTTAGAAAAGAAACGCATTTTTCAGTTTCTCGAAGTGGATTTAACCTGCGAGGCGTCGGATTGTTTTCAATTAAAGTGGATTGAAAATATGCCTCAGAGCATTAAAACGTGTGCATTGTGAAAATGAGATTTTTCGAAAGTTGTTTAGATGCAAAGTTAAGTTAATTTGTTTATGTGCTGTCAAAAGGGATTTGGGTGTCTAAGGTAAGAAATTGTGAAGGGAGTATATTTTAGGTTATATATCATCAATTTAATTGCTAAAGTTGTCATAAAGAAGACGTGGTAAAATATATTTGAATGTTATCAGTAGTTTTATAAACATCAGTAAATTATAAATTTATATTTTATCAGTAAATTATAAATTTTCAGTAAATTGTAAATTAATATTTTATCAGAAAATTATAAATTTATATTTTATCAGTAAATTATTAAATAAATTTTATTTGTAAATTATAAATTTATATTTTTCAGTAAATTGGGAATTTATATTTTGTCTGTAAATTATAAATTTATATTTTATCTGTAATTTATAAATTTATTTATTTTCAGTAATTTATATTCTAACTGTAATTTATAAATTTATAAGGTATCAGTAAATTTGAAACTTATATTTTTTTATCTCTAAATTATGCAAACAAAACAAAGTATGAAGTAAAGAGACGTACAAACAAAAGAAAGTATTAAGTTATGAGACGTTTGATTTCTACGTGAGTTAAATATACTAAAATTGAATCAGTAACCAGTATATAGTGATAAATGCCTTAGTTAAAATACAATACACGGTGCAGTTTTAAATCATTTTGCAATATACATATAATAATATTATTTTCAATTTTTAATAAATTCAAATATGATTTTTAATATTTTTTTCTTAAGTAAAACACTAACTACATCTACTTTAATACATGTGTATTATAAGTCATTTGTATGAAACTTCTAAGACCGTAATTTTAATTTGATATTGTTTAATTAGAATTTATTTCAATAACCATACCGAAATTAGTCCATTTATAAACAAACGGGAAAATCAATTGCAAGAAAAATTATAACATCAATGAATATATAATTCAAATTCATTAAAACCGTCCATCACGTAATGACCTACTAAGTCCAAAACGCTAATAACACCCAAAAACTACAGATACGAATATACCGATTTGAAATTTCCCTCTTTATTCCCCCTTTTCCCCTACACATTACAGTTAATGTAGCGTCATATTGCATCAAGGTCGTTGATTTTAGGTGCAATACATGCAGGACCCATACACAATGTCATTTCACTCTAGGCCAGTGACTTGATCTAGTATATAAACCGATACGACCCCCCCCCCCCCTCGTTATAAGCTTCCCATGAAGCATTGCGCGATTTAAGCAGTCCCGGAGGCGCCATGCGTTCATATTAGATGACCACGGATTGTCCGGCATGGACCCTCCCCTCCCCCTGATGCAACTAGCCGGATGCAAACAAATGATATTAATTAATTTTCTACGGTCCGGATAGTGTAGTTCATATTAAATTGAGTGACCCGGAATGGTATGAAGGAAAGCGCGGTGTAGAGGATGTAGGCAAAGGTTAGGTATTGAATTTGAGACTTTGGTTTGTAGTATTGAGTCTGAGTTTTGTGTTAATTTTTTAAAAGTTTAACATAAAGAGTTTCGCTATCATATTAATAATTTGCGATTCGTTTTAAGAAATTATCCTCCTTGAGTTTCATAAAATAGTTAGTGCTCAGTGTAACAATTTTCAGTTATTCAATTTAAAGTTCTTAGTTAATACTTATCACGTTTAAATATTGGGTTTATATCGTAATAACGTAAGCATCCCAAGTTTCGAGTCAGTATTTGGAAGATGTTTGGATATTTAAAAAATGAGTTAAAGTTGATTGTAGAATACAACAATAGTTATTAAAAATACAAAAATAAAAATTACCTGTTTCCTTTGAAATACCACATCGTCCATTAGTTTAAATTCAAATAAAAACATGAAGAAAGATTTTTTGCTAGTATATTAAAATTTAAGGCGTACGTAACAAATGAATGTTCATTTATCTATTGTGTAAAGTATTTAAGTCATAGAATAATTTCAAAGCAGGAGAGGACTGGGCATAGGATAGTCCAGTTTGTGAAATCACCGCACCTGGGGTCCAGCCAGACATATCATAGGGCCACTACAAAACGTTGTTGTTTCTCTATACTATCCCTTCACACCCCTCCCTCCCCCCACCGGGTCAATTTTTGGGCTCGTAATCTGTGGACCGTTATGGTGACCCCCAGAACACCATTGTTTCAAAGCATCTTTGAACACTAAAAAATTTTTAAGAATTTTTTTTAAAAAAGATTAATGTTTTTTTAAAAAAAAAATAGTACCAAAAAAAAGTCAATATTTATTTAAATTTTACATATTGCTTCAGACACCGAAATAACATTTACTTCACACTTAAAAAAAAGAAAAATACTACGCAAAGTAAGACAATGAGAATGTATTAAAAAACGGACTTGTCTGCTCATTTTCAACTACATTTTCCAATACTCTTATTAAAGTTTTTACTCGACCCTAAACACCCTCTCAAACAGACCGACCGCCGATTCAAAACCCGTGCAGCAGGTTATAAAACTATCGATCAAATATGGAGAAGAGACACCCCTTGAATATTCAAGGATCGGCTGAAATGAAACCGAGACTGAAATTTCAGTCTCGCGATGCCCAAAAGCCCCCTCATCCCGGGAGCATTTAATTAAAATCACTATATCACTATGGTAACCCGATCTTCATTTAGGAAGCTGGCGGAAAGAGAAATCGGAGTGATGAGTTTAGGAGAGAGAAACGGGAGCGCTCCCGGATCCGGGAGAGGGTCCGGATCCATTTTCAGGAGCGATATTAGGGCTGATCCCCATCCTCCCCCCAAACGCGGTCTTGTTACAGTTTGTACCGCCTTCGCCTTTTAAGGGTATCGGGTGGAATTCAATTATGATGCTAAATATAAGCTAAAGTGCAGTTTTAAAAATAATTACGGGAATATGACGTCTTTTTTTGGTGGTGTTAATTAGAGAAATTGTCTTTGTGTTGATGGGGGTTATATTAATTTTAAGTAAGAGGGCACTCAGGGATGTTTTGTGGGGGGTGGGATGGGGTTTAGTTTTAATTTTAACTTTTAATTATGTCATTGAGATGGGCTGGGGTTTGGTGTGTTTCTTTTGCAAATGGAAAGAAGCGTTAATCTATTTTAATTTAAATTGAGTTGACTTGTGCCACTGTTGAACTTTACATAAATGTACTTGATAACAAACATGTGGTAATAATTTCTGAATTTTGTCTTTATAGAACGTTTTAAAATTCATTTTTATGGACAGTATGTGATCAAAGAATGTCTAAAACTCAGTAATTAAGGTTTGGTTTGGTTAATTGACGTCGCACTAGAGCTGCACAGTGGGCTATTGACGTCGGTTCGGGGCCTATCTCGAAGGAAAGACCCGGGAACGATGCCTCATATTTTTGAACAATTGTCAGATGGCGAGGACAACACCTGAGCTGGCAACCAACGCCTTCAGTAGACTCGGGACTTTGAACCCCGATCAGATTTATCGTGCACCAGTCCCGTATACACGCCGTTAATTTTTGTGGATGTTCTGGATGACATTCTAGTATTTTTGGTAGCGAAGTTGGCAACCCTCCGATCTCAATATCACTACTTTGTACTATTCTTTAGTCTAGTCCGCGCAAAGGTTCAAACCAGGAACCTTTGGATTCCCAGCTGACGCCTTAAACCACTCGGCCACGGAGGTCTCAGTATTTAAGGACTTGAAATATTGTAAATATAAAGTTTCTGCTTTTTCAAATGCAATTTTCTAAAAAAAATGTAACTCATATTTAACACAATTGTGACATGTTCAGTTCAATAAGTGATTCTATAAGCTCTTAAACTTACATAAAAAGCTAGAACATAATGCTATTTGTGAACCTGTCTCAAACTAGAAGAAACTTTTAAATATACAAAAAATATAAACTGCTAGTCCAGATATGAATATAGTGCTTATTTTATTCTAACATGATTATATTTTCTTTACTTTTAATACTTTCTTTCAAAGGAGGTACAAAATTGCAAAAACTAATAAACCTGTATTCGTATAAGAATACGAAGAATTATTAATGGTATATTCGCAAAAATAAACCTTCATAAAAATTCACAATAAAACTGGATGATCTCAACCCCATTTACGATCAATAAGTTAAACGCTCAACTCTTTAATATTTAATGGACATCGAAGAGCTCAATCAAAGTATTTAGCCTGGAAATAAGCGGAGACGGGAGAACAAAAATATATAAAAGAGACGCACCGACAGTTTAAAACAAAGCATTTTGTAAAATGGATTTGGAGCAAATTATACGTTCGCAGAGCAGATTTCTGACTTTAAGAGAAGAAACTAAACAAAACAAAAATGAATTCGGACTAGAAATAAGGAAACAATTTCTCACAATTGCATTCAATATTACTTCGATATATAATTTTTTTTTTTATTTTCTTGCGTTCCTGCAAAGGGAAGGATATTCTGATATCTAATCAGATTACGAGAAGAGAAACATGCAGCTGACTTGATGCATTATTCACATAAGGCAGTGCCGAAAGGTGAGATAGCTCTCCGAAAAGTTTCGGAGCGAAGGGCACTCGAAATTGAAAATTTAAATAGATTTCAGTATTTTTTTTCCTTGTTGTGTACTGCGATTCTGTTATTTTTCTGCGAGCTGGGAAGTCCCAGCGCCTTTCGCTAAATTAAAGTTATAAGAGAACGGAATAAAATCAGGGAAAAATAAAATATTTTTGTCCTAAACATTTGAGAGAGGAGAAGTGAGAGCGGAAATTACTTAGTTTTGATTCTAATTTAATGTATTTTGTTTGTATTGTAAATATTAAGGCGTATGTGATACAAATTTATACTTCAAAGAAAGGAAAATTGAGTTTATAATAAAATATTCTAGTTTAGTTACGTTATAGGGAAATATAAACAACAACTGCAATGCATAAAAAGTGTAGTTATAAAATAATTTTAAATAATTACTAAAACAGTCTGAAGTATTCCTAAATGAATGAGTTAATTCAAAGTTTATAAATTAAGTATTGTTAAATTTAGAAACTGTGAGTACATGTTTTACTCCACTTTAAAATATATTTTACTTCCCAGAAACTTACATAAATCTCTACTTAAAAAAATTATCATTGAATATTTATATATTCAGCAAATAACCATCGATTTGTAAAGAAAGAATATGAAAGGTTATCCCAAAAATCAAAATATCTTTATATAATAAAAATATATATTACCTAATTTTTAAATAAGAAAACTGAATTTTTTTCTTTATGTCAACCCAAGATTTATAAGATTTTTTCCCCACAATTACATTGTATCCACAGATAAGGATAAAATATACAGATATGTGATATTTAAAAAATTAGAATAACTTATATCTTCTTTGAAAAGCAATTACAATTCAAATATTCCGGAAACGAGAAAAGAACACTTTTAAATGCTAAGTAAAAAACATTCTACTACTATGCATCAGCTTTTGTATAAACATTTTATGCTTCTTAAAATTATTATAAATGAATGAAAAATAACTGTGTTTGTGGAAAGTTTTAACATAATATTTATTTTAATTTTTATATTGACAATTATTATTCCGCAATATCAATAAATCTGAATTAAGTTTGTCAAAAATATCTATTTTATGATATTTTCTAAATATTATATAGGATTATTTAATAAAAGACATATCGATGAAAAAATCTTGATTTGAAGCCTTCTGCGATTGTATCACAGCGTCGTTATAACACTCAACGAATGGTGTAGAGGACATTTTTATATTAAAACATTTTATGCCTCTCAATTATTATAAATGAATGAATGAAATATAACTTTGTTTGTGGAAACTTATAACATAATATTTATCTTAATTTTTATATTGACAATTATTATTCCGTAATATCAATAAATATTAATGATTTTGTCAAAAATATCTATTTTATGATATTTTCTAAATATAATATAGGATTATTTAATAAAAGACATATCGATGAAAAAATCTTGATTTGAAGCCTTCTGTGATTGTATTTCTTAACCAGCGTCGTTATAACACTCAACAAATGGTGTAGAGGACATTTTTATGTTAAAACTTTTTGTGTTTATTAATTATTGTAAATGAATGAAAAAAAACTTCGTTTGTGGAAACTTTTAACATAATATTTGTCTTAATTTTTAAATTGACAATTATTATTCCGTAATATCAATAAATATTAATGATTTTGTCAAAAATATCTATTTTATGATATTTTCTAAATATAATATAAGATTATTTAATAAAAGACATATCGATGAAAAAATCTTGATTTGAATCCTTCTGCGATAGTATATCAGCGTCGTTATAACACTCAACCAGCGTCGTTATAACACTCAACCAGCGTTGTTATAACACTCGAGTGTTGCAGAGGAGTACAGCAATGGAGTTGTAGTGACAGAACCCGTCTGTTGGCTGGATCAACTAGGATATAATTCTAAGCTCCTTGCTAAACCAGTCAGCATTCAGGGTCTGTCGAATTCTCCCAATTACAGTGGATGATCATCAAAGGCAGGTATACTCTTCTTTGAAACACAGTTCTTCTTAGAAACAGATGAATTCATGCTGTTTTTGTACTTAGTATCACATAATCGGTTAGACTGTCAAGTGGTCTAAATCACAAAAATCGAAAAACGAACTGTCACCAGGCAGATAGTTCTATCATTTGGCCAAATGTGGCTCCAAGTTTAGTAGGTTTCTCAATTAAGATTATAGACAAGGCGAATTGAATAATTTAAACGTTCTTATTTCGGAATTCCATGTTTGTTCTTAAATCACTTCGCAGCCAACCTATAAGCATGCTTTAAATAAACTGCAAAACAATTATGTATGCATAATTTCTTAAGAATTGAATTTTACGTAATGTAATGAATATCTCAGCAAGTACAAGTGTAAAACTAAATGTATTTAAATTATTTAAAAATCATTAGCAGTTATACTAACTTTTGGTCGATTCACGATGTTTTCGATTCACTGATTTCATATCAATTCATTATATTTATTTTAATTTTTCATTGGTAAATAAAATGTCCACAACTATAAGTGATCCTATCTCACTATCTCATTTATGTGTATTTTATGTTTTAAGTATTTAAAAGACACAAATACAAATGTAAATGTAGTATTTAGGTTCAAAGTTAACCAAATTCTTTTGGATTTTGAAATAAGCTAGTCTATATCATTTTATAAATTAAAATATTGAATTTAAAATATATCTAAAAATATATTAAAAAAAATCTGGAATTCTTTTTATGATAATGGAAGTGACACAGATTCATCTACATTAACCGTATGCTAAGAATCCGAATTTTTATTTTCGATAAATATAGACATTTTTGATTAAAAACTTCTCATATTTAAAATATAGAAAATATTAAAAAAATACTCTACTCTCCTATTCTATCTCATTTATATATTTAAATCATTAATATGTAATTACTAACCAAATATAAAATATATATAGAAAAGAACAAGTTATGAATTATAAAGCATGCCTTGCGGCTAGAAACGGCAATAAAATAAAAAGAAAGCGTCCGCACATTTTCATCATCAGAACTTATTCTCCAGAAATTACTTTTTGCGCCTCAAACGCAATATTAACAAACAGTTTTAAAAAAAAAACAAGCCCTCTACCACCAACATGGCTAATAATGCAACAAAGCTAATTAAATTGTAACACTTTTCTCCAGCCCCACCAAAAACCCCCGTCCCCTACATATCGGGAGTTATTAAAAATGCAAATAGCGACGATATAAAAGTCTAAGTGTGGAGCCCCATTGCCCCCAAGAACATGAGAGATAAAAATGTGCAGGGGGATAAAAAGGATGGGGCTGATTCATTTTCTTCTCTCTCTCTCTCCTCTCCATCTTCCCAACAGCAACTGGTATTACTGCTCGGGGGGTATTTACACAGGGATAATTGCTTTGGCAAACATTTTCACAGACAACGTTTTTCGCATCGACAGATAACATGTGAACTATCCCGAGCATGCATGTATCTTTTGGCCTATCGATCGGGATGGCGAGCGGGGATGCGGGCAAGATGGATGGGATGTTGGATGAAAGAGATTTGTAACGCGCGTCAGTTTGCTGTGAATTTACGATGTGTTAGTGCTCACTGTTAACAATGGGTTCTCATATTTGACGAAACATTTGCCATTTTTGACGAAATAACGTCTGCTAATATGCTCCGTTTAAATATTTCGTCAAACTGGGGGAAATTAATTTTATCGTTTTTTTTTAACAAAATTTATTTACCCAAAAATGAGGGCTATTTTAAATAATATAATATTTCTTAATCTGATGACTCCAACGTCTCTCGTCCCAGATTCCAACGCTCTATCTACTCGTCCATCAAGAAGACCCGTTTGAATTCTGACAACATAAGTGTAAGAGCCAAACATGAGCAGAAAAGGGCCGAAAAGGAATCTGATTAAATGACTTTCGTTCAAAATTTGAGGACTCTCTTTATGTCAAAAGTCACGTGATTCAATGAAAAATATGACGAAAGTTGACTTGACGATAGCAGAACTCTCAAAAATGAAAGTGTTATTTATGAAAGTTATTTTGAAGGTTGAAATGGAAGATTTTTTTATAGCATTTACTACCTTTTAATAAACATGTAAAAGGATTACCATATAAAATTAAAGCAGACATTTTCTTATACAACTGAAAACGTAATATTTCAAGATAATTGAGTAAATAATTAAATTTATTGTTACATACTTTTAAAGGAAATCAATTTTAGTTTATGAGATATCGGTTATATGAGCCGTGTAGTTTCAAAACCAGACAGATCCACATTTTTCGCTAAATCGCTTTTTTTTTCATAATTTTTACAAGTTTTCAATGTATTACATCACATTGCATAAGTTTAGGTTCAACGGTACGTGCATGACAATCACTTTTGATGTCTCGTGTAAAATTATAAAAATTGATAAAAATTTGTAACCTGCGTTTCGAAACTAGATGGCTCATATTCATCTATAACATAATGCATTTTAATTAAAGTTTTAAAATTATTACACTGTGTGAATTATTTTACAAAATTTATATATCACTGAAAAATATCTAGTAACAACTTTTTAGAGATTACAATCCATAAATTTATGCATTGTATTATAATATTTAAGTGTAGTGAAAACAGCTGATAAACGACAAGCGACAAAACATTTGTTTCCTTGTGTTATTCAAAATGAGATATTCATCCCGATGTGCAAGAATGTTGAATAACCAGTTTACACGCAATCCATGATAGGTATTAAATAGATGTGTATGTTTAAAAAAAATAGCGTGAATATGCCATTTATTCGATTGTATGATTCTTTCTTCTTATATGACAGCGTTCAACGACAGTGGTTAACCGAAAAAATCATCACACAAAAATCACAAATTCAAATAACAATATTAATAATAAATTTGATCTAATAAAGAAGTTTTAGCTAATAATCCATAAATTGCTACTGTTAAACTTATTTATTTGTTTGTACATTCGATATGAGATATAAGAAAAATTTGTAAATCGAATAATTTAAATAAAACTCATTTTTTAATTTACTATAATACATACTTATATATATATATATATATATATATATATATATATATATATATATATATATATATATATATATATATATATATATATATATATATATATATATATATATATATATATATATATATATATATATA
This sequence comes from Troglohyphantes excavatus, assembly GCA_963932185.1. Taxonomy (NCBI): domain Eukaryota; kingdom Metazoa; phylum Arthropoda; class Arachnida; order Araneae; family Linyphiidae; genus Troglohyphantes; species Troglohyphantes excavatus. The sequence goes on from OZ010666.1 coordinate 38,088,953, forward strand.
TATATATATATATATATATATATATATATATATATATATATAACTAATTCGCAAAATTTTTTCAGAGAACATCTCATAAATTTTATAAGAACAATTAATAAAATGTTAAAATAACAATTACAGTATTACAAAAAATATGTAAATACACGACATTTTTCATAAATATACTTAAAATACTTTTAGCACAATAAAGTATCAATAATTATTATAAGAATATTAGTTCTTTAAAATATAAAGAGATCCGTTATTCAAAAAAAATAATACTTTTCAGACTACTTTCTTTTCCAAAAATGCCTACATACACGGAGCTTTTTAACCAAAATTCACACCATTTTTCTTTGAAGAGACGCGAAACAGGACTTTTTTTCGTGAAGAGAGTATGAAAGATCATATGCATACTCCGTGCTCTTATTCGACCATAGCAGAAGAAACACGAGAAAAAAAATAGCTGCAAAAGAAAAGGCGGAAAAGCCAGTCCTTCCCCTTTACAGGCAAAGATGGAAACAGGATGCTTTTAGAGCTAAGTACATACAGAAAGGAATTCGACTGAAAAAGAATGGAAACTGGCAAACAAGAAATTCTGGAGTGCTCGAGTTATGTTGACTCCCATGTGTAATTTGTTCGAAAAGTAGAATAATAATAATAACAACAGCAATGATAACAATAACAACAAAACAGTGCTGTTGGTTTGCATATACGATATACTTTTATTGTTAGCTTAAATTGTGACATGTTTATTTTTTCCTATTAGTTCTTCGTTGACATTCTGATATGGAAATTGGTTTGAATGTATACTAAGGAATCTGGAATTTGCTTTAATTTGGCTGCACTGCTAAGTAGGAAAACATTCGTACTTATAGGTTTTTTGAGTTTTTAAACTTTGTAAAAACTTAAACTTTGTCAAAGCTTATAACTTGATACTTATTTTTCTTGATGATTTTTTTTATTTGTTTAAAAATGCATCGTTACAATTTTCTTTTAGTGTAGCTAGAGAACATTAAAATTTTTAACTCAAATTTGCTCTATAAAATTTACTTAATTTTTAAAGAAGTACATTATGGTAGAAATTAAAAAAAATTAAGATACCACACATTTTACTTTAACTTAAATATATACAACTGAGCAATTTTTTAGTTCAAAATTGAGTTTACAGGGTCATTTAAGAAGTATCTTATTTGAATGTTCGTAAAAATTAAAAATATCTATCTCTATACAGATAACTTAAAATTCATTATAGAATCTGGGATTTTTATATGAACGTAAATATAGAAATATTAGCAATACTAATACAGTAATTGTTTACCTTTACATTTATGAAATTGAATTATCTAATGAAATGTCATTAATATCTACAGATTTCCAAAAATTTTACTAATGTTTAAAAATGTTTACATTCTTAAAAATTCAGCATTACGAACCAATTTCGAAATATACTGCTTTGGTATACAATTAAACAACAACTTCCTTAAAAATAATTAAAAAAAATTAAAATGTGTCCATAAAACTTATATATTACAAAACTTATTAAATTTCCACCAATTCAGTGAAAATACTTTGACATTTCAAAAACTCCATGAGATATATTCATAAATATATAATATATATTTCATGAAATAAATACATAAATATTAGTACAACTAATACATTATTTGTTTACGTATACATTTATAAAATTGAATTACCTAATAAAAATAAACTTAATATCTCTAATTATTCCCCAAATTCTACTAATGTTTAATATCTCAAAACTGCAGCATCTCCAACCCATTTTGAAATACATTGCTTTGATGTACAATGGAACAACTATTTCCTTAAAAAAATTAAAAATTAAAATGTGCCCCCAAAAAAATTAGATACAGGAATTTTTTTTAAATTTTACCTCATTCAGGGAAAACACCTTTACATTAAAAAAATTTCATGAGCATGGGAGGATTAAACATTAGAAATTAAATACAAAAAGCAACAGCTAATCCATCGGAAAATTAGCCAAACCCCCTCAGTCCAACTGGTCATTTTATTCTTCCGGATACCTTATATTTACGACAAGTTATTGCACACCACTAAAAGGCAAAAAAACAAATTCCCCAACCTGAAAGGAATAATGGTACCACCGACTGCCACGTTTGCCTGAGTAATTGGTGAGGGACAAATAAAACGTGCCACCGGTCGTTGAAATACGAGGCTATACGTTACCAAGCGACGTCCGACCCTCGCTCATTTCACCACCGGTCGAAGGATACAAGAAAAGATATTTTTGTCAAAGCTTGGGGGGGGGGGGTCTCTTTGTGTGGGATTGGAGGCTGTATTAACAAAGGGATGGATAAAAAGTGACCGAAGATGTTTTGAGAAAAGGGGCAATCGTCGTCTGATTTCGAAACATTTCAAACATATCTCACAGATTACGTATGGATGGCCGGTGTGTTGTGAAAACAGGCCGGTTGGGGGAAATGGCAAATTTCTATTATTCTGCATTGAATGTGGTACCTTTTTTAATGGCTTAGCATACAGAGCTAAAACTTTCCATTTCAGAAGTGCGCTGTAACTGTATTCATTTGACTAAAATTTTATATTTCTTTTTTTATGGTATGTAGTGTGGTACAAGTGGTACACTATTTAAACTGCTCTTTGTGCAGTCGATCAATTACAAAATCTACTGTTGTTTGAGCAGTCGTGTTTAGGACCGGGCAACTACATATTGGTGTTCACTGGTATATTCTTAGAGCAGTCTATTGAGATTTCTCACCCCCCCCCCTTTAAAGCACCCAATTTTGACACCCAGAAATGGCGCATTACTTTTCAAAAACTGTTGGCACCCTCTTCGAGCAGTTATTTAGGACTACTCATCTTTCTCTGAGCAGTCGGTTTGGGCACCGGGCAATGGCACATTGCTTTTCAAAAACAGTTGATTCCCACTTCGAACAGTTTCTTAGGGCTACTCACCACATCCGAGCAATCAGTTTTGTCACCCCAAACCCTTTTCTGACAGTTGTTTTAAGAATCTCGCATCATAATAAAAAATTCATTTGAACTCAATCTAAACCAAACCCAAAACAAATTCTTTAAATATTTTTTTTTTAATTCAAACTCTGTAATTAATAAAATCATCTATTTATATATATCTATTCATATAGTAAAATATCATCTATTTTAAAATTTATACAAACAGTAAAACACTGTATTTTATTTAATATTAGGATCCCTACAACTTAGAGGGCTGCCAACTTCGGCACAGTAATCTATTCGGCTACAATATATTGGCGAGAACGTATATTCGGCGACTTAATCTAAACCAAACCCAAAACAAATTCTTAAAATATTTTTTTTTTAATTTAAACTCTGTAATTAATAAAAATATTATCTATTTTAAAATTTATACAAACAGCAAAACACTGTATTTTATTTAATATTAGGATCCCTACAACTTAGAGGGCTGCCAACTTCGGCACGGTAATCTATTCGGCTACCATATATTGGCGAGAAGGAGCAGATAACATTTGGGCGGATATTTACATATCGATTTAGAAAAACAGAAAAGTTTGAGAGGATTTTTACACACTCCGACAAAGGGGCAGAGTTTAAATAAATATTTATATTTTTGCATCACCTTTAAGTGGCCAATTATTTTCTCCCAAAACTTTATATATACATTTGAAGTGTATCTGGAGGGTACAATATATCACAACGAATATATACAAACTATTTACGACGACAAATAAAACATTGAAAGTGAACTTCCAAATACAAGAATAAATTTACTATATATTTTTATCAATAAACTGTTTGAAATAAGTATTTTAAGAAAATACATAAACCTCTTACACAGCTAAGGCATGGCCACATATATTTTATTTTCTATATATGTTCACAATAAAAAAAAATAGTGATTGTTGCTCAAAGACCTCGTCGTCAATCTTTTTCTGAAGAATTTAATCTAGTCGCACAGTATTTTTTTACAAGGATACATCTATTCCGAACATCACGCAATGTTGTTCATACTAAGAACTTTCTCCACAATTCACCGGTAGACAAAGAATATATATTTCCCCATCAATTGTTCCTCGTGAATCTCGAATGCTTTTGTGAATTGCTTTGCAGCTATGTATAATTCGATGTATATCAAAATCGCATTTTTAAGTACAAGTCATGATATGGGTTCGTTTTGAAAAGGTCATATTTGCTTTTTATTGTATTTTTTTCTTATCCCATTACACTACTATAATTAGAAAAAAATGCAGATATTTTTCTGTATAGTTTTTGTATTGTTATCATATATATAACTCAGAAGTAAAGATAATTTTTGCGGGTCTCATACACAACGAATCTTAACATGCGGGATATAAAAAAAAATTCACGGAGCAGAGACGAATCCTACTTTTGTCTCATGAATATTAACGAGTTTTTTTTTAAAAAATGCGTTTAAAAAAAATTAGTTTTCAAGCAGTTTTTAAACGAGCCGTTGGAAGTGCTGCAATCTATGAGTAATGCTATTACACTTTTTTTTTATATATATTTTGGATACATGGGGGGAGAGGATTGTTCGTGCGATAATTATTGAACGGGCAAGATAGTTAGATTTATTTTCACAGAACAAAAAATAGTTTAAAAATACTTTTTGTCTGCTATTAAAATACATTTTGAATAATATACGATGACCATTTTAATTTCACAAGTATTCAGTGTTTAGCATCTGAACTTAGTAATTGAATCGGATATTTTTTAAGTATGTTTAGAATATGTATTTAAATATATAAAATAATATGAACACTATGTAAAATGTATGAACAAATTGTAAAGTATGAAAAAATAGTAAAATTATATGAAAAAATAGTAAAATTATATGAAAAAATAGTAAAATTATATGAAAAAAATGGTTGAACTATATAAAAAAATAGTACAATTATATGAAAAAATAGTAAAATTATATGAAAAAATAGTAAAATTATATGAAAAAATAGTAAAATTATATGAAAAAAAGGGTTGAACAATATAAAAAAATCGTAAAGTTATATTCAAAATCAATACATTTTTTTTAAATTGTTTGTTTTTCCATTATTTCGTAAAATGTTTCGAGTTAGTTTATAAAACTCTTTTTCTCCAAAACTATTTTTCATATAATATTACGCATTTTAAAATTTTTATCCTCATGAATAGCGTTCTCGCATTATTATTGTTAAAACCCTTTAGGGATTGAAAAAACAACAATTATAAGTTTGCCTGTGATAACTATTAATTGAATAATTTAGATGTTCACATACGCACAGTCATCTTACAATTAAACGTTTATATTATGATATAACAAAATTTTAATATTTAGGAATCCATGTTAAAAAATTTCAAATTCTCATATTTCTTTCTAAGGTATCGTCATCATAAACACGTCATTTCCCCTTTAATTCGATTGGAATGAGATATGACGCATTAATACATAATTAAGGACTAAACGGGTGTTTATCTCTGGATCGCCTTATCAATTATCTTCCCGCTCCACCCCTTTGAATTATTTAGAATTCGTGGTATTTTACGATTCGGATGATTTTGACGCTTCCACAGTAATCACATAATCGGGTTACCAAACCGTGAAAGTAATTTCATGCGGGCTCTGAATGGAATGTGAAACCCCTTTGAGGGTGATGTATGTGGCAATGGGATACATATTTGAGTTATGCGAAATGATGCACTTAGTGTGAAATACATTCGGGGTGAAATTGGAAATATTAGATTCCAAATACCCTTTGTAAAGGGACTCAATCTTCCTCATTTGAATATTAAATAAGTAAATGGATATCTGTTAGTAATACGAGAGTCGTTTGAATTTTAAATGATGTGACTGATGCATTTAAGTTGAAGTTCTCGGAATACGTTTTTGTAAATATACTCTACTATATGTTTTCTTAGAAAGCCACTACAAAGAGCCTATAGAGCGGTCACATTGAATTGAATAACATGTAGCAGTTAACGGTCTCCTTTCTGAACCTGCCGATTTAACTCAATGTGCCATATTTAATTTTCTGTCCTAATTAACTTAGTCCTACGTGTCCAATTTAACTATGTCCAAAATGACTGATTTTACTATGTCTGATTTAACTCGTCTGTCCACTGTAATAGGCTCTAAGGTCTCTTGTATGACTGTTTTAAGTATTCTTTAAAATATACTTATCTAACCAGCAAAAAAAGTCAGCATGAAACCTTCATCAAAATTGTCAAATTGAAGGTTTTTTTGAAAGTTTTATAAAGGATATTGAAACAAAAAAAATGCAATTTTTTTTAAAGTTTTTAATTTAAAACCTTTCAAATATCTGCATTTTCCTTTCATGACTAAAAATTGAAGGTTTTATGAATTTTTTTTTACAGTTTTTTTGAAGGATATTGAAACAAATACCTTTAATTTCATAGATCTTCAAACAAACTGCAGTTTTCCTGCATAAAACCTTCAATTTCAAAATTTTGATGAAGGTTTTATGCTGACTTTTTTTGCTGGGTAAGGCCGCAAGACTGGTATGTAGACACTACAGAAAATTTGAACAACACAACAACTTCGTCTTAAATATGATATGTCGGCTAACGATCCCAAGCCTGAACGCGCAGATTTGACTCAAAATAAGGTAAACCTCCCTCGGACGCCCCCTCGGATGAAATAAGACCTAAAATAAGCTCATATAAGGAAGCAAGCTTTCATAGATAGTAAATCGAATAACAACCTCCTTTTAAAAAATGTGTCGGTTCTGGATCACCAGTCTGAGCGCACCGACTTGACGCCATGTAAGATAAACCCCCTCGACTGGCTACATGTGAAGAGTCGCCTAAAATGGGCTTTTCTAAGAAAGAAAGTTCCATAGATAGTCAATCGAACTACAACCTCCTCTTAAGTAAAATGTATCGGCTAGCGGATACGCAGTCTGAAGGCATCGATTTGACTCCACGTAAGGTAAACCCTCTCGGCTGGCTACAAGTGAAGTCTGGCCTAAAATAATCTTATTTAAGTACGCAAGGTCGGACAACAACCTCATCTTAAATCGAATAAATAATATGTATCGCCTCGCGAACCGCAATAGGAACACACCGATTAAACTCCGCGTAAAGTAAACCACCCCGGTTCGCTGTGCGTCTGAAATTTCTCTTAAAATAAGCTTATCTATGGGAACAACGTCTAAAAGAAAAACTCGCGATCCTATTTTTAATGATAAAAAGAATGTTAGAGTTTCGGGATAGAGGATACTTCCTTTTCCCGTCTCTTTGACAGCCCCCCTGTTCCGGAGCAATAAAGGTCAATTAGTTGTCACTGGATGTGGAGGGGGGACACAATAGACCCAAGGGGGAGGGGATAGTCTTTGAAATCTGCGGAGGATAAACGAGAAGAACACTGACGTGTCTGCTATGTTTCGTGGCTTGAGCGGTTAAAGGTTTGATTTTTTTGTCTTTAGACGCGGTGTTGCACACTGTCCCTTTTTATGGATTTAAATATTTTTCTTGATTTATTAAAAATGGCATATTCATTTTTATCTTATAAAAAACCTGACATTACGTGTATGTATTTTTTTCTTGCATGTAGAGTTTGAAAAATAGGAAATAAAAATGTGTTGCCCCAGCAAGTTCCAGATATTTTTGTTGCATTCTTTTACAAATAATAATAATTAGTTTGATAAAAAATTAGTTTGATAAAAATAATAATTAGTTTGATAAAAATAATAATAATTGTTTGATAAAAAATAATAGTAATTGTTTGATAGAAAATAAAAATAATTGTTTGATAAAAAATAATAATAATTGTTTGATAAAAAATAATAATAATTGTTTCATAAAAAATAATAATAATTGTTTGATAAATAATAATTAGTTTAATAAAAATAATAATAATTAGTTTGATAAAAAACTTAGTTTGATAAAATAATAATTAGCTTGATAAAAATAATAATTAGTTTGATCAATTTTATATTTTATTCTATTTTTTATAGTATATTTTTATTCTATTGATTATTTTTGTTATATTTATTTTATTGTATATTTTATGATATTTATTTTATTGTATATTTTAATTATAATCAATTTATTGTTACGTTATCTGCTGTATGCTTATAGCATCAATTTACAATTAATTGAAATTTCACGTTTACAATTAAAAACATCACATAAATGATATTTTATTATTTATAAAAGAAGCCATTTTAATACTTATTTTTAAAAAAAGTATATGGCGTAGTTGAGTGGTTGGTTGAGTTGGCTTAAGTAGTGGAAGAACTTCTAAGGCTATGCATATATGCACTAGTAATTTCTTTAATTGAAATTGTAAAATAATTGCGGTAGACACACTGTGACAATGTGAAGTTTACAATAAAAAAGTTTGTGTGTGAAGTTTACAAAAGACACACAATGTGAAGTTTATAATAAAAAATGTAATTAAAATTACATTCTACGAAATATAAAGTAACGATTGCATTGCTTTCAGATCGATATTTTCAGTATGAGTTTTACTATTTCTAGACATTTTTGACTTCTTGTGTCTAAAAAATCTGTTTTGGAAAATGGTTTCTATGTGACTGAAAAGTTTTAATGGTATAAAATTAATAAGTAAATCTCGCTATTGGCTCAACATAAAAGTTTCTTACTAGGATTGGCCGATAAAAACCGTGTTATCTTCAAAACGTTATTAAAATACAATGTACATTATGATAAATATTTATTCTTGGTTGGCTTTTCTCGCAATTTAAAAAGAGACAAAAATAATTGTGGTTAATAATTCTTTGAAAAGTATATGTACTCGGAATTTGTGCATTCGTGAATATTTTAAATATGTGTGTTGTAAGCACTTTTGCTAAACTATTTTTCGTAAAATCTTTTTTAATTATTGAAATATTAAGTTAAAATAAATTTTTGTGGAAAGAAATGTTCCTATTAATAGATATTTTAAATAAATATATAAACCAGGTTATATATTTATCCGCTCACATATAATTGTGATTGGTGTGCACTTAATTAATAATAAAAGTATTGCATAACTATATACAACTGGGTTTTGAAATTAAAGTAATAGTGATTCATTTATAAGACTTACATTACTTTTATTATTAAATTGTTTATTCATAGAACGTTTCAGTAAGCTTCTATAGTTTTTTAAGTTGCAAACGATTTAGCAGTAGTGTTTAAAGTAAAATATTGGTGAATAAAAAGATATAAAAAGTAATTTTAATATTAGAGTAAAGATATATTTAACTAAAACAAATAATAAAACAAAATGAAATATAATTTCCCTTATATGGACGACTTATTTTATAAGCGATTTTGATCATATTAATTTTCTAATGCTTTCATTTCTGTAAAAAATGTTGAATGCAAAAGTAATATCCAAAATGAACGAAAGAAACTCCAATTTAAGATACCACTATTTTATTCCTAATCTATTGCTTTTTATTATGTTATTTTAAGGACGTCAAGAAAGGAAAAATTACACAGAAGTAAAAACTCGAAATAGGGAAAGTTCGTAAATATTTTATATCTTAAAAGAACTATTTCAAAGCAAATAATTTCTTTGATCAAAAGTTCTCATTAAATATTTAGGTTCTTAGAAACGCAAAAATTAGAGAAGCTATATAAAATAAAAATTGTGCTCATGTATTTCCAAGAATTGAGTTCTGCTTTGAATTTTCTTTAAGTTTTTATCAATAAGGTATCTAAGTAAGTATCTTATATGCAACTAGAATCTTTGTGTAAAGATAAAAATATTTATAAATGGAGTGCTCCCAATCGGAAAGTGTAAGTGTTTTTCTATTTAAAAAAAAACAACTAAAAATATAGTTGTATAATTTTAAAGTAAGTCATTTGATCTTAATTGCTTTAGAGCTTATTTTTAAAATTATTATTGAAGTTTTTGAAAACTTAACGTTGTTGTTTTTGGAAATTTTTATCACAATTATTTTATTAAATTGTAGACAAAATTATTTCATTTTTTTATTTATTGTAACAGAAGCAACAAATTCATCCTTTATTTATATTTCAATAAAAATATCATCCTTTTCAATACAATGCCATACAATACTGCTTATTTTCAGTATATTTAATCTATAAAAACTTCTTAATGTGATTATTTGGTAATGTTGTTTTTCAAGTTTGTATATATAAAGGCATGCAATGTATTTTAAATGAACATATGACATACTGTTCTGGAGGTCACTAGAACAAAGAAACTTTTACCATAAAAAAGCCTTATAGAATTCAGAAATATATTGTTTTGCAAACTATCAATCCAGAAAAACAAGAATAACATGCAAAATTATATTGGTAAGTTAAAAGGCGAAATAGTGCATGTGTAAGCAAATGTGTGAAACAGTGCATGTGTTGGCAACTGTGTGAAAATAGTGCACGTATAAGCAACTTTGTTAAATATTACATGTGTAGGTAACTGTGAAAATTGTGCATGTTTAAGCAGCTGTGTGAAAAAAGTACATGCATCAGCAACTGTAAGAAATAGTGAATGTGTAAGCAACTGTGTGAATATAGTGCATGTGTTAGCAGGTGTTTGAAAATAGTACATGTATAAAAAACTGTGAGAAATAGTGCATGTACAAACAACTGTGAGAAATAGTGCATGTGTAAATAACTGTGTGAAAATAATGTATGTGTAAACAACTGTGTGAAATAGTGCATGTATAAGCAGCTGTGTGAAAATAGTACATGTATAAGCAACTGAGAAATAGTGAATGTGTAAGCAACTGTGTGAATATAGTGCATGTGTTAGCAGCTGTTTGAAAATAGTACATGTATAAGCAACTGCGAGAAATAGTGCATGCGCAAACAGCTGTGAGAAATAGTGCATGCGTAAACAACTGTGTAAAAATAGTGTATGTATAAGCAACTGTGTGATATAGTGCACGTGTAGATGACTGTGCGAAATAATTCATTTGTCAGCAACTCTGGGGAATAGTGTATGTGTAGGCAACTGTGTAAAATAGTATATGTGTCAGCAACATGTATGCATGTAACTGTGCAAAAATAGTGCATATGTAAGCAACTGTGTGAAATAGTCTATGTGTAAGCAACTATGTAAAATAGTGCACGAGTCAGCAAATGTGTGAAATAGGGCATGTGTAAACAACTGTGTGGAAATAGTGCATGTGTAAGCAACTGTGTGAAAATAGTAAGCATATGTGCTAAAAAACCTTTTAAAAACATTTCGCGAGACATAAAATCGATGGATATTCGACTATGCTTTAATATGTTTTTGTTCAAAACCGAAATGAAAGAATAAAAACAGAAGGGATTTCGTCCAAAGATAACAATGAAAATAGTACGGAATCGAACAGGAGATTTTTCGGATCAAATCAAACAGGATTTGACTTATTATTTTGGTAGCAAGTTTGTTTACCACTACTATAGTCCTTATAAACCAGAAAATTGCTTTTCTTTGATATGTTTGTTGATACAGAGAGACACTATGAAAAAGACGAAAAAGTTTCATTTAGGAGTAAGTGTTGAAATACGGTACGCCCCCACCCCCTTATAAGTTACATTACTTTAACGTCAAAATGGTATAAGATTATTTCACACAATTTTAACAGTAATGTGTCAGGCTGGCTTGAATATTTTTAATTCTAACAAAAAGACAATGTCTAGTCAATGATATATCATTACGAATTGATAGAATATTTAATTTAGCATTGGCTAACTGAACATCAAGAATTGTACCGCATTATCATATTCTTCTGACCAACTGCACAAGTGTTTCTAATTAAGTAAATATTATTCTGGCGCCATCTTGTATTATTTTTTTACCCAAAAAAATTAATTACATTGAAATTTGTTGTTCATATATATATATATATATATATATATATATATATATATATATATATATATATATATATATATATATATATATATATATATATATATATATATATATATATATATATATATATATATATATATATATATATATATATATATATATATATATATATATATATATATATATATATATATATATGTATATTTGAAATTTTTATAAAAAGTTGCGAATTTATTTTAAGATATTCGAATTATAACAGCTCCGAAATCAAAGTAGCAATATAATCAGTAATTTGTTTTATTAGCCCTTTGTACTCGAGGAACATATGTGATATTTACGTTATTTTTATGGAACAGTTACTCCCCGTTCCAGAGTTGTGACAAATTTTTAATCTGAAGAATCACCAACATACTTGCTGCTTCTAGATGACAACAATAATTTACATTCAAGTTTATGAGATAATAACTTTCTAAACTCAAAAATATGTCGTTCTATTTCATTAAAAAGAACCGAACAAAATAACAAGTCGTTATTTTTGTAGCATAAAGGCGACAAATGCAAAAAGTTAATAAGTTATGTTGATGTACGAAAGAAAAGTGTTCTTTATCTTCAAGAACATTTAGTTCTTGTTCAATTTGAAGAACAGGGAACAAAAGAACAGGTTGCTATTTTGGTGACTGAGAGTCACCGATCGATTTTAAATGGTAAATACTAAAATAAACACCAAAATTTAATTAAAATTTACGTCATTTTAGCCATTTTGAAGTGTTCCCCCAAATAAAAATGACTAAACGATTCTATTTTCTCTTAATTCTTCACATTATCTTTATGTGATAAAAATAAAAAGTGTTGAACCTTACCTAAGTAGATTCTTGTTTAGGTGCTGTTTCTTTTAGTAAATTCTTTGTTTAGATGTTGTTTCTTTTGGTAAATTCTTGTTGATTCTCGTGTCGATAGTTAGGGGCTGGTTATCTTCATTGTCCTGCTTTTCTTTCTAGTGTTGGCTCCCATGTGATTCGTGATTCTGGCTTTTGTTTTGTATTTTCTTGGTTCTCCATGTGTCTGGCGTTGAGGGCTTTAGAGTTACGAGTCATGATTCTTGCAGTTGGTGAAAAGTTTTTTGTTTCAGTTTGTGTAAGATCTGAACAGTACTTAAAAGAAGTTGAAAAAGTTCTTCAACAACACTGGACGGGTAGTGACTGACTTAAGTGCAAAGTTAATAGTTTATATTTGCTGTTTCCTTTTTTTTTTGTTTTTATTTTCTTCTTTTTGCTATATATCTTCCTTCAAATTCTACAAATATTTCACTACATAAAAGTTTTTTGTAATTTTTTTTTCTCTTTTAGGGGGGAGTTTTTAAAGAAAGTTTCTCTAAGATGATAAGCAAAAATGCGTCTATAAAGTTGTTCTCAACGTCTATTTTTAGCATTATCATTTCTCAAACTATTGAAGCAACTCATCTACTTAATGTTCGACAATGGGAAGTCAGTAGACAGTTGCTTTAAAAGACATAGTAGTGATGCTATGTACAATATGAATTAACTTATCAATAACAATTATAATAAAAGGTTAAAATAAATGAATTAACTCATTTAATTTCACATACATGTACGAGGGTTTGGTAATCAAATCGCGCATGATCCACGCAAAAATTAAATATTCATAATAAATAAATTCTTCAAAATAATAAAATAGCAATTCGCACTTCAGAAGAATATGGCTGCTTTTGAATACAAACATATACTTTTATAAGACAAAACAAGTTGGGAATTATTTAAATTTATTTAATTTACATAGTATGATAAATAGAGTTGAAAAAACAAGTAAACATTTTGGACACTATTTGTAAAGGAATATTTCAGTCCTTTTTTTTTAACTTTCAAGAAGTTACAGTTATTTTTGATTGCCAATGTTCATGAATAGTGGCTAAATAATTTTGTTAAGAACCCTCCCCAAATCAGTATTAAGTGAAGTATAGAAGTTAATTGTTATTAGACGTTTAGATTAACACGTTTCAAGAAAAATGCTATCATTTCTAAACATCCGAGAACGATTAAGTGAATTTTTTGCCAATCCCACTATATAGTTTTTAATATAACAAAATACATTTAATAGTTATTTTGTGATATAATTGCTTAAGTTATTTAAATAATAATTCAAAGACAATAAAAATAATTTAACTTTATTTTGAGATAAATTTAAAATCGTTCTAGATGCAAAAGCAGTTATATGCACAACAAGTTCTTTTTAGTCAATCGCGGAAAAACTGTCAAAACTAAAGTATTATTTTTAAACGAAAAATAATCAAAACAATTTTATTCAAATTTATTAGTTCTCAGATTATTAAGTAATTAATATGTAACTTTTAATTTTCACATAACTTGTTTTGCAGCTGGAATAAGTATATGACTGGTTTCGCATTTGAATGTTCCGTGATCTTTTTAAGAAGCAAACCAGTGATATCCACATTCCAATTTTTAATTATAAACCGGACGTCAAATATTTATATTTTATACTAACAACTTTTTTAAACAAAAGTAAAAACATTTTAAAAAATGCGTCAATTATTTTTAAATATTTTTTATACAATTTGATAAAATTTAATATAACATATACATGACTAAACAATTCTAATTTTTAAAACACAAAGATATAATAAAATAAATTTTTAAAAGTTATACTTATGATATAAAACAAAGAAAATATTTAATATTTTTTTAAATGAAACACAATTTCCAAATTTTTACACATTTGTAAATTTTAAATATTAACAAAACTTGGCATGAATTATATAATTGTACCATAACTATTAAGATCTAACACAAAATCTAATTACAAACACATTGACAACTGAAATATAATTTCTATCACAGACGTTTTATACAAACTGCGTGTATCAAAAACTGAAATTTTTTATAACAACTTAAGCAAGTTTTTCATATTGATTCAATTAATTTGATCCTTTACAAATATACGAATTTTTTTTAAAGTACATATATCTTATTTGGGATACACGGTTTTTATAAGTTGCCTGTGACAGTAGGGCTGTGTAATAAAGCTCTTTGTGGAATTCAACTATCAAAATCAAATGACATTCTTGTCATGAAACCATCTACAAACAGTATCAATTCAATGCTTCAGTGCACATATTTGATAATTGAAAATTTACTAATATTGGAAAGTCCGTTTTTGCTATTATGAAGAATGGAAAACAACAATTGTCAAGAGTGTCTGACAATAAAACAATTATTTTTGGAATACCACAATTGGAAACAATATATATTATAATTTAGATGTTCAAATTATCTCAACTTAAAAAAAAATACTTTATGCATTTGTGCACTAAAGCATCGAACTCAACTGTCGATAAATGATGAAGCTCTCAATGATGAAGTTTTTTGATACATGAAATGTTTCTCAGCTTTTGTTACATATGTTACATATTTAGCTCATATTTGACAGCACCATTAGGAACAGTTCTCGTGAAATAAGGTCTAAGAATCAACTTCCTCAGTCCTGACTTAACAATTAAGTTTGATATTTTTTTTAATTAAGCAAAATTATTTTTGAATTTGAAGGATAATATTAATTTCATAATAAAAGACGATTTTTTAAAATTGTATTTTCCTGATAAAATAACAATTTATAAAAATTTAAGAGATTGTTAAAATTTGCGATACAAAATTTAACACAGAACTGAGGACGTTAATCTCTACTTTTAAAGACTATTCTACGCAAAAAGCTGAAAGCACAAGGAAATCTTCAAAGCAGACGAGGTATAAATTCTAAAGCTAACATCTAAACGTCAAAATTATTCATAAGCTTAAAAGACACACATTTAAGCACGTACAAAAGCAATTACATCTCTGTGGGTATTTTAAGTGTGAAAGATTCTATTCAATAATGAGAAAGACTTTTTTAAATTCAATTTAAGGATTTCGAGTTGTGTTATTTGGAAATCAAATTCGAATTGTTTGCTGCGTAGTAGTGAACACACTCAAACTACGAGGACGACCCTCAAAACGGGAATGGAACACTGCAATAACGGCCACTCTTGGGGGGGAACCAAAGCAAAGCTCTGCGTAAAATCATCATCTGCCGCAACTAATAAAATTTCTTTTTAAAAAAAAATCTCTAATAAAAGAAATTTAAAAAGCTTTTTAAAAAAGCTGAACTTACTGCTCGAACGCTCACTCTTTGAGAAGGGGGGGAGGAGAAAATCGAAACTCAAACATCGCACGGGACAGCAAAAATAGAAATACGTTACCAAGACATGGCAGAATGCGAAGCGGAGGGCCTTCAACAGAAGATGGAGAAGGGATGGAGATGAAGATGCGGAAGAGAAGAAGGATGAGAGAGGGATGAGGAAGAGGAGAGGATGCTGCTGCTGCTGCCAGGAGTGCCGCCGAGAAGAGTGCGGGGAGCACAGAAATCCCAGCTTTTTAAAGGTTCTGCCGACCAATGGGAGACGGAGCTCCCAGAAGCCCTAACTCCTGGTTCCGCCCCGGCGTTAAGTAAGAGGTTGGGGCAGACATCTGCCAATCAGAGATGACTATCTTACCTGCAAAGTTCGGGATGCATTGGTGGTTTGGAAAGTTTGGGGCATCTAAGGGTTGGCTCTGTATCGTCGTTCGGTTGGCGATGTTAATGGAGTTTAAAGGGGTTTGATAAATATTTAAACTGGTTGGTCGATGCTAAAATTTTAAGAGTTTTCGTCACTATTTTGCTTGATATAATGGATCGGTATGAAATTCCGTGCAAACACGTTTCATTAGTACATTCACTCATTTTTCTCAATGATTAGAATTACTCATTGTGTAATACTAAATAAGACATATATATAACCTTAGGGGCAATTGGTTAGTTTGACGACGCAATGGAGCTACGCAATAGACTATTGGAAGGGATCGAAATGAATCCCGCAGAAAATACCTTGGATATTTTTTTCGAAATTTTGAACCATTATAATATAACAATCCTAAAGAAGGAGATCATAATACAAATATTTATTTCAATAAGTTTTCATGTGTCTGTATCTCTATTAAACAGCGCTTAAAATATATTAGTCAGAAATTTAATACCTATAATACTATGCCTAGGTGATTTAAAATGAAATCTAAAATATAAAACTTATTTATCTAGTTATAAAATTTTATTAAAATACCCCATTCACTGTTTTAGTATTATTATGATTTTAAATAAAAAAGATTACAAAATACTTTTATTTAAACTGTTATGTACGACAGTGCCTTTTGCGACGTTGTTAAATGGTTTTAATTAAGTATTTGTTAAGTAATATTTTTTACCATTTATGATGGTTTCTAACTTTAACTTATCTCAAAAATTATTTCCTTGGAACGTAGACAATTTTTTACTTTTATTCTTCATTTATTGAAATTGTGTTTCTATAGATAATCAATAAAAATTTAACGTTATCGAAATAGAAATCAAACGCTATATTTTTAACCCATCAACGTCATAAAATGTTTGAAATTTTAAAGGTTTTTTCAAAGCATGGAAATTTAAATAACATTGCCATTAATATTTTATGAATAATTTAATTTTTAAGGAAATATCTTTTTATTATACTCTAATACAGTATATTTAAAAAGTTTTGTTAAATGATTATTTTAATGAAATTAAAAATAAAGTACAGTTCTGGACATACTAGACTTTACATCGCATTTACAAACGTCATTGGGTAAAAATTTATAAAAAGTTTTTTTTAATTGACCTATAGAATTGAAGCAGAAAACAGATTGAAACAGACAACATTGTCATTTTTGAGTTACACATACTTATTGCTGACAAATTGAATCTCTTTATAGAAGAAATATATAGAACATTTTAAAAATTTCAAGAGATCAACTGATATGTAAAATCTTTAGCAATTGAAAAATACATGGCTAAAAACGATAAGGGTTCACTTTAAAAAAAATCTCAACGCTATCTACTAAATAATTACAAAGCCGTATTTTTAACGAACTAAATATGAAATGGGAGTAACAATCGTAGTCCAGTAAAAAAACGTTAAAAATAATCAGAAGCAGAACAATGAGAAGTGGAAAATTGTTTGAAATTACAAACAATCACTCAGAATATATTTTTATCACTATTTATCTGAACATTACTTCCAAGAGAAGGTTATTCATTTACGTATAATTGTGGTATCTGATGCATTTTAAGTCTAAAAATATCCCAATAACACACTTTCACAGAAATAATACTATCATTTTTGAGGATTCTGCTATAGTCAAGGCTACTTTCGTTATAACTGACAATCCTTTCGTCCTTGAATCATGTGACTTTCGGCAAAACAAAAATTGTCACATTTTGAAAGAAATAAAGACATTTATTCATATTCTATTACTGTCCTTTTCTGGGTCTTGCTTAATATATTTATATTTTAAGAATTCTAACCGAGTCTTCTTGGACGAATGGATAGAGCGTCGGGCTCTGAAACGAGAGGTCCGGGATTAAATGAGATTGACGATATTAAATTATTACATTATTTAAAAACGTCCTCATTTTTGACGAAATAAATTTCGTTAAAAAAACGACAAAATAAATTTCCTCAATTTGACAAAATATTTAATCTAAGCATATGAATGGCGCATGTTTCGTCAAAAATGACAAAATTTTTAACAAATATAAAAATGCATTTTTAACAGTGCACGTAGGGTGCTTACAGAATGTTGAGCGATATTCGTCGTTTTACTGCATCACATTTAGCTGTATAGACATAATAAAACATATTTTTTACCCAACTACTTCTCTTATAATTTAAATAAGTCGCTAGCTTTAGACGCAACACACACATTATTTAAAGTATAGCAAACACAATGATTTATTGCGTGTGGTTATACATCCAAACAGCAACTAACACCCGATAATGTGCAGCCACTTTGTATATTTTAAAAGGAATGCAACGAAAAATAACTCAATTTTCATATTACAAATTCCTTTCCATTATTTTAATTGACAAAATCCGAGTCCCCCCTTGGCGACAAAAATCGGGAGCCAAGAGCCCTGATTCCTGACTTCGGCAACCCGCAAATCTCAGGGAGACGTGGGTGTTTTGTCCGGCGCAAAAGCGAAACGAAGCCCCATCGCAAGGCAGCTGCGGGTCACCACAGGTTGGACAATAGCGTGGAAAACGGTTGACGAATGGGCATCGAGGGTGCGCGCGCCCCCCTGGGGGGTGATAGAGGGAAGGGGGGCTGTCATCGAAAGGCACCCGAACCTCGATCGCTGTTCGATTTGCACCCATTCACATGAAAAACTTCGTCTGCGCATTAAAATCACAGACTTAGTAAAATTTTTGTCGGGTTTGCGGCGCTGATAGATTAAAAGTCGAGATATTGTCAAGTACAACTCGAAAACTTATCTTACCTGCAATACCTGATAAACTTATTTTTGCTATATCAGTACAAATGGGAATTCAGTAAGGTAAAATTTTAGTTCAATAAAAACAGATTTTATCTTATTAGAATTTAATTGAAAATATTAGTAGTTTTTTCCAAAATCGGTCTTATTCAAATATATTGTTTGTTTGAAAATTGCTTATTGCTATATTATACAATAAATACTTGTATTATTCAGTACACAAATATTGTAAAATAGTAGTTTTGTTTTAAAAGAGTCAACTCCAAAAAAAGTATAGTAATTTATAAATTAAAGAGTGCAATTCCAAAACTTGTTTCATTCAAAATAATGTTAATATTTTTTTATTTCTAGAAAAAAGTTCATTTGAACAAGATATGTTCTGGAATTGTACTTCCCCAATATATAACTCGCTCTGAATTATTAACGTGATATAATCCGCAAAAATAGGAGCTAATACAGTGGACTTGTAACAGCCCTTACGGAATCAACAAATTACAGTCGTTATGACATTGTGTCGCTATAACGAATTTTAAACGATAATATTGTTTTGTAATGATAATCCGATTGTGACTATGTCCGATTATAAATATATCGTAAATCTATATTTCTATATAAATATAGCTATAACTATAATATATACAACGATAGCTATATCGTGGGAGGTGAATCGTTATAAAGATAGTCGACTGTATGTTTAAATTGGTAATTTACTTGGTTAAAAGTGTTAAGATTAACTTTGACGAGTTAGAGAGCGAGTTTTAATTGTGACTTTTGCCGATTTTTTGTAGTTCACAAAGGTGCGAAATACCTGTAAAAATCCTTTCGTTTAATTAATAATAGAACAATTTTGACAATTTTCAAAGAACTATAGGGGATTTTTACTGTATTTTTCACCCTTAAAATCTAAATTGTGATTGCTAGTAAAGACACGGTTTGCTTTTTCAGCAATAATAAAAAAAAACCTTCAAAACGTTAGTTTGACGATTAAACTTTACATTTTAAAATAGCGTTCGATCTACTTATTAACATCTGCTGTTAATTTTGTGTATATACTTCAAAAACACAGGACATTTTTTACCTTTTGTGTTTTGTTGTTTTTTTGATCACATAATAATTCCTGAATTTTAAATACCTCACTGTTATTTAAAGGCACTTAGCACATGAAAACACAAAAATACTGCCTTTTTTTAATGTACGCCCATTTCCTTTTAATGAATAAGAGTACTGAACAAGAATAGAATACTTTTCTGTTATTTCCTTCAACTTTTTATTTTATTTTCTCAATGTTTTAGCAGTAAATGAGGAGAAAAAGTTTGGAATCAACAAAAATATAATACGCCCAAGAACGACTGCCAATTACAGTTTTTAAGCTCTGTTTAAAAGTAAAAGTGTTCAAGAAAGTTGAAAAGATTATTTTATATAAATTGATGCAGAACATATTCAAAAACACATGAGAAAAATGTAATCTTTATAAAGGAAAAATGCCAAACAATCACTTCTCAAACTCTTGTTGTTTTCCAAAGCAAATCAACTACCATAAAAGTAACTGCCATAGGAAAATATAAACCATTTTATCAAACTTTTTTCAAAGTGAAAAGTGACAAGCTATTTTAAAATTTACAATACACGTATTAAATATACGGTATTAGTTTTACTATATCATTTTCCCAAAAACAAATTTGACACAACATATTTTTATTTAAATCTATTGAGTTTTGGAATATATATTTTGTAAACTTCATTATTCTATTCAATAAATTAAAAAAAGAATTTGTATACCTTTATTATTGGTCGTATAATATATTACTAAAATATTATGCATGTTTTAAAAACGTTTGAAATCATAAATATATCTGGGTTTTTAAATGATAAAAGTGTGAAAAAATACCGCGGTTGTAATATGTTATAGTTATTGCATAAATTTGAAGTGTGAGCATTTTTTAAACACTTTTTTTGAGGCGAGAGGAATTAATACTAAAAAATTAATTTAATAGAAATGATAGCTGGTACAGTATTTCCAAATTATTAAACTTAAATACGTGCTTATCTTTTTCGAACTGGAACAAATTCGTAAACAAAAATGCTGTTTAACATATTCAAATATTTAATGCCATAAATTTAAATTCATTTGATACATTTATGTAGAATTTATCTTTTTTGAAAAGCCATTTTCAGTGATACTAGACCATAAAAACATGCAATACAACATACATATTTCGAGTATCATTAGAGCTACAAGTTCTACACTTAATCACGGAATGCTGTTAATTAGGGTAATTACTATTTTGTTCAATAATAAAGTAATACTCAATTCAAAATGTCAATTTTACTAATTTTTTTAACATGAAAAATTAAACTGTTTTATCTTTTAATTATGTTCATTCCTATTGTTCTTTTGTAATGTTTAATAAATTACAATTTTTGTTTTATGAAATCAGAAAAACGTCATAAAAAATAGTTTTTCTAAACAAATAATGTTTTTTAAATAAAACTTCAATTAAATCTCATTGTTTGTATAACGAATAAAGCATACATTTGTCTATTATGATTGTTTGCTTTTTTTTAGTTAATTTTTGTTCAAATTTGTTAAAGAAAATAAAAGCTATATAACAGACAAAAAGTTATTGTATTTTAATAAAATAAAATTCAACTCCCTGATAATCTCCAAACATTTTTTAATTTGTAATAACAAAATATAAAAGTGATATAAATTGTTTGTTTTAAAACAGAATTAAAACAAACTCTAACATTTACGTTGTCTTTCGAATTGCCAATCTGCGTTGCACAGAGTCAAATCAGTTACACTTAAATTCTTATCATATGAAACAGGATTAAGAAAACAAATGTTTAGAAAATCACAATTTAATTTCTTTAGAAATCAGCAAAAAGAGTAAATAATCACACTAGTGACACAAGCAAATGAGAAACGCTATTGGAGAAGGCATATTAAATATTAAGAATTCGAAAACTAGTACGGAACTAAGTTTAGTGAGCATTATTTTTTAACAATCATTTTGAATTGGCAAATAAGAGGATATTTATACAGAATATATTCTGCATGAATATTTATGATTTAAATGCTATTGAATATTGACGATTCTAAAAAAAATTAATTTGCAAACTTTTCAAAAAGAAGTCATCTACCCCGCGCGACTATGATATTAGTTACTTATTAAAAATTATGACTGACTCAACACATTTTCATAAATTTTACAGGGTACACGAAAAACGTATTGCATCCGCGTAATTTGGTAGGTATGTTACAGTGAAAGACAGAAATCTGGAGAATGTCGACTTTCACCGGTGAATGTCAACATTCACATAGTCGCTTGATGTATGTCCGAAATATTTGCCAAATACCCTTATTTCTGACTTACACCGGCAAATGTCGATATTCACCATGCACTAATGGTGAATGTTGAACTTGTCGGATATTTATATTTTCTTCTCCGTATTTCAGTCGCGATAAAACGTCACACGGGTGACGTAACTTTTTCGACTCTCTTTCTGAGAGGAGTGACCAAGAACTTAAAACAAACAGTACATTCTAAATGAGAAAAGAAAATAATAGTAATAATAAACTTATTTAATTATGTGATTCAAATCTTATTTATTGCAACAACTTAAACTATTATGACACTTTGATTGCTGAGTCCCTTGATTTTACAACTGCATTTATTTGTGGAACACTTCCTTTTGCAATGACAGTGTATATAGCCTTGCCCCCCCCCCCCACCCGCTTCTCGAATTAGCTGCAGCTGCTTCTCTCAGCGACATTTCTTGAAAAGAAATCTCATCTATGGAAAGTAACTTTTCTTTACAAATTACGAACTGATTACGTGTGTAAAGCTAACATATTTAACATATTTCGGCTATATTTCGCTAACATATTTCGGCTATCTGTACGACCACGGTCGACATCAGGGACTTGTATTCGTACAGTATCACCAATTTGAGCAGGAGGAAATTCTTGTTTTTGTGAGGTTCATAACATTTTTGTTGCTTGCGGTAGAAGATTCTCTTTCGCGGCCGCTCTTTTTATAGAAATTAACTTGTGTTTTTCAGTCAGAACTTGATGTGAAGACGTGGTAGATTGCAGGTCCTCTTCAATATTTTTCTTTGGAATATGGTTTTTGGTATGACCACCGCTTTTTTTTTCAGAAGTATTAACAGTTTCTTCAAGCTGTTCTTTGGTTTCAAAAGTATTGGCAATTTCTTCGAGTTGTTCTTCGGTTTCAGTATTTGCGATTTGTTCGCTAGGCAAAAAAGACGATGCTATGCCTCTTTTTACTTTAACGCCAAACATGGCTTCATAAGGACTTTGGCGTATTCCTTCGTGGTATGTAGTGTTCTTGGCAAATTGAACAAAGGGTAAGCCATGTGACCATTTATTTGTATCGTTATCTTTCATCCATGCAGTTAGCATATTTTGTATATCCTAATTGGCCCTTTCAACTGAGCCTTGTGTTTGACTGTGACGAGGCTTTCCATGAACTATCTTAACATCTTTTCACATAGCGCATATTTCGGATATGACTAGATTACTGAATTATCTACCATTATCTGATTGCAATATTGCTAGTGCACCAAATGTTAAAAATATTGGAAGAACGTGATACGCTACTTCTTCAGCTCTCTTAGTTTTCAAAGACCGTAGCTGGACAAACTTAGTCAAATGAGCTTGATACACCATTATGAACTTATATTTGCCATCTCTGTTTGACTGCAGATCTATCAGATCAACTTGACATCTTGAGTTTAACTCAGAACTGACCATTGGTTTCACAACAATACCTCTTTTCGACCTCCACCAGAGCATATCTGGGATTGTCGCATACACCGGTGAGGGTCCGAATGTGCAAGAATGTAATGAAATATTCGATCTTTCACCGACGTATTTGGTATGTGTTGACATTCACCGGTGAAAGTCGATATTCTCCAATTTCGGTCTTTCACGGTAACAGGTATACTAAACTAATATTTTGAATGAATTTTTTGGTTTGATTCAGACACATTAAATCAATATCGCCTTGTAGGTGATATTAATTAGCATATTAATATGGTATATGATATTAATATTAAGTGCATTGAGAAAAATAAAATATTTTGATTTTGCAAAAAATGTGAAAAATGTTTTGAAATCTCGTCAATTATATTCATAAAAATAAGAAATGAATTAATTGGTTACTTAAAGGAATCCATTTTAATTAAAATATAAAGTTTCAGCCAATTTAGTTAATTTTTTATTGATGGTTTTAAATTTTAGACTTCTTAAAAATACATTTATGGCATCAAGAATTTAAAAACATATACCTGTATATTTAATACACCAATTTTGTTGTCTCAGTTTATATTTAAATATAAAACATTTTTAATGAAATTTTCACCTTTTATGCCTTTAATAAGAATGATTTTGTTAAAATTTTAAATATATGCAGTAAAGTATATTTTGTAATAGAGTGGTTTAATAAAAATGAAGTATAAATAGTTCAATTGCTGGCTATAGAAATATAATCTTTCAATATTTTATAAGTAAATTAAAAATATTGCATACATGAATTCAGGCATAAGAATAAAATTGACAATGGAAGAAAAGCAAATTTCCTGCTTTTTAGAAATACAAGTGGGAATTTAGTTCTTTAATTAAAAAAATATACATGTTTTTTTAAAATTTACATTCATTTGTAGTGTTTGGTTTAAAATTTAAACCATACTTGTTATAATAAGACCTCTAGTCTAAAGTTTTAAAACTTTCAACGCGAGTTTTACAATAACTTGTCTTTTAAACTCCATAAATAGATTTTATTTTGAAAAGGAGTGCATTTCTATTAAAAAAAGAGATAGAAAAAAGACGGTGCCTATTATATTGCAAATTTCCCGTGCCATGTCTCGCAGCATTTATTTTGAAAAGATATTCCACTCGCGAAATCTTTTGAAAATAAACGCTTTCAAAAGCTGTAATTTTAATAGGCATCTTCATGAAAAACCGTCTGAACGAGATTGTGCTTGGCATCTATTTATCGAGTTTGCACAATGTTTTCTCGGAACACCGGAGCAGCGCTCACAAAAACTTCTCAAAATTCATTTCGCTCTAAATAAAACACTTCAATTTTAATCAACATCGCGTGTATGATTAGAAAAAGAGAACGAAAACTTCGCACCCAGAAAAATAATTGCAATCGCAGTTTTTTTGTTGAGGGGTGAAAAAAAAAGAAGAAAAATCGTCCAACAATGGGAATTCAGTGGGGGTGGGAGATATGAAAAAAGGGGAGCGTCCCGAGGGGGAGGGGGTGAGGGCCCGTGAAATAAAAATCGTTTGTATGGATAGCTATTGTGACAGATAAGTGTAATCGTGTAAATGTGCCGATGACAAGATTTTGCATCCACTAATAGCTCCTACTTTGAAAGGCGAATTTGCATTTAAAGTGCGTAAGTTTTTTTTTGTCAAAGTTTATCATTTCTTTTTTTAGAGGTTTTCTCCCGTATTTTTCTGTGCTCCCCTTCTTTTTTTCTAATGCATTGACACATGTTTTCGTTCGATTGTTGCTGCATTTATCCGCATTGAGGTGTTTTTTTTAATGAAGGGAATTAGAAAGAAACTGAAGACACAATATTTTAACGATTTAAATATTTAATTACCTTAAAATAATTTGAAATATTAATAATAATAATTAATAAGTGTCATAAGTATTTAGCTAATCGTGTTTTTACAATTTGATATTATTTTAAATACTAAAGTGGGAATTTCGAAAATATTGGAAGGAAATATGATGATTTATAAATAATTGTCAAAATTCCAAAATAAAAAAAACTTTTTTTCTTTCTTTTTCTTAATTATATTATGTCGCTTTTCTTGTCTAAACGTTAGTTAAGTTCTTATTTCAAGACAAATAATTAAACTATTGGAAAATACATTTTCCTTTAAAAAAATATTGTTTATGCTGATTATATATCATAAGAACCCACCAGGATTTTTTCCAATTAAATTTTTTTAATTAAAATATTTTTTAATGCTAACTACAATTTTATATTTAAATTTAAGAGCATCGGTTGTGCTTCCCCGGGTAACGGATTTAAGTGCAACCGGGGCTCTCAAAGCTCAATAGGCTGCACACCAATAAAAATGGAGCAATATATATGTTATTCATCGAATTTTACTGATCTGATTCTTTCAATTTTTATTTTGTATTTTTATCTCAAAATGTGAGAAAACTTTTCGTTTTCTTTATTTGAGGAAAAGTGAGGCAATTGGAGAAATAGAAATTTATATTTTTTCTTATATATTATATACTTTTTGAAAATATTATTGTTTTACAATATTATACATGATTTACACGCGGGTGTCACGTTTTTTTTTTTTTTATTTTTTTTTTTTTTTATTTTTATTAACAAATTTGTTATTTTCTAAACTTTCATTGAATGATAAAAATGTTAATATTTTTTTTAATTAAAAATAATAAGATAGAATATGCCACATTCAAAAGAGGTGAACTTCAAAAGAGGAAACCCTAAAATTGTATACCCAGTGTTATTTTTTTAAACAGAAATATCAAAGTTTTCAAAAAATAACCAGCCAGCCATGGCCATACTTGCTTCATGGTTGCGCTTACCGAACTTCACCCCACTTTAACATTATAAACTTCGTTTGATAACTTAGAAATATGTTTGTGACATTTTGAAGATAGTATTATTATTTAACATTAAAACGTATATTTTTGTCTCTCAAAAATATATACAGTGACCAACAAGAATAGAACGATTTATTTTATGGTTTATTCTTTAAAATAAATAATTATTTTATTCATATGTGTTATTTAAAAGTTTATTGTTAATTGATTTAACTATTTAAACAAGAAAACAGATTAAAAATCTCCTTATTTTTAATACATTTTAAACACTAATTAATTATATATATTAACACATAAAATACTATTGAATATATCATGTGTTCCTGTGTAAAAAAAGTTCCGTTTCTTCCTAAAAATATATATATTAACATTATTTGCGCACATTTTTATAGATGTCAGTAAAGAGTTTCCTAAATAGTTCTGATGGGACACCCAAATCTCTGATTCCAATTCAGCTGTTTTTAATCTCAGTGGCGTCTTTGGCATCTTTAGTCAACAAACCCGCTTTTCCTATATCAAGAAAGGGATTATTTTGTTAAGATTCTCAACTGTTGGCGATTTACTTAGCTGCAGTGTCTTCTTCAGGATCGAAGAAGGATTGCCGCAACTGGGTTAAATAAATCCGGATAAATATGTCTGACCTTGCGTAAACTTTTTTTAAATGACCCTTGTTTTATGTGTGGAAGTTTTAATTTAGAAATTGTCACATTAAGGTAAATGGTAAATTATTTAAAAACATTTGAGATGTTGCAGTCCAAAAAAGTCTGAAATTCACATTTAATAAATTAATTTAAAAAAAATACTAATTTTTCATTGAATCAAAGGTAGTTTTTAAGATATCTTTAGGCAATAACTTATTTGTCTGAATTTTTTTCAGTTACTGTAAAATAAAAAAAAAATTATTTAGACTACGGCAAGCAAAAAATTTATTTTAGCTCTTCGACCTGCGTAGCGATTGATAAAAGAAGATAAAAACTTTTTATTTAAATTTCGGAAATTATTGCAAATTTACAAATAAACATAAAAATAAATTTAATTATTACGATTAAAATGAGAATATTTCTCTAAAAAAAACGTGTTGACTTCATAGAATATCAAGCCAATTTATAATATTTTGTTTTAGTTTTTACCAATTCTTTTTCCGTACCCTTTGCAATGCGCTTCAAGAACTTGATTTTTACAGATATGGAAATGATAGTATTATACTTCGAGCATGGATCCTTCATAGTAGAGAAAACAATGTTATAATCTCGCTAACGTCAAAGTGAGGCCAACATGTATGGCCTCAGACACGTGGTTAATTACGTCATTCCATTCATAATTTTTCACTGCTACACATTTCCCAATTCATCAGCCAATCGCGAGTATTTTTTAATTCATAATTTTGAAAAGCAGTCACGTGTTTGAGGCCATTCGGTCTGAGATGTTGGTTTCACGATTATGACGTCAAATTCGCTCTACTACAGTCCATTCATGCTCGAAGGTATTATAGTATTATGGAGCATTAAAGATGTTTTTCATTATAAATCATTTAAAAGCCTATTTTTTTGTTGAATTTCAGTTATTGTTTCCTTAGGTAGTTTTAAAATGTAAAACAAAATAAAAACAATTAGTAACTCTGTATTTAAGTTTGAAAAGTGAAAAAGTTTTAACTATGCAAATGCCATTAAAATAAAACGTATAAAAAATAAATAAAACCTACGCAAAACTGCTGAAAACAATTACAAGAATAAGCATAGTCATTGGTTCTGAAGAAAATGTAAGCAAAAATAAAGGTTCGTGCATAACACATATAAATGCAATTCCAAGAAAATCAGCAGAATAGGGACTCAAATCAAACTTCTTATAGACTGAATAGGATCATAACATCCGTGTACTGTCATGCATTCAATATAAATCTGCGCTTTTGGGGCTTCTCTGAAACCCAAACCTAAGTTTATATAGGTGCCATTCCTTTCACAACATCTATTATTCCTTGGACATTCAATAGATCTAAGGAAGTGGAAAGAATGGAAGTCTGCACTTCTATGGGTACATAATTCTAAAGGAGTGTTTCATCGCACATTTTAATGAAATGAGATCTTCCTCCTAATAACGACTTTCTCTAGCTCTAAATCGAATCGAATTTTGTGATTGATTGTCTATTTCCTCTGTTATCTTAAGGGGTTTTAAAACTTTTGATTTCATTTTTCTCTGTATTATTCTCCATTTCATTTACCCATTTACCACCGACCTATTTTTATTATTCAGAGTAATTTGGACAGTAGAAGGCGTTTGTTGTTAGGGAATTATGCACAGCGCATTCATAAATTCATGTATAAAATTTTATAACATAAAAATCACATATAATTTTTAGATTTTGTTATCGATTAATTTATAATCATCTATGAATTTTTACGATATAATTTTATTGGTTTATTAGTACAATTTTTAAAGTATTCTTAGAATTTGAGTAATATAATCCTTTGTTACTTTAAGGGTCAAATAATATTAATTAAAAACACATTAATATATATAATTTATTTAAACCAATTAAACATGGTTTTACTTATATACAGTTACCTTGCATTACACATAATTTTTATATTTTGTTTTCGATTAATTTATAATAATTTACCAATTTTCACGATATTATTTTATTGGTTTATTAATGCAATTCTTAAAGTATTCTTAAATTTTTTTTGTTTTATGACTAGCATTATATATTTTTTTAAGAGTCAAATAATATTAATTAAAAACGCATTCATATATATAATATATTTAAACCAATTAAATATGGTTTTACTAATATACAATTACCATGCATTCAATGTCTGACTAATTGCACATTAGTCTGTGCAATTTGACTCTCAGCTTCTTACAATGACAATAATTGCAAAACCAACCATCGACTCATCATTATCAAAAGTCCATATGAGAAGCTATTATTACTAAATCACTCATTGCAGTAATTCGATCTTCTAACTGATTCAAATACTGATTACAATTCCTTTTTTTTACACAGACTCTTGCTCATTTCTCATCATTAAACATCCCGTATCAGTTTCCCACACACTATATACCTCCAACCTATGGCTACTAAATTTAAGAAGGTCTCATTAAAAGCCTGAAACGAAATGGACCAAATTATGAAACATCCGTTGTCCTTCAGTTTCCCCACCAGAGTTGCTTCATCTTTGAGAGACGCAGTTCGCATAGAGTTCCCGTTTGTACCGGTAAATTAGCTTCGTTTAAAGGGAGCGTCCCCGTTTCCCGAAAGTTGAACGTTGTCTTGGGATTTAGTCTAACAGAGCAGTCGATAAAGTGTAATGCAAGAGTATAGAGTGACTTTAAAAAATATTGAATTTCCTTATTAGAAACAGGAGATTATTGTTTTTCAAGGAGTTGATGGTTTCGGTTTCCGCATGTTAAAGGTCAGAACATTTCTCCAATTAGTGGAAATGGGTTCAAATATATTATTATTGTTATAGAAATGAAGTATATACTTTTTGAACTATGAATAATTAACTGCAGGTTTGGTTAATTATGTTGCACTTATTTGTACTATATAAATGTTTTATTGCATGAGGTAAATTCACTATATTTTAATTTCATGTACGTTGTAAGGAAAAATTATCGAAATTAATCTAAATTTAAGTGAATTTTATCAATCAGAAAATGCTGGTAAAAGTTCAAATAAAAGTAGTTTAAATTATGTTAAATTAATTTCTTTGAAATTGGTATTAATTTGTGTCAATGTTAAAAGTGCAAGAGATTGTAAGTCTAACCCTAGGGTTTTCTAGGAGAATAAAAAAAGAAAATTGGTTCCTTATAAGAGTTCTTTGCAGGTTTGGTTAATTGTTTTGCACTTATTTGTACTATAAAAATGTTTTATTGCATGAGGTAAATTCACTATATTTTAATTTCATGTACGTTGTAAGGAAAAATTATCGAAATTAATCTAAATTTAAGTGAATTTTATTAATCAGAAAGTGCTAGTAAAAGTTCAAATAAAAGTAGTTTAAATTATGTTAAATTAATTTCTATGAAATTGGTAATTAATTTGTGTGAATGTTAAAAGGGCAAGAGATTGTATGTCTAACCCTAGGGCTTTCTAGGAAAACAAAAAAGAAAATTGGTTCCTTATAGGAGTTCTTTGGTAGAATTTTTTTTCGTTTGGTTGTACCTTTTTATTAGATTAGCTGATGATATCAGAAAGTTTGACACCAGGTAGAAACCACAAAGTACTATATATAGTAATAACAAAAAAAGTAGAATTTTTTGACATACGACCTTTTGCATTGTCAATGACGAAATACCTTTTTCGAAGCTAAGACTAAAACAAGCTATGAAAACACAATCAATTAACACAATAGATAATTAGAACCCTCTACTTCACCCCTCCCTTCCCAGACACCCACACACCTATTCGTTGTAAGGTCGAAATATATTACGGTATTTTTTATATCCAAAAAAACAAAAAAGTTTAACGCTTTTCCTTATTCATAGATGGCAGCATACCAACTGTTTGTTTAAAAAAACCGTTGATATTTATGAGATGAACATACTATTCGTCACTGTTCCTGAAAATGCTCTTTCTTATGACACCTCATGTATTAAAATCCACTGAGTACAAGGACTCTTTTAATTAAGTAATCTTTAAAATGATATATTTACTACCTTAATAAGACATGATGAGGATTTGACTAAATACTTATTAAATATATGGAATAAAGCTCTGTTATTTAACATATAAAATCTTTAAAGCAAATTTATTGCTATTTAAAAGTTTTTACTTTTTTTTTTATTATTATGAAAATTTAAAAAAAAAACGTTATTTAATATAAAATTTGGATTGAGTATAAAAATATTAGCAGAACAAAAACTGTTAAAGCTAAAAATGTAACGAAGAGTTATACTTTCTTATTGATATATCTTATCTTATTGATATCTTATTATATCCCGAAAATAATGTCCCACTTTTTTGCTTTCAAACAAAAAATTATCATTATAGTCAACTTCTTTCAAATTATTTATACTAACTATATAAGTTTTTATTGCGGAAGCTAAACCAAGAATCTAATTAATATATATTTAAAATGGCCAATTAAATACTTCAATAATAGCATAACTTCAATAATAATTATAAAGGAAAAAACTACCACAAATACCCTTTATTTCCTTGATAACAAAAAATATATTAAATTGAAGATTATTAAATACCTTATCTATCTTTTATTATGTTTTTTTTCTTTCGGTGTATTCAAATTTCATAGTGCAAATACCAGTACGCTTTAATCAATTTCGTAATGTGACAAAATAATTATCGTAAGTTATAAATGAATAACGTGTAATTAAAGAAAACGCTAAGTATTTATTTTGTAATTCATATGTCTCGACTATTTTTAAGTAACTCTGCCTTAAAAGGTAATATTTTTATGATTTTTTTTTATTAATATTAATTATTAACTCAAAAAACTAAAATCGATAACTAAGATGTAATAACTAAATATAGAAAGCAGTAAACAGAACATATATTTTTTATGATGATAATAAGAATTTAATAGTCATGGTTACGGGCAGGTGGAAATAGGGAATCAATATTTAAGGATTCTGCATACTGGTTAAGGCTTCTTCTAATAAGTGTATCTTAAATTGCTTACTGATACAACTAGAAAATTTCTGAGAACTAAAAACACACAAAGTACCATATATCAAAGAAATATATAGTATTATGATCGTCCTTTTCTAGGACTTTATTTTAATACAATGAAACTACAGTCCTGCGGCGAAAGTAAGGCGTGGAGATCTCGATGACTTCAACATAAAAAGGGCCTTAATCTTTCTTTCTCTGCACTATTCACATGTAATGGATGCACAGAATTACAACACTTTTTTTGATAATTTAAATAGAAAATAAATATAGTAAAGCGAATACCAACTTAACTTCTGGTTTATAGTTCACGGGCTCTTGTTTTTTATTACATATTTTATTACATTTATAGTTTTTTTTAATTAAATTCTAATAAAATTAGTCACTATATTGCAATCTCTAAAAAAACACGTATTTATGTAAGACAGATCTTAATGAAGTTATTCATTCGAAACAGTTTCCTATTGCAAATTTAAAAAAAATATTTCTATAGCATAGGACACCAACGACGTATGAAGTACTGCATATGTATAAAATACTACATTTTACCATCTTATTCATCGGCCTAAGCTGAGTAACTAACCAAAACTATCAGATAAGTAGGTTAGAAGCTAATCTTTCCAGACGCTCCATAATCCTGGAAAAATTCCCTCTGCTCATTAAATTATGAGGTTATCTGGATAATTCCATGAACAACAAGAAAGATACTCTAGATGGAAGTCTTTACTCATCAGTAAATACTTTACGATAATATTCATCATTTTTTTTATAATTAACTCATTGGTTTTAATTTTATAAGAGATCATTTATACATATGCGACATAAGAAGGGCCTACACTATCCATTCCGGCAGTGATGACGAATGATCCTCAGTTCTCACCACTGAGCTAGAATATAATATAACTATAAGCACTGGAGTGAGGACTAAGCGTGGCCGACCACTTTACTCCTTTTTGAACGAAGGTAGAAAAAAAGAGTCCTTTTCGCATAGGTTTGCGTAGATTTAAAAGCGCATTTCTGGCTTTCAAAAATACATTAATTGTAATATATTTAATGTTTTTCCTTATTTACTTACAAGAAAAATAAGATAAAAGGCACCGAAAAAAACCAATTTTAAACATTTCTGTGACGTTACGTGACACGTCATAGCCAAGGACGAATGTTTTCTCAACCTTTATTCCGAATTGTATACATCCGCGCGGAACTCTAAAATACGTTGTCGCTCAATGGGAATCCTCGCTCCAGTACCAGTTATATTATATTCTAGCTCAGTTGTTCTCACAGATTCCTCTTCTTTTCAACATTAGCGTTGGCGATAACGTGACTACGTTAGTTCTCACTATTTAACCTTATAAAACCTATATCCTATGACCGTATAACTTAGAAACATGTAACTTATGATCAAATATAACATTTTGTATATATAATGTCATAAGTCAGCAATGTTCGTTTGTACCAAAACATCTGTTTCCACCGTGCCTCCGGTGATCTAACATAAACACCAATCGATAAGATATCCACATTAGTACTCTCAATGCATAGCTTAAAACTTAGAAACATTTAATCTATAATCATATATTAAGTTTTGCATATACAAGCCCTATGCATTAAATATTCAACATTGTAAGATTTTTACCAAAATATCAGTTTCCACCGAGCCTCCGTTGATATAGCAGAAACACCTAGTGCCAAGGTATCTATTTAATTACTCTCTTTGTATGAACTAATATATTATAACTTTGAAACATTTAATCTATAATCAAATATTAAGTTTTGTATATACAAGCTCATTGGATAAAACATTCAACATTGTAAGTTCTCCATCAAAATATCAGTTTCCATCGAGCTTCCGTTGATCTAGCAGAAACACCTAGCGCAAAGGTATCTACTTAATCACTATCTCTGTATATAAACTAATATCTTATAACTTAGAAACATTTAATCTACAATCAAATATATTAAGTTTTACATATACAAGCTCTATGGATAAAACATTCAACATTGTAAGATTTCCATCGAAATATCAGTTCCCACTAAGCTTCTATTGATCTAACATATACACCAGCGTCGAGGCAGCATTCGTTATTTAACTTAGTATAAAGTAATATCTTATAACTTACATACATTTAATCTATAATCTAATATTAATTTTTACATATACAAGCCCTATGCATTAAACATTCAACATTGTAAGATTTCCATCAAAATATCAGTTCCCACTAAGCTTCTGCTGATCTAGCATAAACACCAGCATCGAGGCAGCATTCATTAGTTATTTAACTTTGTATAAAATAATATCTTATAACTTAGATCCTAACGCAATCCTACCTGCACTCAAATCTTGAATTTTAAATATATAAAATCTATACAAAAAAAAATATCAATAAACGTACAATTTCTCACAGTTGATAAAAAGAAGACCCCCCCCCCCCTTTTTACAAAAATTAGTTCTCACCTTTGAAAAGACAAACAGAACCCCCTGCTTTAAAAGCTTTGAACCCCTCCCAGTCGAATTTAATGAATAGCCATTTTAACCCTCAAACGCATTTACGCCAAGGCTATTGATCACAGTAATGAGGAACAGCGCTCGGCAAAGGTCCGTAGACAAACAAGACTCCCGGTATGAGGCGCTGGGGGAAGTGTGTAGATAATGAATCCCATGTCCCTATGCAAATACGCCAAGTGCACAAATTACCGTGCCTTCCGATGTGCGATTGTGATTGCAGGGAGTTCGTTCCAGCAGTTCAAAGGTCATTTTTGGGATTTTCAAACGGATTCATTCGTCTCGAATGCGTGTTTTGATTGGGGTTGGTTGGGGTCGTGAACATTTTTGACTGGGTTTTGTGGAGCCAGTGATCAACTTTTCTCGAATGTTTAGAGAAGTTTCGAATGTGTTTGTCCATTAATGTCTGGATTGCTTAATATTATCGGATTTACTTTTGAAATAAAGGTGTACGTCAGTAAAAGACTCTAAAAACGAAATTCAGATATTAGAGTGTATAATTGTAAATTTATTATATCGATGCCTCAGTGGAAAGTCATTTTTTTCAGTATTACAATTGAACAACCCTGTTTCATAATGTTTTGCCGCCTTTTCACTGAATCATGATTATATGAAACGCGTTGTTCGATTTTCTTCAAATTTGGCATTTATGTTCCTCGAAATCCTTAAAAACGACGTATATGTTTTTTTAAAAAAAAAGTATGTATTTTTTTTGGTAGCGATGACCATTGTACCTATAACTACTAGTTAAGACGTTACATATATATAAAATAATGTACAGGAATTTCTGGAAACAGTAGACCTCACGAAGAAAAACATTCTTTTAAAAAACATGTTCTTCGTTTTTTAAATATTTAAAGGAAAATTCATACCAATTTTTTAAGAAAATATAACAACTCGTTTGGCCAGTACTGCGTAACAAACAAACAAATTTACAGACACACATACCGAATGCATAACGGTCGAGTTGAAACAGAACCTCGCTAACACTCGGTCAATTAAATTAAACTTTGAAGTGCTTTTTTTCTTCTTTTAAATGCGTATACAATTTTTATTTAATAAGATTAGTATGATCAATTCCATTTGAATTTAAAACTTTAGTTTATTCATTGAGAATGAAACGAAATTTTCCGTATCCAAATCCTCTTGCTTCAACTTTATTTCAAACACGTGCTTAATCAAAATATTCGTTTAAACACAATTTCTGTTAAAATATTCCGTTAAAATTATCATCTTAAAATTAATCCTATGAAATAAGCCACCACAAAAAAAAAATCTAATAATATGAAACATAAATAAATTGCCGTGATTGCTCAAAAGTCCGGGGTAACCATTCTAAAACACACATGCATTTTAAAATAATAAAATATTATCAAAATACCAAACATAGCAAAGAGCAGCACGCATTGTCTTGCATCCCGCACAGGTAGGAAATTTCTTCCCATTCATATTTAAAAGAATGTCAATGTTTTCTTATTCTCTTTAACAAACTGAAAGCGGTGTAATAAGGCAAACAAGGGAAAGGGTTCTGCTTCAAGCAGCTTATTTTTTTGCAAGGAAACTAAATCTTCCACAAGCATCAACCAAATAATAAATTGAGTGGTCCCGCTTTTTCCCAGAACTGTTCCAATATTCTTTGAAATGCAGTTGTTGTTATTATTATTATTTGTTTTTTAAATTCATTTCCCCCCTGTTTACACAACACTCTTTGTATATGCGAATGGGCTTGACGGGTGCCGTACTGGGGATTTACGTCTAGGAGCTTCAAATTGAGCTAGTAAAGATTTTCGACTTTAAGGTCGTTTTTTTTTACGTATGTACGTCCATTTCGCGTTTTAAAAATAATAAGTTATCAAAAATGTTGTTGGTTTTAGGGTATTGACGTTTGTTTTTGTGTTTTAAATAAATATTTTGTCTAATGTTCTAAAGTTTTTGTTCTCGCATATACATGAATAATAGTTAAATTCATCATAGAATATAATATAAAAATGTATTTCTTGAAATTTTGACATGCGGATATTCTTTTTTGTCTTTTTCGGAGTAATCACATTTTTACTAAAGTTCTTTAATTTTAATTTATGCATTACATTAAAATTTTATAAATTCATTATTTAGTTAAAATAATTTATAACGGTATTGCTAATGTATTCAGCCTAAGTTCTGTAATTTGTGTTTTGTTAGTGATTTAATATTTAGTGTGTTATAAAACGTTGTCTCTGAAAAAACGAATGCGTAGTTTGTTCTACATTTCGTTTTAGAAACTAAAGCTATGTTTATAGTTCCTATAAAACATTGTTAAAGATTAGTTTATCAATATTAATTAAATAAAATGTGTATGATTGAAATATTACGCTTTCAGTAGTAACATATAAATGCCACAAAAATGTAAATATTTTTTTAAGAAATCAGCAACTTTATGAATATTAAAGTTTTATTTTTGAATATAATATATTAACAAAATATTATTATGAAAATGATGTAAGAAAATTAAATTTGTTTTTATTAGGATTTTTTTTTTCATAAATTTTTATTTAGTATTGAAATATTTGATTACTCAAAATCATACAAATATTCAGAGACAAAAAGTAAATAATATTAGATCCTAGATGAATTAGTACGCATACATATTTTACAAAATTGTTTTATAAATTTTAAAGCAATATCTTAACTTTAAATTACTAGAACAGATATAAATATCGCAGAATAGAAACACAAATTATTGTATTTTTTTAAAACTTTTACGTACGTTGTAAAACTTAAGTACAATGTCTGAATTATTTATTGAAATATCAATCTCAATCCATTAAATTGAAGTAAAATGCTCAAATTGTTTTTTTTTATTATAAAAGAATTGAAATAACATTGCTCATATTTTAAAATTTTTAAAAGCAAATTCATTATTGTACATATTTTAAAAACATTTTTACGAATTATTGTACATTTTTACGAAAACCTATATATTAATAACAAAAACTTTATATTTGCGACCAAAATTTACTTTTTCACTTGTTTGGATATTCACTTACCAATATTATTTAGTAATAATTTATTCAAACATCTACGACTAAGAAGTAGAAGGCAATAATTTCGAAAATGACTTGCATCTTCTATAAATTTTCTTTAAAACCAAGAAATTTCCAAAGATTTAATGTCCCGAAATTAATTGAAAAACAAAGCATTTTTTTTCTCAAGATACCCGAGTGTATTAAGCAATTTAGGTAATTTGAATAATTAGTCCTAAACCGAGCTTTTAAAATTATGAATATGCATTAGAATAATTACCCGTATCGGGTGTCTTTCAATTTAAAGATCTTCTCGGAAATCTTGACGGAGGTTTAGTATTTTAGATTTTTCTCAGCATCTTTATTTAACATTCAAGGAAGCGTTATATTGGATATATAACATATATATTTTTAAATTGTTAATTTTATTATATAATTTCATAAAAACTATATTTATATGAAGATAAATACTTAACTATAAGTATT
This sequence comes from Troglohyphantes excavatus, assembly GCA_963932185.1. Lineage (NCBI taxonomy): Eukaryota > Metazoa > Arthropoda > Arachnida > Araneae > Linyphiidae > Troglohyphantes > Troglohyphantes excavatus. The sequence continues at coordinate 38,127,369 of OZ010666.1, forward strand.
TTAAAGTTTAGTTTCAAAATATTCTCTTTAACTTTTTATTATAATAATGTGTTTGATACATTATGATTAATTAATTTTTATTATTTTTCTTGTAATGTAGAGTATAATCTATAAAAACTTATTTACTTTAAATCAGGATTTTTTTTGCCAAATAATAAACTACCGTGCTTATAAAAATTAAAGTACAATTATTACGTAATTAATTATTAGTAATTTTAGCTTAATTTTTTTAGATATATTTTTTCTGTGTACAAAAAGTTATTAAATGAATAAAATGTCCGAGGTTTGGTGTTTTTTTTTTAAATAAAATTATCTTTAAGAGAATTCGTAAAAAGAAGGTTAATAAAAAAGTGTTAAACTATAGATTTAAATTGAATATTCGATTTTTTTTTTTTTTGCTGAAATATGTGATTTTTGACAAGATATTGCAAGTATTGTTAATTCTAGTATGTTTCAATGAATTTTAAACTACTTTATTTTTTAAGACATTTGGACTTTATTTAACAAAAATAAATTCGAGGAGCTCCTAAGCAAAAAACAAACATGTCAGTCCCATCGCAAATCACAGAAAACCACAAATACGTTTGGTAGATACTTGCATTAGTCTCAGATATTCAAGTTTTTAAAAGAAATGGATATTTTTATAAATATTTTTTTGAAAAAACGAAAAGTGATAGTCCTTTTTTATAAAACACAAACTTATCTTTAAAAAAATATTTTTGACATATTTGGTTTTGCATTCACGCTCCTCATTAGATATGAGCGTAGTTTTAAATTTTATGCAGCGTTTAAAGTGCATTTTTCTTTGTATTTAATCTAAACTCTTCCAATTAATATTTAGTTGTTACTTTTTGTGAAACACTACTAAATATTGGGTTAGTTAAAGTATTTTCTCAAAGATTTTGTTTATACTTGCTACGATATGTGCACTCAAATATCTGAAAAGCAAAATTGTATCTTAAATAATGTAATTAAACATATAGTAATAAATTCAAATAAAATATTTAAAGTAGAATAAACAAAAAAATAAATAAATTTACAATTAAAAAAAAAGTTAAATTAAAGTAATATATCCGGATAACCGTTTTTCTAAAACTATGGCGATAATGAATGGTACAGTAGGAAAACAAAGATGGTCTCGTTTTTGTGTAGTAACAAAATATAAAATAGTAAGAATGATGACAGTCCGTAAGAAACTTTAAAAACATATAATACTCAGTTTTTCTTCGAGATACTAAGCCTTGTTTTGGCAAAAATCCATTTAGATGAACCGCAATCGTTTTTACTCATAGATTATGCAATTTATTTTCGCAAGTTCTTAATAAACACAACGATTTTTTTTAATATGATGTACGTCATTGTCTAAAAATCTGATTGAAATATCTTAAAATTTATTATATTAACTTGTATATGAAAATATTAATGCATTTTAATTAAATTTATTAGTTATTAATTAATTAATTAATTACAAAGTAATGTATTTGCTTATAGATTTCATGACATGTCCATAAGCCATAGAAGAAAACATTTCCTACAAAGATTTTTTTTTTAAATCTATCTCATTTACTAACTGTAGAAACAAGCAAATGATACCGCTGCACTATCTTAACACACATTTATAAAACGTTCTATGTCAATTTGTATATTTCCCAAGAAAAATGTAATCAATACTGCGCTATGTCAGCAAATCATTTCAGCCAACAAATGATGCGTCAGCAACAATTTACTACACCGCATGAGATATTTTAAGAGATAAATCATCGCTAAGAACCAAGCAATGTATCGAAAAAAATAAATCTTTTTACTCTACACAGTGCTTGGCTTAAGACATCTCCAGACTTCAGATGAATTTGAAATGGTGTGAACGAACTCTTACAAGACATCGACAGAATCGTGATTCGATGAAGATATAATACGGAAGATATGAGCGGAATAGTAATTGTACTTTTTATTCAAGATTTCTATTTTCTTTTTGTATAAACTGTACGTGTAAGTATTGTTTGTAATAAAAAAATAATACTTGAATAGCATAGAAAAGAAACGTATTTTAAGTCCTCTTTGCAGCTTAGTCAATAAAGCATGGGACTTTGAAACACTAGTTGAGTGAAAGAGACGTATGCTTTTTTTAATAATGTATACAATTTATAAAAATTCAATAGTCAGTTTAAAACAATTACTTCTTAATATTTTTATAATTTTTTTTAAAAATACATCATGAAGAGTTTCAGAGCATCATCCACCTCTTAAATATTTTTGAAACAATTTCGGACGGAATTCAAAGGTATTTTAAATGGTATAAATTGAGATAATTTTCTATGAATTCGAAAAATTCAGCAAAATCAAACAAAAGCGACGTTTTTAAAAGATGGGCACATTGTGAAAATTGTACGGGAATTTAAAAGACAATTCAAAATTCTCGCTTATCCGGTATGATAATTTGGGTTTGATTATTTTCCCGGGGATATCTCAAATGTGCCATTTAATAGCTTTACATTTATTGCATGAGAATCATCACCTTCCATACATATCTTGTTACGTTAGGTTACATTTTGTAATTACAGAATATTCATTGTTAAACTGGGATTCCAAACAAATTTTCAGATGTTTTACACGTTAAATGTGTGTTTATAAATTTAATTTGGTTGATTTAAGTGTTGCTGATTTGTGAAATTTTATTTTACTCAATAAAAAATTTATAACATTCGAACAAAACATCGTACAGATTTAAAAATCGTTAATTTTTTAAAGAAACTATTCCGTAAATTTCAAATTTCCACGTTTTGTAGTAACGAATTTTTTCTTATATATATATAAAACTGAAAATCCTCAAAATGTGCCCGGATGTCTGAATGTCTGTTTGTTAGTATACTAACAAACATACATTCAAACATCCGGACACATTTTGAGGATTTTCAGTTTTATATATAAGATTTAAAGTTTGAACATTAAAATATAAAGTATTGTTTATACATGTTCTATAGTTTATTTATTTTCAGTTCATAAAAAAACATTATTTATAAACAAAATATTTTTAATAAAAAAGTAAGGACTGTAGCTCATTTTAAAATTAATGTAAGCTCAACTACTGTAGCTCAATTTTAAAAAATCTGCAATTTTTTTTACATAAAAATCCTGATAGATGCGCAGTACATAAGATTCACATAACAAAACTAAAATAAAGTTATAAATAAATAATAAATAACCCTTGTTTACTATCGAATACATTTTAAATATTCACTTTATAAATTTACGTTATTTACCAAAATAAACTCCCAACCTAAAACCATATTCAAAAAAACAATCCAAAATACCAGTGTTCATCACAGTAAAATTCGAACCTCCTTCACAGAGCCCCAGAACCTTTACCTCAATATATATTTGTGTTTCCTGACTTTGATGTTTACCTGCCACTCAAACAGATAAAATACTGAGTGTATTCCCTTTCCATCTCGCATCGATATTTGTTTTCCTTCCATCCAGCATGGGTGTCAGTCAACTGTCCCCGAGCTACTTTCAGACACCCCAAAGACACCCCCCCCCCGTCCCCATCCGGGGAAAGGGGGTATTAACTCCCCTTTTTTGTGATCCCCCTACACCAATTAGTACGGAATCTCTGTTACAGTGACGCTTTGTCGCTATGGTTACGACACGAGTTGTGTTGATATATGTGTGTCGGGAGGCCTTTGGATATGGGCTAGAAAGGGGTTGTTTTGTGAACTCAACTGCACTGAAAAAAATTGGATGTGAACTCTCCTTTTTAGTTTGTGACACTTTCCTTTTAGTTTGGGGAGATGATGTAAATGGTGGTAAATTTTAGTTTGGGGTTTTTATAAAAATGATTGATAAACATTTGGTTTATATGTCAATTGATTTTAGATTTTAGTATTTGCATTATAATTTAGTGTCGATATTGATAGATATATTTGTGTCGGGAGGTCTTTGGATATGGGCTAGAAGGGGTTGTTTTGTGAACTCAACTGCACTGAAAAAAATATGGATGTGAACTTTCCTCTTTAGTATGTGTAACTTTTTTTTTGGTTTGGGGAGATGATGTAAATGGTGTCACATTTTAGTTTGGAGTTTTTATAAAAATGATTGATAAACATTAGGTTTATATGTCAATTGATTTGAGATTTTAGTATTTGCATTATAATTTAGTGTCGATATTGCTAGATATATGTGTGTCGGGAGGCCTTTGGATATGGGCTGGGAAGGGGGTTGTTTTGTGAACTCAACTGCACTGAAAAAAAATGGATGTGAACTTTCCTCTTTAGTTTGTGTCACTTTCCTTTTGGTTTTGGGGAGATGATGTAAATTATTTTAAATTTTAGTTTGGGGTTTTTATAAATATGATTGGTAAACATTTGGTTTATATGTCAATTGATTTGAGATTTTAGTATTTACATTATAATTTAGAGTCGATATTGCTAGATATATGTGTGTCGGGAGGCCTTCGTATATGAACTAGAAGGGGGTTGTATTGTGAACTCAAATGCACTGAAAAAAAAATGGATGTGAACTCTCCTTTTTAGTTTGTTCTCTTCTTTTGGGTTTGGGGGTTATGATGTAAATGATGTTAAATTTTAGTTTTGGGTTTTAAAAATGATTTATAAACATTTGATTTGAAATTTTAGTGTTTTTATTAGACTGGCAATATTTGCTAAGATTTAGTGTTATTTGAATTTGACTTTAATGGCGTTTTGATGTCCGGAGTTAGTTAATTATTAAAAATGTACATGCGTTGGATGGCATCATTGAAATTATAATATTTAAAAATAAAACTTTAATAGTTTTTAAAGTAGCTTTTGAAGTTGGAGAGAAACACCTGGTTGCGTGTTATTATTTGTATACCTTCTCAAGAAAATACTTATGAGCAGGTATGCGAAATAACCAAATATGATTACATTGCAAAACAATACTTATGAGCAGGTATTTCACGTTGTCATACATACCCAATTGACTGAAAATATACCTAAAAATTTATTTTCAGTTTACTATCTTGGTGGGAAAGTAGCAAGAAAGATAATATTTAAAGTGGGAAAGTTATTCTCCAAATTAGTCTCAATATTCATTTGATATTATTCATAAACAACCTTCACAAACATGGGTCTCCCATTCAGAGCATCTCATCTCTTTGTGAAGGCGATTATGGTACCTAGTCATGTTAATACAGCAATGTAAAAAATATATATAAATTAAAAAAAAAAAATCTTTAACTACTGGAAACTTAAATCGTTCAATTGAAACCGACATTAAACATATATGAAAAGGTTGTAAGGCATCTGTATTAAAACAGCCGTAAATTCTTGATGTGTTCCGATAAATTCCGAAATTTTTTTAGATGTAATATTTTGTTTAAAGTTTTTAATGTAAGACATCTTAAATATGTCTAAAAGCACCAAATTAAGCTCTTTATTGTTAAATAGATAAACTAAATAACTAAATACGATTGCATAACGTTAATTGGAAGTTGGTGGTTACACAATGTAGCAAAGCTTTCAGGCTTGAATATCAGCTAAAACCTTCAATTTCTGTAGAAATACGAGCTACGGTTGTTTTTAAAGACACAAAGACCGTTTGGAAAACAAATACTTTTTTATAACTAATAGTGTTTAGTTTTCAGAGTGTTTATATCACAAGACGCGAAATTTAAACTGGCATGCTTTTATGAGCTTAAAGATATATCTTACAGTACCAAGAACGTCTGGAAAGCTTTATTGGATCTTTAAACTCATCCCTACTGGATTTTATCAATTGATCCACAGTTGTTTCATCACTGTAAATCGCGAGAAAAAAGCATTATTTCAACGCCGTTTTACTTCCAGAAAGCTTTACACACAGAAAAAGTTTTATTTGTGTTTCGCATCTGGATAAAATTGTTGTTACGTACACTAATGGAGAGATCATGAGATTTACGTCTTTACTGAGCGGTTTAATGACAGGTGCAGAGCGACAGAGTTTTCTTGTAGTCCGAACTTGGAATTGTATGCTTACTTTTCAATTTCGAGTTAAAAGCTCAGTGTTTGAGATCAACCGTACATTGTGATAACTCTTCGACTGTTTGTGTTGCGATCTGAAACAGGTACAAGGAAAACGAACACAGATTTATCCTTTTAGGTCCAGTTTAATACTTAAAGTGAAGTTTAAACCCCTTTAATGGATACTAGGAATTTCTCTAATTTTTTTTTTAACATTTAAAGAAAAAAAAATTATTTCAAGGAACTTGGATATACTAATTTTTTTTTATAAAATGTGTGTATTTTTCTGTTGGTCAATTGAAAACAATTAAGAAACTAAATATTTTAAATGATTAGTTTTTTTTAAAATTAATAAGGAAAGTAATTATTAAGAAATTTAGAATTATTATGCTATTATGAAGTTTTATGAGAAATTAAATATATGCTGTAAATGTATATATTTAATTAAAACTAGAAGAATATACAAAATATTTTAGGTAAATTGGATTAAAAACTTGTTGATAAGAACTGTAATTATTTGCATTTAGTGTAATTTAATTTTATCACCAATTCAATATAATCCATCTATATATATAAATGCAAAAGCCCTCACTCCTTAGCTCATCCCTAATTCTCCAACTTTTCGTATATCTATGAAAGAAATTTTTTTACAAAGTAGTTCCTTTTACTTTAAATAAGAAAAGTAAGTTATTTTTGTTCCGATAGAATGTATTTAATGGGGTGTAAAACCCCTTTTTCGGTGTTAGTAGCGACGTTAGTTTGGGATACTTTCGATTGTTCCAGAATCGTGAAATATTGCATACTGATAGAGCTTCCTATATAAACAAAGGAAAAAAATTGGAAAACATAGAATTTTGTGCGTGGAACTTTTAAAAATCGGTTGCTAATTTTCCATAATCAATATAATATTAAAGCCAAATCCACTCACTGAATCACTGATTACGGAATCTCCAGATCCAAATCCCAGCAAAAAATGTCAGCATAAAACCTTCATCAAAATTTTGAAATTGAAGGATTTATGCAGGAAAACTGCAGTTTTTTTTAAGATCTATAAAATTAAAGATTTTTGTTTCAATATCCTTCATAAAAACTGTAAAAAACCTTCATAAAAGCCTGCAAAAAACCTTCAAATTTGAATCATGAAGGGAAAATGCAGATATTTTATAGGTTTATGCAGACAAAATAAAAATTTAAAAAAAACTGCAGTTTTTTGTTTCAATATTCTTTATAAAACTTCAAAAAAACCTTCAATTTGACAATTTTTGATGAAGGTTTCATGCTGACTATTTTTTCTGGGATGATCTAGAGTGCTGAAATTTGGAAGATAAAATTCATTTTGGGCCATAGGGGTGCACTAAGAAAGGATTTTTAAAAATTCGAACTCGAACTGTCAAAATAACAATTTTTTTAAAAAACTTCCCATAGGATTAACATGGAGAGTTTGTAACAATGCTATATTTCAAGAGTGAAACAATGGAAAATTTTAATAGTATGTAATAAACTATTTGTATCTATTTTGTAACTTATTTCCTCCTCATGCATAGAATGGATACTTCAGCTAGTCATTTAAAAAATTTTAAAAATTATAACACTAAAAAATCTGTTTACTCTATTACTACATGTTTCCTACATGGAAACCTTTATATTTGTATGTCCGTTATATGGATTGTAATCCACTATCGGTGATCCAGTCACCTCTTTACGCACCTAGTGTTTAACACATATACACTGTGAACATTGGTGTATCGTCAGTATTGGACTAATACTTATGAACTCTCAGACAGACAATACCAATACGTGAACATTGATCTAAATGATTTACAGTCTCGTGCTCACGCCTACAAGTTTGATTAGTTTTAAAGTTTAATTTCTTTAAGGTTTTTTTTATGTACATTTACAGATGGTTGGGGAAACCACGCTATATAGTGTTCTTCATATAATGCACACATATTTCATGTTGTAATTCATTGAGCGAGTATCTCAAAATCATACTATTTGTTAGAAGTATAGTGATCATCATGTATAATATTTCCAATCTATGTAATTGCAACTAATACCCGTATATCTCAAGGGAGAGGTCGAGTTAAATAAATAAAAATATGGATTGTAATCAAGCATTTTATGATTAAATTAATAAGGTAAGTTTTGCGAAAAACCCACATGTCTGTTCATTAAATAGCGTTTCGGCGCCATAATTTTACTCCCACAAGATAAAAGCTTAACTTTGGATTTATATAGGTTTCCTATTCAAATAATTTCACCTTTATATTTATAGCATAATATTAACACTGGGTGATTTTTTACAATTGGCTAATAAGCCCAATACTGAAAGGCGTGTGGAAACCCCCCTTTAACACTAATATCGCCCCTTTCACGCGTTTTTCCGGCTTCTTTGCCCCATTATATTATTGAAAGGCTTCCCTATAAAGTCCTTTGAAAATTAGAAGTTTGATGAAAGGAAGGAAAACAGATTCACCAAGAAGTTAATAAGGGCCGATAGACGGGGTATGTGTGTGAAAAGAGGTAATTTCCTATGGCTTGTTTTCTTAAAGACGTACAGATGAGTTTTCTTTCAGAAATCATAAGTTTCCTCAAACGAACTTGTCGGGCTTCGCTGCGCGTGTGATTAAAATAATAATGTTATTTATTTTCTTATGCAATGAGGTGTCTTGGGAA